>CM061231.1:60409906-60975148 GCA_030844895.1 Ambrosia x helenae
ACTAATTTGTCACACCCTCAAATTCCACGTGCGGGGTTTTACCGCGAGGCGCATGACAAACCAGGATCTAAGTCAACGGTCACAATAAACGACACTATATGATACGTAAAATGAAATAAACAACCATCAAGTTTCATAAATCCATTCGCTGCGGAAGCGTAACTTTTATTACAACCCAAAATGTAAAAGTACGTAAGTCTGAAAAAGATAGACAATGCATATGAATCCTAGACGCCGTGTGACTCCGTGCGCCTATGATAAGCTGCTACCTCAACGACCTGAGACAAACATGCTAAAAACGTCAGCAAATAATGCGGTGAGTTCACAGGTTTTATATTAAACGTTTTAAGTAATAAAAGCCATCATGTTACCACTATGTCAGAAATAATAGCGTTAGCTAGACGCATGAGTTATACTACCACGACCGGAAACCATTACAGACAACGAGATATGATTTTTGCCCGAAATGATTTAGCTTACGACCGAGACAATATGCACCCGCCCGGCTCCCAGCCGACGGGTGGGGTCTGTCAATCCCAATAGATCTATCCACATTTCCCCCGTTATGCTATCCAGCATATTCATGGTTTCCCCGGGACTTTACGTATCGTATAGTATGTAATGAATCAATCACTAGCATAACATGATAATTTATGTAATAAGTATAAGCATGTGTCTCCCCCAAAATGTAAAGCGTAAGGCGGGGCCGTGAAACTCACCTGATGCTGCTCTTCGTACTAAGACAAGTAAACCTGCTCAATAGACGGCCCCTAATACCGGTGACCTATCATGACGAGCGTATAAGGCGTTAGACTAACAACCCGTAGGTTGATTAGTCCCTAGTAGTCCAGACCATAACCGTGTATATATGAAATGATGTTTCAAACGTTTAACCGACCGCACCAGACAAGGCCCGACATCCCATTGGTGACCCGACATCTCATGTGTTAGATAAATACAAGACATCATGCCACATATGCAATTAAACACTTAATACGCGCAACAGTTCACCTAGTCTAGCATAATGTCCAATTAACGCGTAAACAGGTCCGAACACGTATTACTAAGTCATTGGGTGTATCCCGGGTTCCTATCATGTTCCTAGGCGTCAAATCATGTTCGGGATGTTAAAATATACATACAGCAGCATTACACGCGATTAGGAATCAAACTAGCATTTAGGGAAAAGTCAACATGTGATGGGGATGGTCAACAGGCAATTAGCATGCTAATCGCCTATACAGCATGCGATTGGGATGCCAATCGCCCCCTAAGGGGCCTAATCGCCTATAACAGCATGCGATTATGATGCTAATCGCCTGCTGCAGCTGCACAATGCAATTTCGCGCGTTTAACGCTCCAAATCAGATCCGAAACATGTAAAAACATCCAATAATCATCCTAACACCTTAACAAACATATTTCAAGCAAAACCCCTAAGTTTTCATCGTTCTAACAGTTCCGAATGCGAGCGTTTTCCCAAAATAGCAACTTAGCATGTAAACATCACATCAACATGCAAGAACTTGCCCTAAATAGCAATTATTCAGATTAAATCGCATAACCACGTTTTCAGATAGCATCCTACTGTTCTAGCATCATCCGAGAGCAAACCCTAACATCATTCAATCAACAACATACCTCATATCATCCTTAATCATCCAAAATCCTTCAAATGGGTCAAAACATCAAGTATCAACAATACACAACCAAAACCATTCAAACTCCTAGGACATCATCATACTAACTTGTAACAGCCATAAACATCATAATAACACAAAAACAACCATGATTCAATCCTAAAAATTCTATCTTTAATCACATATAACACATATAACACATGTAAAGGTGTGGGTTTGTTAAAAAACGGTTTTAAATGGATTTTCAAAGACAAAAACATTTATAACTCAGGTCTGGACGTTTAGGGAGTAAAAACATAATCATTTAAAGGTTTGGGTTTGAAGAACACACCTTGTATTCAAGAGGTGATGATGGAATAAGCTTGAAAATGGTTGTTTTGATGCAAAAACGAGTTCCAGAGGTGTTTGTGTGTTGGGTTATGTTATGGGACGGCTAGGGTTGCACAAATGATGTTTTGGAGGTCAAGGGTGGTATTTATAGGCGTTTCTAGTCGTCCAGCACGTAACACGCGATTATGCAGCTTTACACGCGATTAGAAGCCTAATCGCATGTAAGTTCATGCGATTGGGGCCTAATCGCATGAACAGTCATGCGATCAGCCCTACTCGCCCCTAAGGTCCCCCACTCCCCCTCCTATAGGCGATTGGGCTTCCCTAATCGCCTATAGGGGCTGTTTTCGTGTGTTTTTGCGCTTTAAACACCGTTTTAACATATGTTAACACCTATTCACATACCGACAAGTCACATAATGATTGTAAACATATAATGCATGATAAATAACACGTTCCCGGCCCGATCACCAATTCCCGGGACTCGAGACTTGCGTGGGTGCGTTAAACCCGGCGATTCCACGAATCACCGATTCTTGTACACGTGGTTATGGACCGACACCCAATGGTCTCTCGAACCATTGTAACGACTCCCGATGATTCCCGAATTATCGGTACGACTCAACTGACCCAGTCAAGTATGATATTAAGTAGTTGTTTTCAATGTTTTCGTTGAGATAGACTCGTATGTATGTAAAGTTTGAAACGCATGAATGTAAAGTATAATAAGTATTAACCTGAATATGCCGGGTGTCACATCATCCCCCAGTTGAAAGAATTTTCGTCCCGAAAATTTAATGAAGTCCGGAGATGAGGAGACGAAAGGAAGAAAGAAAAGAAAAATTTCCCGTTGTTACATCATCCCCCAGTTGAAAGGAATCTCGACCCGAGATTCATTTGGCTTTGGAAGCAACATAGTTCGATTCAAACGCACGCTTAGGAAATAGATGAGGGTACTTAGCCTTCATCTGATCTTCTCGCTCCCACGTGAACTCCGGTCCACGATTTGAATTCCAACGAACCTTAACGATGCGGATTTTACTCCGACGAAGGCTACGAATCTTATAATCTAGGATTTCAACTGGTTCCTCCACGATACGTAAACGATCATCAACTCTGATTTCTTCGAGAGGAACTACGAGAGATTCGTCCGCCAAGCACTTCTTAAGATTCGAGACATGGAAGACGTTATGCACACCACTAAGCTCGGCTGGTAAGTCAAGTCTGTATGCCACCTGCCCAATACGTTCCAGGATTGGGAATGGTCCGACATAACGAGGGTTAAGCTTGCCGCGCTTCCCGAAGCGTATAACGCCCTTCCATGGAGATACCTTCAATAAAACCTTGTCGCCAACCTGGAACTCCAAAGGTTTGCGACGACGATCAGCGTAGCTCTTCTGACGATCACGAGCAGCCGCCATACGATTACGAATTTGTACGATCTTTTCGGAAGTTTCGTACACCATTTCTGGACCAGTGAGTTGGCTTTCGCCCACCTCGGCCCAGCAAAGAGGGACCGACACTTCCGTCCATACAGAGCCTCGAACGGTGCCGCCTTAATGCTGGAGTGGTAACTATTGTTGTAAGAGAACTCCACCAACGTAGGTGAACCTCCCAACTCTTACCGAAATCGATGACACATGCTCGAAGCATGTCTTCAAGCGTCTGAATCGTCCGCTCGCTCTGACCGTCAGTTTGCGGATGATATGCGGTGCTCATGTCCAGTTGAGTACCCAACGCTTTATGTATTGTTTCCAGAAACGGGAAGCGAAACGAGGATCACGATCGGAGATGATAGAGACGGGCACCCCGTGCTTGGAAACCACTTCCTTAATATAGATACGAGACAACCGCTCCAGACTGTCGGTTTCCTTAATAGCGAGGAAATGTGCGGACTTGTCAACCGGTCGACAATCACCCAGATCATGTCACAACCACTGGGCGACTTCGGAAGTTTGGTCACAAAATCCATGGTAATCCGTTCCCATTTCCATTCAGGAATTTCAGGTTGCTGTAGGAGACCAGACGGCTTCTGGTACTCCACCTTGACCTTAGCACAGGTCAGACATTTGCTGACATACGAAGCTATGTCAGCCTTCATGTTGGGCCACCAATAGAGTATCTTTAGGTCCTGATACATCTTATCGGAACCCGATGAATAGAATACCGGATTTGTGAGCTTTGTCCATGACAAGCCCCCGCAAACCCCCAAATAAAGGAACCCAAACGCGCTCGGCAAAGTAATGCAGGCCATCGGACCCAAGCTCGAGGTGTTTATCAGCACCGTGCATGGTTTCAGCTTTAAGGTTTTCCTCCTTCAAAGCTTCCAATTGAGCCGAACGAATTTGGTCAGGCAACGAAGAATGAATGGTGAGCTGTAAGGCGCGAACACGACGAGGTTTCACAGACTCCTTTCTGCTCAAGGCGTCTGCCACAACGTTCGCCTTACCAGGATGGTACTTGATGGCGCAGTCATAGTCGTTCAGGAGTTCAACCCAACGTCGTTGCCGCATGTTCAATACTTTTTGGTCGAAAATATGCTGGAGACTCTTGTGATCGGTGTATACTTCGCACTTGGTACCGTACAAGTAATGTCTCCAGATCTTCAACGCAAAGATCACTGCACCCAACTCTAAATCATGAGTGGTGTAGTTCTTTTCATGGACTTAAGTTGGCGAGAGGCGTAGGCAATAACCTTCCCGCGTT
Source organism: Ambrosia x helenae (assembly GCA_030844895.1). Lineage (NCBI taxonomy): Eukaryota > Viridiplantae > Streptophyta > Magnoliopsida > Asterales > Asteraceae > Ambrosia > Ambrosia x helenae. The sequence continues at coordinate 60,414,583 of CM061231.1, forward strand.
GCATTAACACACAACCGAGACCACGAATGGAAGCGTCACAGTACACAACAAAATCATCTGTGCCCTCAGGTAAGGATAAGATGGGCGCAGAGCAAAGTTTAAGTTTCAGCATCTGAAATGCTGATTCCTGCGGTTCTCCCCAGTCGAACTTTCGGTCCTTCTGGGTAAGAGTGGTGAGGGGTTGAGCGATCTTCGAAAATCCCTCAATGAAACGACGATAGTAACCCGCAAGGCCTAGGAATTGCCGCACCTCAGATGGCGTCTTTGGTGCTTCCCATTCCTTAATAGCTTCAATCTTGGCCGGATCGACATGAATTCCTAGTTCATTAACCACATGCCCTAGGAATTGTACTTCACGTAACCAGAAATCACACTTTGAGAACTTAGCATACAACTGCTCCCGTCTCAAAAGTTCCAAGACTAATCGTAAGTGTTCCTCATGATCCGTCTCGTTCTTAGAATAAACCAAAATGTCGTCGATAAACACGATAACGAATTTATCGAGATAGGGCTTGCAAACGCGGTTCATCAAGTCCATGAAAACCGCAGGTGCATTCGTAAGACCGAAGGGCATGACCAGGAACTCGAAGTGGCCATAGCGTGTACGAAAGGCGGTCTTTGGAATGTCAGCTTCTTGTACCCGCAGTTGATGATACCCAGACCTCAGATCTATCTTGGAATAAAAACTGGAGCCTTGGAGCTGATCGAATAAATCATCAATACGAGGAAGCGGGTAACGATTCTTGATGGTTACCTTGTTCAGTTCCCGATAGTCAATACACATACGAAGGCTCCCATCTTTCTTTTTGACAAATAGGATAGGAGCTCCCCACGGGGATGAACTAGGTCTAATGAACCCTTTTTCTAACAACTCCTGCAGTTGGTTAGATAATTCTTGCATCTCGGGAGGTGCAAGGCGGTAAGGAGCTCGGGCAATAGGCGCCGCACCGGGCGTAAGATCAATGTTAAATTCAACCTGACGGTGAGGTGGAAGGCCAGGCAAATCATCGGGGAATACGTCGGGAAAATCACGAACAACAGGAATGTCCTCGATCCTCTTCTCATCGTTAGATGAAACCGAAACAAGAGCTAAGATCGCGGAATACCCCTTACGTAAATACTTATACGCCTTCATACACGAAATGATGCTCAAGGGAACTCCACTTTTCTCGCCATGAACCAAAAGAAATCTCTCCATCCGGGAGAGGGAGGCGAATGATTTTATCGAAGCAAACGATCTCCGCGCGATATAAGGACAACCAGTCCATACCTACTACAACGTCGAAACTACCCAATGATACCGGCATGAGGTCGATAGGAAAAGATAACCCCGACAGTTCCAACTGGCATCCTTTAAGAATATGAGTTGCCTCAATATTCTTACCATCAGCCAATTCTATAAGATACTTGACCTCTAAGGGAGTCGGTACAATGTCTAACAGTCGGCTAAACATAACAGATATAAAACTCTTGTCGGCACCCGAATCAAATAAAACGGAGGCATAACGATCACAAAGAAGAAACGTACCAGTAACAGTATCCAGATCCTGACGGGCCTCGCCCGACCCAATGACGAAGGCGCGCGCGTTCCTGCCGCCACCCCCGTTGCCCTTGTCATTCCTCCCAGCATTCCCTTGCTTCAGTTTGGGGCAGTCCTTCTTAAAGTGCCCTGTCTCCCCGCAGTTGAAACATCCCTGGTTACCCCTAGGTGCAGCAGTGGTAGTAGTAGTAGGGGCAACTACCTGTTGCTGAGTCTGAAGATTCACCCTACACGTCTGGGCCTGATGCCCGTTCTTCTTGCAACGGGTACAAAAGCTACAATTTCCCACATGATGATACCCACAACGATCACACCTAGGCAGCCTACCAGTATAACCACCCTGCTTTTGCCCAGAAGACGGACCCGTAGTCTCAAACTTCTTATGCTGCTGCTGAGGCTGCGCCGTACCCTTACCCGTGTTATCCCATTTCCTCTTGTTGCTGTCAGAGGTCTTCACCACAGTACCCTTAGGAGGCAAAAGACCCTCCTGAACCTTCTGTTTAGTCAACCTGTGAGCCAATCGAATGGTATCCCGAAGTGTAGTAGCATCATTAGCGGTCACCAACCCGCGAATCTCAGGCACCAACCCACTGATGTAGAACTCAATAGCCTTATATTCAGGCGTCACAGAATCCGGGCACAAAAGTGCCAACTCATGGTAGCGAGTGGTATACTCCTCTATCTCAGATCCCACCATCTGATGATTCCACAGCTCGTGCTCCAAACTCTTGATCTCATCCCTGGGACAGTACTCCATCTTCAAACGAAACACAAATTCAGTCCATGGCAACGCATGGGCCTCCAGTAAACCAATAGTCTGTACAGTCGAATTCCACCAAGTCAAAGCTCGTCCCTCAAACGTCCCCGAAGCATACTTCACACGAAACTCCTCAGGGCAGTTGCACATGGAGAAAGCAGACTCAACCTTCTCCAACCAACGGAGTAGTCCCACAGCCCCCTCAGTCCCACTGAAGTTATGGGGCTTGCAGTCCTGGAACATCTTATAAGTACAGTGGACTGGAGGAGGTGGAGGTGGTGGAGGAGGAAAAGCATCCCCTATTACCAAAAAAAAGGCAACACGGTCAGAAAACGATCATCACACGACAAAAGATAAGGAATGAGGGTAGGAGTAATTAAATTACCACCATGGCCCTGGTGGGCGGCCTGCTGCGCAGCAATAGCAGCTGCCACGTGCTCCTGGATTAGATTATTCAGCTCCGCCTGGGTCATGCTGATGTTACCACGACCCCATTACGTCTACCGCCATTTCGGCCACCAACACGACCACCAACGCGACCACCACGACGTCCTGCCATCTTCTGTCAAGATCAAAGACAAGACATCAGATTCCAGAACAGATAACAAAGAATCATGAAGAAACCGTAAGTAATAAAGTTAATCAAAGAATTGGATCCCATCATAGTCATTAGATCAAACACAGAGTCCACCAGGATTTCCATGCATCTCAACTTATTATTTCGTGTGCACCCGAAATGATAAGTCGCTCTACATGGTCCCCGAGGCGTGCTCCTAGCCTGACCTTCAAACCACCAGGCACCCATGTTCAAGATATAAAACAGCAAGTACAAGTGTGCGATAATGTGTGCAAGCAAGTGTGTCCGTTGGAGTATAAAAATGGGAGATGTCCGAATCTTGGACAAATCTCCGTAGGATGCCGAAGCCACTCCAACGTACGCCACCGCCGTGCAAGGGTAGTAAGGCTCCTCGTTTCCAGCACGAAGTTGAAGAACAAGATAGGAAATAAGAGTAATAGATAGGTGATGTAAGCATAAATGATAATAACGAATGTAATACGAATACCCCGGCAATTCCCATATGACATGACTTATATGAATGTGACCGTCTAGTGTGTGCGACTCGGCTATAGACTTGACTTCAACATGCAGTCCTAGTTCACTATAACCATTGGCTCTGATACCAATCTGTCACACCCTCAAATTCCACATGCGGGGTTTTACCGCGAGGCGCATGACAAACCAGGATCTAAGTCAACGGTCACAATAAACGACACTATATGATACGTAAAATGAAATAAACAACCATCAAGTTTTCATAAATCCATTCGCTGCGGAAGCGTAACTTTTATTACAACCCAAAATGTAAAAGTACGTAAGTCTGAAAAAGATAAGACAATGCATATGAATCCTAGACGCCGTGTGACTCCGTGCGCCTATGATAAGCTGCTACCTCAACGACCTGAGACAAACATGCTAAAAACGTCAGCAAATAATGCCGGTGAGTTCACAGGTTTTATATTAAACGTTTTAAGTAATAAAAGCCATCATGTTACCACTATGTCAGAAATAATAGCGTTAGCTAGACGCATGAGTTATACTACCACGACCGGAAACCATTACAGACAACGAGATATGATTTTTGCCCGAAATGATTTAGCTTACGACCGAGACAATATGCACCCGCCCGGCTCCCAGCCGACGGGTGGGGTCTGTCAATCCCAATAGATCTATCCACATTTCCCCCGTTATGCTATCCAGCATATTCATGGTTTCCCCGGGACTTTACGTATCGTATAGTATGTGAATGAATCAATCACTAGCATAACATGATAATTTATGTAATAAGTATAAGCATGTGTCTCCCCCAAAATGTAAAGCGTAAGGCGGGGCCGTGAAACTCACCTGATGCTGCTCTTCGTACTAAGACAAGTAAACCTGCTCAATAGACGGCCCCTAATACCGGTGACCTATCATGACGAGCGTATAAGGCGTTAGACTAACAACCCGTAGGTTGATTAGTCCCTAGTAGTCCAGACCATAACCGTGTATATATGAAATGATGTTTCAAACGTTTAACCGACCGCACCAGACAAGGCCCGACATCCCATTGGTGACCCGACATCTCATGTGTTAGATAAATACAAGACATCATGCCACATATGCAATTAAACACTTAATACGCGCAACAGTTCACCTAGTCTAGCATAATGTCCAATTAACGCGTAAACAGGTCCGAACACGTATTACTAAGTCATTGGGTGTATCCCGGGGTTCCTATCATGTTCCTAGGCGTCAAATCATGTTCCGGATGTTAAAATATACATACAGCAGCATTACACGCGATTAGGAATCAAACTAGCATTTAGGGAAAAGTCAACATGTGATTGGGGATGGTCAACAGGCAATTAGCATGCTAATCGCCTATACAGCATGCGATTGGGATGCCAATCGCCCCCTAAGGGGCCTAATCGCCTATAACAGCATGCGATTATGATGCTAATCGCCTGCTGCAGCTGCACAATGCAATTTCGCGCGTTTAACGCTCCAAATCAGATCCGAAACATGTAAAAACATCCAATAATCATCCTAACACCTTAACAAACATATTTCAAGCAAAACCCCTAAGTTTTCATCGTTCTAACAGTTCCGAATGCGAGCGTTTTCCCAAATAGCAACTTAGCATGTAAACATCACATCAACATGCAAGAACTTGCCCTAAATAGCAATTATTCAGATTAAATCGCATAACCACGTTTTCAGATAGCATCCTACTGTTCTAGCATCATCCGAGAGCAAACCCTAACATCATTCAATCAACAACATACCTCATATCATCCTTAATCATCCAAAATCCTTCAAATGGGTCAAAACATCAAGTATCAACAATACACAACCAAAACCATTCAAACTCCTAGGACATCATCATACTAACTTGTAACAGCCATAAACATCATAATAACACAAAAACAACCATGATTCAATCCTAAAAATTCTATCTTTAATCACATATAACACATATAACACATGTAAAGGGTGGGTTTGTTTAAAAACGGTTTTAAATGGATTTTCAAAGACAAAAACATTTATAAGTCAGGTCTGGACGTTTAGGGAGTAAAACATAATCATTTAAAGGTTTGGGTTTGAAGAACACACCTTGTATTCAAGAGGTGATGATATATAAGCTTGAAAATGGTTGTTTTGATGCAAAAACGAGTTCCAGAGGGTGTTTTGTGTGTTGGGTTATGTTATGGGACGGCTAGGGTTGCACAAATGATGTTTTGGAGGTCAAGGGTGGTATTTATAGGCGTTTCTAGTCGTCCAGCACGTAACACGCGATTATGCAGCTTTACAACGCGATTAGAAGCCTAATCGCATGTAAGTTCATGCGATTGGGGCCTAATCGCATGAACAGTCATGCGATCAGCCCCTACTCGCCCCTAAGGTCCCCCACTCCCCCCCTCCTATAGCGATTGGGCTTCCCTAATCGCCTATAGGGGCTGTTTTCGTGTGTTTTGCGCGTTAAACCCCGTTTTAACATATGTTAACACATATTCACATACCGACAAGTCACATAATGATTGTAAACATATAATGCATGATAAATAACACGTTCCCGCCCGATCACCAATTCCCGGGACTCGAGACTTGCGTGGGTGCGTTTAAACCCGGCGATTCCACGAATCACCGATTCTTGTACACGTGGTTATGGACCGACACCCAATGGTCTCTCGAACCATTGTAACGACTCCCGATGATTCCCGAATCATCGTACGACTCAACTGACCCAGTCAAGTATGATATTAAGTAGTTGTTTTCAATGTTTTCGTTGAGATAGACTCGTATGTATGTAAAGTATGAAACGCATGAATGTAAAGTATAATAAGTATTAACCTGAATATGCCGGGTGTCACAGAATTAAATTACGAATATATTACTAATACTAAAACAAATATACGATTTTTAATTTTAAATCCCATTTATATCTTATTGACCGAATTAAAATTTTCTATTACTATTTTTACGAATATATTACTAATTACTAATACTAACTAATACTAACACTAATACTAATATTACGATTTTAGTTTGCTTCAATTAGAAGATATTTCCATTGGCGAATTTTGTGTCTTTAAATGGTGTTCAATCCAGCACAGCTGTTTGTTACAAAGGTTCCATCACAATAAGTCATTGATTTTCAAATTAAAATTACGATTTTTTTATGTTTGTAATGTAATTTATTTGAATTATTGATTACGATTTTGTGGTTATTTATTAACATTTATAATCTTATTTATTTATATTACTATGTTTGCAAATTATGATTAGTCTTGATTGCAAATTTTTACTGTTATTTATTAAGATGTTTAATATTATTTATTGACATTAATAATTGACCGAATTTAATGTTATTTATTAAAATTATTAATCTCATTTATTCATATTACTTTTTTTGAATTTATGTTTAATAAGATTTAATTATTTTTAATGTATTTTTAGTATGTTAGAATTAATATTATTTATTGACATTAATAATAATTGACCGAGTTGAATGTTATTTATTATGATTTTTTAATCTCATTTGTTTATATTAATATTACTACGAAATTATGTTTAATCTATTTTTAAGAAATTATGTTTAATCTATTTTTATGAATTATGTTTAACATTATTTATATTACCATTCATTCGAATTATTTTTGGTGTTGCCTGCAATTAAAAGGATTTATTTATTTTAATTGATATTTATTATGAGTTTTAATGACATTAATAATAGTTGACCGAATTTAATGTCATATATTACGATTTTTAAGCTCATTTATTTATTATTGACCGAATTAATTTACGAATATATTACTAATACTAATACTAATATTACGATTTTTAATTTTAATCTGATTTATTTATTATTGACCGAATTAAATTATGAATATATTACTAATACTAAAACTAATATTACGATTTTAATTTTAATCTCATTTGTATCTTATTGACCGAATTAAAATTTTCTATTACTATTTTTACGAATATATTACTAATTACTAATACTAACTAATACTAATACTAATATTACGAATTTAGTTTGCTTCAATTAGAAGATATTTCTATTGGCGAATATTGTGTCTTTAAATGGTGTTCAATCCAGCACAGGCTGTTTGTTACAAAGGTTCCACCACAAGAAGTCATTGATTTTCAAATTAAAATTACGATTTTTTATGTTTGTAATGTAATTTATTTGAATTATTGATTATGATTTTGAGGTTATTTATTAAGATTTATAATCTCATTTATTTATATTACTATGTTACGAATTATGATTAGTCTTGATTGCAATTAATAAGATTTATTCATTTTTCCTGTTATTTATTAAGATGTTTAATATTATTTATTGACATTAATAATAATTAAACGAATTTAATGTTATTTATTAAAATTATTAATCTCATTTATTTATATTACTTTTTTCGAGTTTATGTTTAATAAGATTTGATTTTTTAATGTATTTTTAGTATGTTAGAATTAATGTTATTGACATTAATAATAATTGACCGAGTTGAATGTTATTTATTATGATTTTTTAATCTCATTTATTTATATTAATATTACTACGAAATTATGTTTAATCTATTTTTATGAAATTATGTTTAATATTATTTATATTACTGTTCATTCGAATTATTATTGGTCTTGCCTGCAATTAATAGGATTTATTTATTTTTTAGTGATATTTATTATGAGTTTTAATGACATTAATAATAGTTAACCGAATTTAATGTTAAATATTGCGATTTTTAAGCTCATTTATTTATTATTGACCGAATTAATTTACGAATATATTACTAAAACTAATATTACAATTTTTAATTTAAAACTGATTTATTTATTATTGACCGAATAAATTATGAATATATTACTAATACTAAAAATAATATTACGATATTTAATTTTAATCCCATTTATACCTATTGACCGAATTAAAATTTTGTATTACTATTTTTACGAATATATTACTAATTACTAATAACTACTAATATTAACTAATACTAATACTACGATTTTAGTTTACTATTCATAAAAATAGTATTGTTGACCGAATATATTACTAATTCTAATTGACAATAATAATTGACCGAATTAATCGTTATTTATTACGATTGTTTAATCTCATTTATTTACATTAATGTTACTATGAAATTATGTTTAATATATTTTTATGAATTATTATTGGTCTTGCCTGCAATTAATAGGATTTTTTCATTTTTAATGTTATTTATTATGAGTTTTAATGACATTAATAATAATTGATTGTTATATATTACGATTTTTAGCTCATTTATTTATTATTGATAGAATTGACCGAATTAAATTACGAATATATTACTAATACTAAAACTAATATTACGATTTTTAATTTTAATCCCATTTATATCTTATTGACCGAATTAAAATTTTCTATACTGTTTGTACGAATATATTACTAATTACTAATACTAATATTACGTGCAGAAATTGTTTCACAAGTCGCTAGGTTTGTTATTTGCATATTCAACATTTATGTTTACAATATTCTTATTTTATAATTAGTTACACATTTTAAATTTTCTATACATAATTCTTTTGTAAAGGTTTACTGTGATTGGATGACCTGATTTGCTTCAATCAAAAGATACTTCCATTGGCGAATACTGTGTCTTCAAATGGTTTTCAATCGAGCATAAAATGTTTGTTACTAAGGTTGCACCACAAGATGTCATTGATTTTGAAAATTTAAATTATGATTTTGTTGTTATTTATGATAATTTTAATGTCATTGATTTGAATGATTGATTATGATTTGGTTGTTATTTATTAAGATTTTTAATTTTATTTATTGATATTACTAATATTACGAAATTCATTTTAATATTGTTGACCGACTTTAATTTTGATATTACAACTTTCCTTTAATCGATTGTGATGAAACGATATTTTTTTTAAACATATACAACTTTCTTTCAAACATTTATTTAAATCTATTTTACACTTTATAATTTAAATATAACCGAAGATAACACTGTACATTTATTTTCCTACACTTTTATTGTTCTTTTAATAATAAATATAATTTAAATATAGTTAACAGTTTCCTAAAATATATATAATGTATTCAAAATAATTTTCAATGCTATTACTAATATTACGACCTTAATGTTAATCACTGTACATTTATTTTCTTACACTTTTATTATTCTTTTAATAATAAATATAATTAACAGTTTCCTAAAATATATATAATGTATTCAAAATAATTTTCAATGCTATTACAAATATTACGACCTTAATGTTATTATTGTTGACCGAATCTGTGTAAAAACTTTTTACGTTTTTGTTAAATTGATGGAGGTCAATTCTTTGACTATATGTCTTTGAATTTTATTGTGCTAATTTTAAGCGTTGTTGACCAATTCACGTCAATTACCAATCCTTCCCATTTTTATAATTCAAAGACTTTCCTTTAATCAATTGAAATGAAACAATATTCTTTTAAACATATACGACTTTCCTTTAAACATTTATTTTAAATCTATTTAACAATGTTAAATCTATTTAACAGTTTATAATTTAAATATAATCCAAAGATAGGAGTGTACCTTTATTTCCTATACTTTTATTATTCTTTTAATAATAAAATATAATTTAAATCTATTTAATAGTTTCCCAAAATATATAATGTATTCAAGATAATTTTCAATGCTGTTACTAATATTACGACTTAATTTTAATATTGTTGACCAAATATGAGTAAAAACTTTTTACGTTTTCGTTAATTTGATGGAGGTCAATTTTTAACTTTATGTCTTTGAGTTTGATTGTGTTAATTTTAAGCGTTGTTGACCAATTCTGTCACACCCTCAAATTACCACTTGCGGGGTTTTACCGCGAGGCGTATGACAAACCAGGATCCAAGTCAACGATCACAATAAACAACTCTATATGGAAAGCGTAAAGAGACATAACCAATAATTTTATAAGCAGAAGCGTTTAAGTAGCATTTAATCAACTATGCTATCATCTCAAAAGTTATTCAAAATACTTTTATTACAAAACGTGCAACTATGCCTAGACGCCAATGCAGACCCGTGCGCCTAGTTCCATTTGTTGCTACCTTAGCGACCTGAGAAAAACATGCCAAAAAGATGTCAACATGTAATGCTGGTGAGTTCACAGGTTTGTTCAATACGTTACCAAAATGTTACCATGTCCATACTATATCAATGTTACCAAGTACGCTAGCTAGGCGTATGTTTTTATTACTACTACGATTGGAAACCATTACTAGACACGTTTAGCAATGTTTAGCATGTTTAAGCAGCCCGTATGTTCAGCATGATGATGTTCCTGTTCGAGACAATATGCACCCGCCCGGCCCTCCAAGCCGACGAGTGGGGCAGGTCACGCCCAATAGATCTATCCACATTTCCCCCGTTGTGCATCCCCGCACATTCATGGTTTCCCCCGGGACTTTCCAAAGATCGTATAGCAATATAAAGTTAAAAACCATAGTATGACATATGTTACCAAACAGTTTAGCGCATGTTTTCTCCCCCAAAAGTTAAAGCAGTAAAAGTGGGGCCGTGAACTCACCTTAGATAGCGTTCTTCAATTACAAGTAAAGATGTTTAGCCCTTGATAATCCCTCTACCGGAGATCTATCAAAATGTTCACATAAGAGTTCCGACTAATAACCATAAGGTTATCTAGTCCCCGATTGTCCTAATCGTAACCAAGTATGTTTTAAAACGTGTTTAAATGTTTAACCGACACACTAGACCGACCCGACATCCCGTTGGTGACCCATTACCCTAACTAATCAAGTACACATAGATTACACACAAGTTCAAGCATAAAATACTTAGTTTGTATCAAAAATCTCATTTCTGCATCAGAACGGTCGAACCAGTCAGTTTTAAGTCTCCTTCGCACCTTTTCAGTCTCCTTCGCCCGTTTTACACTTCGTTCGACGTTTGATGCCTCCTTCGCCCGTTTTACCACATTCGCCCAACAAAACCCAGGTTCGACCCTGGTTTTCCTCCTTCGCACCTTCGATCGGTCGAAGGAGGCCAGGTTCGCCCCTGTTGTGCAATTTTTCCTAAAAACGCTTCAAATACATTCAAAACGACTCGAAACATCATCAAACACAACAGTCAAGCATGGATAACTTATTCCTACAAAACCCCACCGATTTCCCCCGATAATACGTCTGTTTCAGCCCTTTCCCAAAATGGTAAAGATTATGGATACATCACTTTCATGCATGAATAATTTACCCAATTTGGAAACTTTTGAAATCGATTCATGCTTAGCTTAAAATACTCAGTTTGTCGATTATCCGATCTTTTCTTATCAATTCTATTGATCATAAATATCATGCATCAAGTTAAATCCTATAAAACCCCCAAATACCCATAATATCATCATATCCAATCCTAACCCTAAACAACAACATTCCAACATCAATAACAATCCTATATCATGTTTCTATCATAGATATAGCAGCAAATCATTGAACAACACACAACACCACATAATATACAATTTTCATATGTTATTCATCATGAAACCTATGTTAAATGATAATGTTTTGATTTAGAAAGATGTTTAAAAGGTTTTTAATCATAAAAACACCCTTAGAACAGATCCGGACAATTAGGGTTAGATGAAAACGAATTAAAATGCTTTTAAAAAGGTTTAGGATTATGAACACACCTTGGATTCTTGTTTAGATGTTGTAGATAGGTTAGATTATAAAAAAGAAGAGCAAAAACTCCTTCCTTAGTGTTTTAGATCGTTTGAGAGCGTTTTGAGACGGTTAGGGTTTGTGTAATGATGAAAAATGACAAAGGTTGGTATTTATACTAATCCTCCTTCGCACCATTTCAATGGTCGAAGGTGGTCTCCTTCGACCCTTTCACAGAGTCGAATGAGCCCTGTCTGGTCGAAGGGAATTCCTTCAATTCCACTTCCCTGGTTCGCCCATCTACAAAGGGTCGAACCAGACAATTTCTCTCCTTCGACCACTCGAAGTGGTCGAACCAGATTCCTTTTTGACTAGTTTTCCAGTTTGTCGTGTTTAACGCATTCTAACACATCTTAATACATAAGCATGCATCCTTAGTCTATATTTAACATATTTAAGCATAGATAATCATTTACACATCATTTAAACACATCTATGTATATAATCCACCACACGACCCATAATCTACACATATACTTAATTTAGTTCATGTAATGTCACCAACAACAGAACCCGGTACTAGTGTATTACCAAAACGACTCCCAATGATCCTCCAGATCATTGTACCCTGGACAATCCTAACTTGACCCGACTCAACTAACCCAGTTAAGTCTGTTTATAAACGTTTCTCGCTAAGGTAGACTTAGATGTTACTAATATGTTTAAGCCAAACATGCCGGGTGTCACATCATCCCCACGTTGAAAGAATTTTCGTCCCGAAAATTGCGCAAAGCCCCAAAAGAAAGAAACGAAAAGAACAGAACGAAAAGAAAATTACCGGATGTCACATCATCCCCACGTTGAAAGGAATCTCGACCCGAGATTCATTCCGCTTCAGCAGTAACATGCCTCGATTCAAACGCGCGCTTCGGGAAGAGATGAGGATACTTAGCTTTCATCTGATCCTCCCGTTCCCATGTGAACTCCGGTCCACGGTTCGAGTTCCATCGGACTTTAACGATGCGGATTTTACTCCGACGAAGGCTACGAATCTTGTAGTCGAGAATCTCGACAGGTTCCTCCACAATGCGAAGACGATCATCAACCTTGATCTCTTCCAGTGGTACAATGAGAGATTCATCAGCCAAACACTTCTTCAAGTTAGACACATGGAAGACGTTGTGTACACTACCGAGCTCCGCCGGTAAGTCAAGTCTGTATGCCACCGGTCCAATCCGATCCAGGATTGCGAATGGTCCGACATAACGAGGGTTAAGCTTGCCACGCTTTCCAAAGCGTATGACGCCCTTCCATGGTGAAACTTTCAGAAGTACCTTGTCCCCAACCTGGAACTCTAAAGGTTTTCGACGGCGATCGCATAGCTCTTCTGACGATCCCGTGCAGCAGCCAAACGTTGACGGATCTGTACGATTTTCTCCGAAGTTTCGTACACGAGTTCCGGACCAGTGAGTTGGCTCTCGCCCACCTCGGCCCAACAAAGTGGTGATCGACATTTCCGTCCGTAAAGAGCCTCGAACGGAGCTGCCTTGATGCTAGAGTGATAGCTGTTGTTGTAGGAGAACTCCACTAACGGCAGGTGGATCTCCCAACTTTTGCCAAAATCGATAACACATGCCCGAAGCATGTCTTCCAAGGTTTGAATCGTCCGCTCACTCTGTCCATCAGTTTGCGGATGATAAGCCGTACTCATATCCAACTGGGTACCTAAATCCTTGTGTAGAGCCTTCCAGAAACGCGAAGCGAAACGAGAATCACGATCAGAGATAATAGAAACAGGCACCCCGTGCCGAGCAACCACCTCCTTAAGGTAAAGTCGAGCCAACCGCTCGAGTCCATCGGTTTCCTTAAAAGGTATAAAACGCGCCGATTTTGTCAGCCGGTCAACAATCACCCAGATCATATCATAACCGCTAGGTGATCTTGGCAGCTTGGTGACAAAATCCATCGTGATTCGCTCCCACTTCCATTCCGGAACCTCTGGTTGTTGCAGGAGACCAGACGGCCTCTGATACTCCACCTGACTTTAGCACAAGTCAAACATTTGCTGACGTAAGAAGCTATATCAGCTTTCATGTTTGGCCACCAATAAAGTATCTTCAAATCCTGATACATCTTATCGGAGCCAGGGTGAATAGAATATCGGGATTTGTGAGCTTCATCCAACACAAGCTCGCGCAATCCCCTGAACAATGGGACCCAAACACGTCCCGCAAAATAGTGTAAACCATCGGTCCTAAGTTCAAGATGCTTGTCAGCACTGTGCATAGTTTCAGCCTTAAGGTTTTCCTCCTTCAAGGCTTCCAACTGTGCAGAACGGATTTGGTCAGGCAACGACGAATGAATGGTGAGCTGTAAGGCTCGAACACGGCGAGGATTCGCAGACTCCTTCCTGCTCAAGGCGTCCGCCACAACGTTCGCCTTTCCAGGATGGTACTTTATGGCACAGTCATAATCGTTCAGGAGTTCTTCCCAGCGACGCTGTCGCATGTTCAACACCTTCTGGTCGAAAATATGCTGAAGACTCTTGTGATCGGTATATACTTCACACTTGGTACCGTACAAGTAACGTCTCTAGATTTTCAACGCAAAGACTACTGCACCCAGTTCCAAGTCATGAGTAGTATAGTTCTTCTCATGAACTTTGAGTTGACGAGAAGCATAAGCAATAACCTTCCCGCGTTGCATCAACACGCAACCGAGACCACGAATAGAAGCATCACAGTACACAACAAAGTCGTCCGTACCCTCTGGCAGGGATAAGATAGGTGCAGAACAAAGTTTAAGCTTTAGCATCTGATTCTTGTGGTTCATCCCAGTCGAACTTTCGGTCCTTCTGGGTAAGAGCAGTGAGGGGTTGAGCGATCTTCGAAAATCCCTCAATAAAGCGATGATAGTAACCCGCAAGACCAAGGAATTGCCGCACCTCAGATGGCGTCTTTGGTGCTTCCCAGTCTTTAATAGCTTCGATCTTAGCCGGATCGACATGAATTCCCAGTTCATTCACCACATGTCCTAGGAATTGAACTTCACGTAACTAGAAATCACACTTTGAGAACTTAGCATACAACTGCTCCTGTCTCAAAAGTTCCAAGACCAACCGTAGATGTTCCTCATGATCCGCCTTGTTCTTGGAATAAATCAAAATATCGTCAATGAACACGATGACGAACTTATCAAGGTAAGGTTTGCAGACGCGGTTCATCAAATCCATGAACACCGCTGGTGCGTTAGTGAGACCAAAAGGCATGACCAAGAACTCAAAATGGCCATAACGAGTGCGAAAAGCAGTCTTCTGAATGTCAGCTTCCCTGACGCGCAACTGGTGATAACCGGACCGCAAATCAATCTTCGAATAGTAGCTGGAGCCCTGAAGCTGGTCAAAGAGATCATCAATGCGAGGAAGAGGATAACGATTCTTGATGGTCACTTTGTTCAGCTCACAATAATCAATACACATGCGAAGACTTCCGTCCTTCTTCTTCACAAACAAAATAGGGCTCCCCACGGGGAAGAACTCGGTCGGATGAAACCCTTTTCCAAGAGTTCCTGTAACTGGCTAGACAACTCTTGCATCTCGGGAGGTGCAAGACGATACGGAGCTCGGGCAATAGGAGCTGCGCCCGGAGTGAGATCAATACCGAACTCAACCTGACGATGGGGAGGAAGACCAGGTAAATCATCAGGAAACACATCAGAAAAGTCACGAACCACCGGAATGTCCTCGATCTTCTTCTCATCGTCAGTAGAAACGTTAACAAGCGCCAGAATGGGCCGAACAGCCCTTCCGAAGATACTTACGGGCTTTCATGCTAGAAATGATACTCAGCGGAGCACCGCTTTTCTCGCCACGAACCGAAAGAATCTCTCCATCAGGGAGAGGGATCCGGATAACCTTGTCAAAACAAACGATTTCCGCGCGATACAACGATAACCAATCCATGCCGACCACGACATCAAAACTACCCAGGGGTACCGGCATAAGGTCAATGAGGAAAGACAAACCCGACAGTTCCAAGCGACATTCCCTAAGGGTGTGTGTCGCTTCGATTTTCTTACCATCAGCCAATTCTATTAAGTACTTAGCCTCTAAAGGTGTGGGTACTATATCTAGCAATCGACTAACATCCAAAGATACGAAACTCTTATCGGCACCAGAATCAAACAAGACAGAAACATAGCGATCATTAAGAAGGAACGTACCGGTAACTGTGTCTGGATCCTGCCTAGCCTCCGCAGATCCAATGACGAAAGCACGTGCAGTCCTGCCTCCGTCGCCGTTGTTCCCGTTACCGTTCCCGCCCCTCCCATTATCGCCCTGCTTCAGTTTGGGACAGTCACGCTTGAAATGTCCCGTGTCACCACAGTTATAACACCCCTGCCTCCCTGAGTCCCCTGAGCAGCAGGAGCAGGAGTAGCCGCAGGAGTCTGAGTTGGGGTGAGTGCCACCTTGCAGTCCTTAGCATGGTGCCCCAACTGATGGCACCGATGACAACGAGCCCTATCACAACCCCAGAATGATGAAAACCACACTTGTTACACTTGGGATGCTTCCCAACATACCCACTCGTCTTCTGCCCAGAAAAAGACCCAGATGACTCAAACTTCTTTGCCGGCTGAGCTGGCACCACACTCTTCCCCACACTATCCCACTTCCTCTTGTTCCCCTCAGCAATCTTCACAGCAGCACCCTTGGGTGGCAAAACCCCTTCTGCCACCTTCAGGTTAGTCATCCGATGAGCAGATCGGACAACTTCAGCAATAGTGGGAAGATTCCCAGCAGCCACCAACCCAGCAATCTCGGGCACTAATCCAGACACATAGTGCTCGATCCTCCTGTATTCGGGTGTGTGTAAATCGGGACACAACACCGCCAGCTCATTCCTCCTCACAGTGTATTCCTCAATCTCAGACCCAACCATCTTGTAAATCCAGACCTCATGCTCCAACTTCTGTATCTCCTCTCTCGGACAGTACTCACCTCTCAACAGCTGCACGAACTCCGCCCAAGGCATAGCAATAGCCTCCCCCAATCCCATGTTCTGTGTAGTAGCATTCCACCATGACAGTGCAGGCCCCTCAAATGTCGCAGTAGCATACTTCACCCGGTCCCCAGCAGACAGTTACACATAACAAACACAGATTCTACCTTCTCCAGCCATCGAGCAGTCCCACCGCTCCCTCAGTTCCAGCGAAGTTATGGGGCTGACAGTCCCGAAACTTCTTATAAGAGCACTGAGGTGGGGGCGGATTAGCACCAACACCTGAAACACGGTACACGAGTAAAACACAAACGAAAGGACACGAAACCCAAAAATGAGGCAAGGTCGACAGAAATCAACTCACCACCCATGGCATTAATCCCAGCCTGGAAATTAGCCATAGCCATGTTCACTTGCTGCTCTAGCAAGTTGTTCAATTCAGCTTGGGTCATGTTGATGTTTCCACGACCACCGCCTCCAGCACGACCACCACCACCAGCACGGCCACCGCCGCCACCACGACGTCCACCACCGCGAGCACCAGACATGATCTAACAAATCAAGAAATCGAGGGATTCAGATTCACTTCCAGTGTCAACCACTAGAAATTTACAAGAGTTAACCTAGGGACAAATCCAGGACTATACATCCAAACTCGAAGTCCATCGGGATTTTCATGCATTTCAGTTTATTATTTCGTGTGCACCCGAAATGATAAACTGCTCTACATGGTCCTCCAGATGTACCTCTAATCTAGACCCCAGTCACCGAACATTGTCGCCTAATAACGAGTGACAATAGGTGCAAGTGTAAGAAGGCATGTGTGTGCTAGAACCAACAAATCGACCCCTCCTTCTTCAATCCAGAAGAAGAAGACAAGAGTAGGTAAGAACCCAAATAAAAGCGGATGATGTAACGGAGAAGCATGATGATGATGTAAGGACACCCGACAACGTTAGTTCGTATCCCATTAATAGACCCAAAGTATGTGACCGTCTAGTGTGTGCGACTCGGCTATAGACCAGACTCTACATGCAGTCCTAGTTCACTATAACCATTGGCTGCGATACCAATCTGTCACACCCTCAAATTACCACTTGCGGGGTTTTACCGCGAGGCGCATGACAAACCAGGATCCAAGTCAACGATCACAATAAACAACTCTATATGGAAAGCGTAAAGAGACATATCCAATAATTTTATAAGCGGAAGCGTTTAAGTAGCATTTAATCAACTATGCTATCATCTCAAAAGTTATTCAAAATACTTTTATTACAAAACGTGCAACTATGCCTAGACGCCAATGCAGACCCGTGCGCCTAGTTCCATTTGTTGCTACCTTAGCGACCTGAGAAAAACATGCCAAAAAGATGTCAACATGTAATGCTGGTGAGTTCACAGGTTTGTTCAATACGTTACCAAAATGTTACCATGTCCATACTATATCAATGTTACCAAGTACGCTAGCTAGGCGTATGTTTTATTACTACTACGATTGGAAACCATTACTAGACACGTTTAGCAATGTTTAGCATGTTTAAGCAGCCCGTATGTTCAGCATGATGATGTTCCTGTTCGAGACAATATGCACCCGCCCGGCCCTCCAAGCCGACGAGTGGGGCAGGTCACGCCCAATAGATCTATCCACATTTCCCCGTTGTGCATCCCCGCACATTCATGGTTCCCCCGGGACTTTCCAAAGATCGTATAGCAATATAAAGTTAAAAACCATAGTATGACATATGTTACCAAAACAGTTTAGCGCATGTTTTCTCCCCCAAAAGTTAAAGCAGTAAAAGTGGGGCCGTGAACTCACCTTAGATAGCGTTCTTCAATTACAAGTAAAGATGTTTAGCCCTTGATAATCCCTCTACCGGAGATCTATCAAAATGTTCACATAAGTGTTCCGACTAATAACCATAAGGTTATCTAGTCCCCGATTGTCCAGATCGTAACCAAGTATGTTTTAAAACGTGTTTAAATGTTTAACCGACACACTAGACCGACCCGACATCCCGTTGGTGACCCATTACCCTAACTAATCAAGTACACATAGATTACACACAAGGTTCAAGCATAAAACACTTAGTTGGTATCAAAAATCTCATTTCTGCATCAGAACGGTCGAACCAGTCAGTTTTAAGTCTCCTTCGCACCTTTTCAGTCTCCTTCGCCCGTTTTACACTTCGTTCGACCGTTTGATGCCTCCTTCGCCCGTTTTACCACATTCGCCCAACAAAACCCAGGTTCGACCCTGGTTTTCCTCCTTCGCACCTTCAATCGGTCGAAGGAGGCCAGGTTCGCTCCTGTTGTGCAATTTTTCCTAAAAACGCTTCAAATACATTCAAAACGACTCGAAACATCATCAAACACAACAGTCAAGCATGGATAACTTATTCCTACAAAACCCCACCGATTTCCCCCGATAATACGTCCATTTCAGCCCTTTCCCAAAATGGTAAAGATTATGGAAACATCACTTTCATGCATGAATAAATTACCCAATTTGGAAACTTTTGAAATCGATTCATGCTTTGCTTAAAATACTCAGTTTGTCGATTATCCGATCTTTTCTTATCAATTCTATTGATCATAAATATCATGCATCAAGTTTAAATCCGATAAAACCCCCAAATACCCATAATATCATCATATCCAATCCTAACCCTAAACAACAACATTCCAACATCAATAACAATCTTATATCATGTTTCTATCATAGATATAGCAGCAAATCATTGAACAACACACAACACCACATAATATACAATTTTCATATGTTATTCATCATGAAACCTATGTTAAATGATAATGTTTTGATTTAGAAAGATATTTAAAAGGTTTCTAATCATAAAAACACCCTTAGAACAGATCCGGACAATTAGGGTTAGATGAAAACAAATTAAAATGCTTTTAAAAAGGTTTAGGATTATGAACACACCTTGGATTCTTGTTTAGATGTTGTAGATAGGTTAGATTATGAAAAAGAAGAGCAAAAACTCCTTCCTTAGTGTTTTAGATCGTTTGAGAGCGTTTTGAGACGGTTAGGGTTTGTGAAATGATGAAAAATGACAAAGGTTGGTATTTATACTAATCCTCCTTCGCACCATTTCAATGGTCGAAGGTGGTCTCCTTTGACCCTTTCACAGGGTCGAATGAGCCCTGTTCTGGTCGAAGGGAATTCCTTCAATTCCACTTCCCTGGTTCGCCCATCTACAAAGGGTCGAACCAGACAATTTCTCTCCTTCGACACTCGAAGTGGTCGAACCAGGATTCCTTTTTTACTAGTTTTCTAGTTTGTCGTGTTTAACGCATTCTAACACATCTTAACACATAAGCATGCATCCTTAGTCTATATTTAACATATTTAAGCATAGATAATCATTTACACATCATTTAAACACATCTATGTATATAATCCACCACACGACCCATAATCTACACATATACTTAATTAGTTCATGTAATGTCACCAACAACAGAACCCGGTACTAGTGTATTACCAAAACGACTCCCAATGATCCTCCAGATCATTGTACCCTGGACAATCCTAACTTGAGCCGACTCAACTAACCCAGTTAAGTCTGTTTATAAACGTTTCTCGCTAAGGTAGACATAGATGTTACTAATATGTTTAAGCCAAACATGCCGGGTGTCACAAATTCACGTCAATTACCAATCCTTCCATTTTTATAATTCAAATATATAAATAAATATTACTACTCGATCATGTCAATCGAGGCACATTATTTCCGATTTTGCAGAATTGTTCGAGACACAACAATACTATATAAACCTTAACAAATAATAAAATCATTTAATCGTCATACCAAATTTAACAGCAAAATTAAATGATAATATAAATTTTTAAAATGTTACTTTCTGTACAACTAATAATGATTACTAATGATGTTAATAATAAATTGTATATAATGGGTAAGGCAATTTGAGACGCGGATGATTTTAATGTCATTTATTTGAATGATTGATTACGATTTTGATGTTATTTATTAAGATTTTTAATCTTATTTATTGATGTTACTAATATTACGATTTTCATTTTAACATTGTTGATCGACTTTAATTTTGATATTACGACTTTACTTTAATCAGTTGTAAGTAAACGATAATCATCATCTTGATTTCAATAAGTGTGCTAATTTTAAGTGTGCTAATTTTAAGATGTTAATAATAATTTGTATATAACGGGTAAGTTAATTTCAGACGTGGATTATTTTAATGTCATTGATTTGAATGATTGATTATGATTTTGATGTTATTTATTAAGATTTTTTAATTGTTAAGTACTATATTTACATAGTTTAAATAATGACGTTTTTTTTGGCGGCCTTTTGTAACATGTCAAAAGTTGCCAAAAGTGTGTGTACAATGGGTCCTTTTGGCTACATGTTGAAATGGGTCTGGGGTTGATTCTTTTGGTGTCTATTTTTTAATAAAATATAGAAAATTTATATTACAGCATGTGACATTGGACCCATTTTCTTATTAGTTGTTTTTTAGCTATGTAATCGGTTTGAACCATTGGAGAGATAACATGAAAAATTTAAGCTACCCATTCAAGTAAGTGGGTTAAGGATTGTTTCTTGATTTACTTATCACCGTATCCATATCTTTACAACAACTATATTTTATGTAGAACACAAATATGGAATACAATGGTGGAGGTTTTCATAAATTATTGAAAATGAGCTGCACTCCGAGGATCGTGATGACAATGATAACAACTTCGAAGGTGAAAAATCAGCTATCAACGAGCAAGAGTTGGAAGATTTTGATTGAAGTAATGAAAATGGACCATTGGTTGAAGTTCGTTAAGCCCCAACTAAATGATAAGTGTTCTATGCTTAAGCTTAGTTATGATTATAATATAGATATTACTCAAATGATGTAATGTGTGATATTGTGATAGTATGCTATGTAGTTTGCAGTTGTCAAATTAAACTTTACTTACTCGATATATCCATCATTTCGTTACATTAAACTGTTAGATGACATTTTGCATTTAACATCAAAAATCATACATATTGCATTATCAAACATTTAGTAACCAAAACAAATCATATAATACAATTCTTATTTTCCTACTTTTTTTTCATTTTACTTTCGGGTGAACCGTGGGTCCCCACGGGACTCTAACCTAGTATAATATATGCTTGTACATACTATACTTTAAGTGTTACACATTTGGCGGTTTTAGAATATTCCTAGTACCCCACTCTCCTATTCCCCGTTAGATTATCAAATTAGTGTGTAGTGTATTTTGCGGTTTCCATGTGAAGATCCAAAAGCTAGCACGTACCTCGTAGAGGAGGTTGAAGACGACTAACTTGGTAAGATCTTGAGTTATTGTACCTGCAAAACTTAACAAACGTTAGACTCGTCACAGGGGAGCAGGGAGGGCCTCTCTGTGACCACCCTCCGGCGTGAGGATAAGTATTTGTTGGTGAAAGAAAGAGAATAGAGAGAGAGAGAGAGAGAGGGGGGGGGGGGAGGTTCGGAGTGTGTCAGACCGTGGCTTACTTGTACTTTTGAAGGGGTATTTATACTAGTCAGAATAGTTGTACTTTCGTTCGTTCAGGTGTACTAACCTTCGGAGCTTATGACCTCCGGTCGTGATTTTAATGTGTTTCAGGATGTGTGTCGTAGTGGGTCGCGTCCTCTTAGGAGATGACACGTCTCTTAGGGTTGTAGTTCGGAAGCGAGGTTTTATACCTCTTCATGTCCCCTTAAGTCCATAAGTTAGTTTATAACTTAGTGGAGTTAGCCGCTCCTCGTTATTTCTTTCCAGCTGTTTCCATGATCGCGGCACGTGGAGACGTCCCAAGCCATGTCTTTTGGATGGGACGTGGTGGTTATCCCCAGACACTTCCCACCGTCAGATCGTTTTTCAGATTGTGGGGATTTCGACACGTGTCCTAACGTTAGGGCTTCTCTTTCTTGGTTATAAAAGGCGGTTTTTTTTTTTTACTTTTCCATTTTTACTTTCCTCAGAACTCCTTTCACCTTCCCTTAGTTCCTTGCTGCTTTATTTTCTTCAACTGATCTCAGTTTCATCCATCCTACACAAGTTCGTCCCTTCCCCTTTTTCCTTTCAAGATTCTTCTTTTTTTCTGTTGGAGTTATAATGGGGAAAGATAACATGAATATTAGTTTCTCTACCCTTTCACAAAAGAAACTTGATAAGTTTTTGAGTGAGTATAGGATTCCTCTAGATCTGCACCCTGAACTTCCGGCCCCTGACCGTGCCATTTATCCTCATCTTGCCGGCAAGTTTGCATTTTACACACGCGTGTGTAATTTTGCCAACTGTTGAGTTCCTATGACAAAATTTTTGTTTAAGGTCCTTTTGTTCCATGAGGTTCATTTTTCTCAAATGAACCCGTTTAGTTTGGGGAGGATTTGTCATTTCGAGTTGAAATGTAGGGCCTTGAAGTCGAAGGCAGATGTTGATGTGTTTAGGGCCTTTTACAAGTTGAATCAAGCTGGTGATTGGTTCACCTTCAAGAAGAGGCGGAGGAAGCCGGAGTGTCATGGGAAGGATACTTCTAGCTTAAATAACTGGAAGACGCAGTTCTTTTGGCTAGATGATAGATGCCTTCCCAAGGATATGATCTCCATGTGGAGAAAGGACTTTGAATCCTCCGAATGGAAGCTTCCGTCTGATTTTGCTTGTGATACGGCTTTGTATAAGAAGCTCGTTACCCATAATTCGAACATTAAGAAGTATCCGGAGCATATCTTGGAGTTAGCTAGTGTTAGTAGGATATGGGATGAACCGGATCGGTGGCCCGTTATTGTGACATCCGTCACTTTTATTATTATTATTTTTTATTATATATATATATATATATATATATTTTCTCATTTCGTACCTCCTATCTTGTACGTCGCATTTTTATCAATAATAATAATAATAATAATAATAATAATAATAATAATAATAATAATAATAATAATAATAATAAGTTTCAAATTCGATTTTTTTATTTCACAAATTTCATACTTTAGATTTTAGCACACCATAACCTTATTTCTACCTTCACCATTAACATAACCCAAACCAAACCCACTCCTTAACCCAAACTTTTGGACAACAAAGAATCAATTCAGCCCACAACACACAAGACCCAACATGCTAACTCGGCCCATATGCAACAAAAAAAATATATATATAAAAATTTGAAGCCGACCGGACTCGAACCCGGGTCAAACGCCTGGCACACATCAACACAAACCACTGATCCATGGGACTCTTTGTGTTAGGATCTAGAAGCACTAATTATTTAAACACATATGAATTTCTTGTCTGCTTCCTTTTCTGTTCGCTGCACAAGGAGCCGAACGAAGCAAGTCTTTGTTGAATTTTGATTGAATCAAATGTGGTAAGAAGCTCGTAATTGCTTCGTTATTATGGAATGACAGACTATACGCGTCCTTATCACGCGATAACATAGTCAAAACATTCCAAATTTTGGCCTTATACGCGTTTATGCATAATGAACGGGTCAACTACCTAATCGAGCCAATACATTAGCGTAAGTATAAATTGAACCTTCTGTTAAGACCTAAAAGTGCCGAAAACACTAACCCCACTATCAATTCTTTCTTTCGTTCACAAAAAACTCACGTATTCTGGTTCGTTTGACTTTTTTGACTCGTTCTTCAGGACAGATTCACTTTTTGTAAGTATCAATTGATTGTATGTTTTCGTTCCTTGTTATTGTCTAATTAATAACCCTATCATTTCTGGGGTTATTATTTGTTAATTGGATCAATTGGTAAACTAGGGTTCATAGTTACATTTGGGGAAGATGATAATAGTCAGCGATGGTTTAAAAACATTTCTGAAACAAAATGAAACAATCATCTGATCTAGATCAGATGGTTGTGACGTCTGTTATTCAAACAAGTGGTCTAGGGTTCGATCCTTGGCCCCAACGTTTTTTTTTTTTTGTTTTGTATTATGTAATCCTTTTAACCCTTAAACACATTATATAAATTTCTGAAACCAATTGATTACGTTCTCAGGGTCTAGACCAGTTGGTCTAGACTTGTGATTATGACACCGAACCAGCCAGAGACTCGGGTTCGAGTCCTGGCACATGCAAAGATATTTTTTTAAAACCTTTTATTTATATATTTAACCAATTAATCTTTTAAAATAAATTTTAAATACTAAAAGTGCTTTATAAAATCTATAAAAATTATTTTATGTTATTCTAATGATAAAGTTCATTATACAATTTTTAGTTTTTCAAAAATCATTTATTTAATATATATAAAATATATTACAAGTTTATTCATTTATAAATTGAAAATTCTATAAAAATATCTAAATAATTTTATAAATTTCCACAAAAATTATTTTGAACTTATGAATCAGTAAATATTACAGAAATATATTTTTATTTCAGAAAAAACGTTTATTTATTATTTTTAATCAATTTTTACTATTTTAATCATAAATAATTCATAATAAATTCATTTTTAACTATTTTTACATAGAAATTTTACACAAATTATTTTTTTCCATTTAGAACAGAAATATAAATTTTAATTTGAAATTGTATAAATTTTAATATTTTTAGACATTAATACTATATTTTGATAAATATATATATATATACTATATATTCAATTATTAAGAAAATAATTTTATAAAAATTACATTCATATCTACTACATTATAAAACAACCATCATTAATCAAAATTTTACAAAAAGTCTTTTATTTAATTATTTTTTCTAATTTCCTTTATTTATTAGATCATTAACAAATTATTAAACAATTATCTATCCCCAAATTAGGAACTCTAGAAATACTTGCAGACTAGAAAGACTTAAACTTATTTATTCCCATAAACATAGGGTGATACTTGACAACGTTGGATCACACTTATTCTATTCCACAAGACTTAACACTTTGCTAAGGTGAGTATTACTTATCCTTTTTTTCGTTTTTACACTTTTGGGGTGATTCATGCACAAGTATACAAAACTTGCACATTCATTTACACATACATTTTTCATCATTTACAATTCATATACGTGTCTTGTTATCTTTGTGCTTTATGTTTGAACATGAATGTAGCTTACGTACAAAATCATACATCTAGACATAACTTATGTTATGGTGCTCTTTACATATAGACGTAACTTATGTTACGGTGGTCATTTAGACATAACTTATGTTATGGTGCTCTTTTCGACTTGACACGTGTTAGGGTGCTCATTATCAATTTTACCTTACTAACTTTACATTTGATCTTGTCTTGTTTGGTTACTTAAGTGTTTACATAATGCCTTGGTGATGCTAGACACATGAATTGTACCGATTTTTAAACTTATACTATATGTACAAAGCTAGGTAATACTCACCAACATCGTATGTTGACAAAATTTATTTCCGTGCATGTTTCAGGATAAGCTGTTTGACGCTTCACATAGGACTTTGGACTAGATTATATAAATCAACTATCTCTATTTTTTTGTTGTCGTGTATTTTTTTTCACATGTTGTAAAACAATATTCAATAATCAAATATTTACATTTTAGTACCATGAGCTTTTGAAAAATCGTCACTACGTGACACCTCGATGATTCCGCCATCGGTTGGGGTGTTACAGATTGGTATCAGAGCCATGGTTATAGGGAACTAGGTTATTAGATAAAATGGCCTAGACTATAACCGAACTTCAACTTTCATGCATAATATTCCATAGATTTCCATTTCCTTCTACTTTCCTTCCTCTATCTTTCCCTTCTTCTCTCTCTCCATTCTTCTCATCTTCCATCATGCTGCATAGAGATGGTGTCCTACAGGGAGTGGAAAGTTTACATCATCATGGAACGGGAGCAGTACCTTTCATGAAGACACTCTTAGGCATAATGCCTACTCTTATTTTGCTCCTTCAAAGTTGTTGAGCTTTCATGAGTGTGATGGAACACGTGCAATCTGGAAGGGTGGATGCCTGTACACTGGGTTTTCTGGCATAGGCAAGCATAGCGCATAAATCCAATAACGGACCTGTTATGCTTACCTAGGGATTCCTGGAGTGAGTGTCCACTTATAGGCTAAAGCATGTCTTCTATGATCACCATTGGGTTCAATTCCTTTGAAAAGTCAACGTTCTTGTTGGGCTTTACAGCTAGACAAGGGCACTCCAAGCATTTTGTGCAAGTTTTTCAATAATACTCTCTCGTTTCATATACAATATTTTGTATTTTCATATATTGCTTAGAAGTTCATACTTTCATAATCATCTGTACGGTTATACACTTACATTTTCTAATCTCATGATTATTCATTGACTGCCTCATAGATGTCTGCTCGCCGCATGCTCCGTGATGCCAGCTAACGCACTGTTCGTGCTTCTGGACAACGTTCTGAACGTCACCTCGCATCTCTAGTCGCTCAGGAAATTGCTGCAGTGATCCCAAATCTTGTCAGTGATTTAACCCAAAATAGTAACAGTGCTAACACAGGCACGACTCAATTTCGGTGCACTTTCAAACACTTTAACTCCTGCAACCCCACAAAATTTACTGGAGTGGAGGGTGCTACTGGCCTTCTCCAGTGGTTCGAAAGCATGGAGAACACCTTTGTGAACAGCGAGTGTCCTAACGAACTCCGCGTTCGCTATGCCACCAGTGTCCTTCAAAAAGAGGCATTAACTTGGTGGAACGGCGAAAAACGCAACCGGGGCACTGAAGTTGCTTTAGCACTGACTTGGGAGGAAGTCAAAGAGTTGATGATTGCAAAGTTTTGCCTTAGAAATGAAATCAAAAAGTTAGAGGATGAATTTTATGAGCTGAAACAAGACAGTGGAGAAAACCTAGCGTATACTACCAGATATCATGAACTCAGCCTACTTGTTCCTCATATGGTTACCCCGCTATCCCGAGCAATTGAGAAGTATATTGAGGGTTTACCTGATCTAATTCAAGATATTGTCACTGGTAGCAAACCCGTTACGGTAGAAGAAGCAATTCAGCTCGCAGCCACTTTAACAGACAAACACGTAAGGAAAGGAAACTTGGTTAGGAAGGGCACCAAGACGTCCGCTGAGAAAACCACCCATGTCGTTGAACCATCTAAGACTGTTTTAGCAAAGGCCGCCACTACTTCTTCGAACTCTAAGAAACGAATGGGCGATAATCAGAACCATGCTGTTGTGAATCCTGTGACTCAAACCTCCTATCAAGAAAGCCTACACGGGAGTCCATCCTCAATGCAACACTTGCAAGTATCATCACCCGGCAAATCTTCCATGTCGTCAATGCACTAGATGTGGAAGGTTTGGACACTTTGCCACTACTTGTCGTGTAATGGTTAGGACACAAGATAATCATCAAATAGCTGCCCAGGAACCACTGCCGATTACTAACGGCCGGGCATGTTATAATTGTGGAGACCCTAACCACATGCGACATCGATGCCCTGAATTGATTAATGTAAACCAGGTGGCACATGGACGAGCTTTCAATATCAACATCAACGAAGCAACTGGTCAGGATGACGTTAACCCCACTGGTTAAGCCATGGATGAGATCTTCTTAAGACTCGAGAATCCAATACATGTGTTTTCATTTTCTTGATCCTATTATTATTTGTACCCAATTGTGTCATACTCATAAGCATATAACATCTAGAAATTTCCTTGCATACTATTATGTACGAACGCAGGTTGGAAATTTATCATATTTGGTTCCGTTTATTTAGGACTCTACCTTACATTTTATTGAAACATTTGGACTTGATTTCCATGAAAATCAAACTATTAAAAACTTGATACTTGATCCTACAGAACTTTTCTAAAAACATAATTGTTTGATAATTTGACTTTCTTTGAACATTTAATTATGATACTCGTAAACATGGCTGGCCAACTATGAACTATTTTCTATAGTCAACTAAGATAACACTTATACTTAATAGTTTTCGTAATTACAAACTTGCTTGCATGTGTGTATTATCAATTTGCATGTTGATCTATGAAAGACAATTACTACATTATCCACTCAACTCAGAGAAACATTTTGTGACACCCGGCATGTTTGAGTCAACACTTTATGAACACATAAGTCTACCTTAGCGAGAAACGTTTATAAACAAACTTAACTGGGTTAGTTGAGTCGGGTCAGATTAGGATTGTCCAGGGTTCAATGATCTGGAGGATCATTGGGAGTCATTTGGGGAATACACTAGTACCGGGTTCCGTTGTTGGTGACATTACATGAACTAATTAAGTATATGTGTAGATTACGGGTCGTGTGGTGGATTGTATGCTTATACTTGCTTAAATGATGTACGAATGATTATACGTGCCTAAACATGCTAAGTATAGACTATAGATGCATGTTTATGTGTTAGGATGTGTTAGAATGCGTTAAACACGATAAACTGGAAAAAGGTTAACATGTGTTAAAAGTGCTGTTAACATGTGTTAAAAAGTGCTGATGACCTGAATGTGGAACTTTTGGGCGAATGTGGAAATGGGATCTGAAAAGTGGGCGAACGTAGAAACAAAGTGGGCGAATGTGGAAGAGTTCCACATTCGACCATTAAAAAGGGGCGAATGTGGAAAAATTCCACATTCGACCACATAAACTGGGCGAACGTGCAGATAGTATAAATACCATCCTTAGCCATTTTTCACCATTTCACAAACCCTAAACGCCTCCAAACACTCTCTATCAGCTATTAACATTGGGGAAGGAGTTTTTGAGCTTGTTTTTCATAACCTAACCCTCTAAATCATTACAAGTGAAGATCTAAGGTGTGTTCTTCATTTCAAATCCTTTTTAAACAATTTTGGCTTGTTTTAATCTAAACCCCAATGAGTCCAGATCTGATGACAACCTATTTTATGAATAAAAACCTTTCCTAACCAAAACCTATTCATAAACAATGAGCTTTTATGCAAATAAACATGTGTTAATATGATATTATGCATTGTTTGATGATTTCTTGTCGTATAGATGACATGACAACAACCTAGGGCTGTTATTAATGATGGGTTATGATTGAAACGTGTTACCTTTGATTGTTGATGGTGTTTTGATGATTAAAAGGGGTTTTTAGTTAGATTTAGGGTTGTTTTTGAATGATTATGATAAGGTTATGATAGGGGTTTCTTGTTCATGATGATTCGAATATGATAAACTGATTATTGATCGATTTCAGAAAGTTTCCTAATTGGGTAATAATTGCATGCATGATGATGTGACATCTCCATAATTTACTATTTTAGGAAACTTGTAAAACGGATAGATTTTGGGGTAAAATTGGTAGGATTTCGTAGGAATATGTTAATGATGCTTGACTGCTGTAACTCGTGATGTTTCGTGATGTTTTCGGATGTTTTTCGACGCGTTTTTGGGAAAAATCTGACATCAGGGGCGAACCTGGAATACCTTCGACCAGTCGAACGGTCGAAGGTGGATTCCAGGGGGCGAACCTGGAAGCTGAAGGGGCGAAGGTGCTGCAAATGGGCGAGGGTGGGAAGAAAAGGGGCGAATGTGGAATTTCAAAGACACATTCGACCCAAACAAGGACACCTTCGACCACTTACAGCCACCTTCGACCACCCAGAACTACATTCGACCCTACGTTAACAAAAATGAGATTTTTGATACAAACTAAGTGTTTTATGCTTGAAACTTATGTGTTAAACTTATGTGCATGACTAATTGATGTAATGGGTCACCAACGGGATGTCGGGTCGGTCTGGGATGTCCGGTTAACGTTTAAACACACTTTTTAACATACGTAGTCAAGATCTGGACAATCGGGGACTAGTTAGCCTTCGGGTTAATAGTCATTACACTTATGTAAACTCATTGATAGGTTGTCATTAGTTGGGATTATCATACACGTGTTGGAATTCTAGTTACCAGAGGACGCACTTTAAGGTGAGTTTCACGGCCCCACTCTTTTACTGGTTTTACAATTTCGGGGGAGAAAACATGCTGTGTTCTTTAAACGTGTGTCAAATGTGTTTTTCCTAAAAGGCGTGACAACTACGTTTTTGGGTACTCATGTATTCACTACGTTTTGGGAATGTTCATTTGGGTTCAAGGTATTCATTTATGTTCCGTATTATATGGCCTATGTTGTGGCAGTTCGTTAGCCGTGGTGCGGTAGTTCGTTAGCCTCTATGTGGTAGTTCGTTAGCTATGTTATAGTAGTTCGTTGGCCATGGGATGGTAGTTCGTTAGCTATGGTAAAGCAGTTCGTTGACCATGGATGGTAGTTCGTTATCTTCGGTGGGCGATAGTTCGTTTGGGAGGTTCGTTATGAAGTTCAAACATTTAACGAGTGTTTCCATCGGTCGGTAGTATCATGATGGTCTTTCAAAAGTTCGTGAAACGTTTTACTTAAAAACCTGTGAACTCACCGGCATTATTTGCTGACGTTTTTAGCATGTTTGTCTCAGGTCGCTAAGGTAGCAGCTGTCGATAGGCGCACGGAGTCTCACGGCGTCTAGGAATCATATGCACGTTTTGTTAAACACTTCAGACTTTATATTTCATTTTGAGTTGTAATACATATTATGCTTCCGCTGTGTTGGAACAGTTTGAACCTTAATGGTTTACTTATGTCAGTTTTACGTATCATATAGTGTTGTTTATTGTGACCGTTGACTTGGATCCTGGTGTGTCACGCGCCTCGCGGTAAAACTCCGCAGTGGTAATTTGAGGGTGTGACAGATTGGTATCAGAGCCAATGGTTATAGTGAACTAGGACTGCATGTAGAGTCTAGTCTATAGCCGAGTATCACACACGTTAGACGGTCACACATAGTTACGAGTCGTGTCATTTGGTAAACATACTAGCCTTGTCGGGGTGTCGGTGTCCTCATCACACAGTATCGTGTTATTTTAGGAATGTGTGTATCGGGTGATTTGAAGTTCTAGCTAGGAGCACGCCTAGAGGACCATGTAGAGCGATTTGTTATTTCGGGTGCACACGAAATCATAAATCGAAATGCATGAAAATCTTGGTGGACTTCGTGTTCGGACTAATGGTCATGCTGGAACCATGTTCTAAATTCGTTTGGGTCACTTGTAGCTCGATCTGTTGGTTATTTTGCGTATCTTGTCTCATGTTTGGCAGAACATGTCTGGTCGCGCTGGTGGACGTGCTGGTGGACGCCGTGGTGGCGGCGGGGGTCGCAATGGCGGTGGACGAGGTGGTGGGAACATCACCATGACTCAGGCGGAGTTGGAGCACATGTTGCAGCAACAGTTGAACGTTGCGTTGGCTGCTTTCCAGGCTGCTCAGCAGACCCTGGGAAACACTAATCAGATGCAGACTGGGTGCACGTACAAGAAGTTTATGGACTGTAAGCCCCATTTCTTCAATGGGACTGAAGGAGCGGTGGGACTACTTAGGTGGTTGGAGAAGATTGAGTCGGTGTTTGCTATGTGTAACTGTCCCGACGCTGATCGCGTCAAGTATGCGTCTGCTACACTGGAGGGACATGCGTTGACCTGGTGGAACTCCACCACTGCGAACCTTGGCCTGGGTGAGGCCAATGCTATGCCGTGGACCGAGTTTGTTCAGATGTTGAGGGCAGAGTATTGCCCAAGAGACGAGATTATGAAGTTGGAGCATGAGTTTTGGAATCTGAAGATGGTTGGGTCGGAGATCGAGGAGTTTACTGCTAGGCACAACGAGTTGGCTGTGATGTGCCCCGGTTTGGCTACACCGGAGTACCGGAGGATTGAGCACTACGTTGCTGGGTTAGTGCCGGAGGTTGCTGGACTTGTTGCCGCTGCTGATCACACTACTATGTTGGCCACTGTTCGGGCAGCTCACAAGCTGACCAACATGAAGGTTGCTGAGGGCGTTCTACCTCCAAGGGGTGCTGCTGTGAAAGCCCCTGCGGACAACAAGCGAAAGTGGGATGGTGCTGGGAAGAGTGCAAGTTCGGGTCAACCGCAGCAACAGGTAAGGAAGACTGAGGCTTTGGGATCGTCTTCAGGTCAGAGGCAAGACGGGTACACGGGGAAACTGCCGGAGTGCAATCAATGTGGGTTCCATCATTATGGCAGCTGTGAGAAGTTTCGTTGCAACCGCTGTAAGCGTGTGGGCCATGTTGCTAAAAACTGTAGAGTCAATCTACAGACAGTTCCAGGCCAAGCGGTTGTCCCTGCCCCTGTCCCTCAGGGGAACCAAGGGTGTTATAACTGTGGGGAGACTGGGCACTTCAAACGTGATTGTCCTAAGCTGAACCAAGGGACTGCAGGTGGTGCAGGGAACGAAGGTGGCGGCCGAACTACTCGTGGTCATGTCTACGCCATTGGCGCTAGGGGGAACCAGGAGGATCCTGACACTGTTACTGGTGAGTATTCTTTTCTTGATTTTCGTTATGCTAGTATTCATTCTCGTTCACATTGTTTGGCGATTCGTATTCATTGTGTGCATTCGGTCTGGTATTTGGTTATCGTTTTGCATTCATGGGTCTGATGTGGGTCCTTTGGAGATGCTACTTGGACGGTACCGGTGTGTCATTTATACCGATCACAGTAGTCTCTAGTAGGCCTTCGATCAGGAGGATTCATTGTTTTGTATTCACTTTGGGGAGGGCGGTTCCCCGGCATAGAGTATTCGTTGATATCATCTTTCGTTCGTGGTTATGATTTCGTTTGTGTTCTAGGAAACGTTACTTGGGTTAGGTCGACACTCATTACTGTCGAAGAGTGAATCTCGGGGCGAGATTCCTTTCAACAGGGGGATGATGTGACGACCGGGAAAATTTTTCTTTTTATCGCTTCGTTCTCTTTGACTTCGGGAAATTTTCGGGACGAAAATTCTTTCAACAGGGGGATGATGTGACACCCGGCATGTTTGAGTCAACACTTTATGAACACATAAGTCTACCTTAGCGAGAAACGTTTATAAACAAACTTAACTGGGTTAGTTGAGTCGGGTCAGATTAGGATTGTCCAGGGTTCAATGATCTGGAGGATCATTGGGAGTCATTTTGGGGAATACACTAGTACCGGGTTCCGTTGTTGGTGACATTACATGAACTAATTAAGTATATGTGTAGATTACGGGTCGTGTGGTGGATTGTATGCTTATACTTGCTTAAATGATGTACGAATGATTATACGTGCCTAAACATGCTAAGTATAGACTATAGATGCATGTTTATGTGTTAGGATGTGTTAGAATGCGTTAAACACGATAAACTGGAAAAAGGTTAACATGTGTTAAAAGTGCTGTTAACATGTGTTAAAAAGTGCTGATGACCTGAATGTGGAACTTTTGGGCGAATGTGGAAATGGGATCTGAAAAGTGGGCGAACGTAGAAACAAAGTGGGCGAATGTGGAAGAGTTCCACATTCGACCATTAAAAAGGGGCGAATGTGGAAAAATTCCACATTCGACCACATAAACTGGGCGAACGTGCAGATAGTATAAATACCATCCTTAGCCATTTTTCACCATTTCACAAACCCTAAACGCCTCCAAACACTCTCTATCAGCTATTAACATTGGGGAAGGAGTTTTTGAGCTTGTTTTTCATAACCTAACCCTCTAAATCATTACAAGTGAAGATCTAAGGTGTGTTCTTCATTTCAAATCCTTTTTAAACAATTTTGGCTTGTTTTAATCTAAACCCCAATGAGTCCAGATCTGATGACAACCTATTTTATGAATAAAAACCTTTCCTAACCAAAACCTATTCATAAACAATGAGCTTTTATGCAAATAAACATGTGTTAATATGATATTATGCATTGTTTGATGATTTCTTGTCGTATAGATGACATGACAACAACCTAGGGCTGTTATTAATGATGGGTTATGATTGAAACGTGTTACCTTTGATTGTTGATGGTGTTTTGATGATTAAAAGGGGTTTTTAGTTAGATTTAGGGTTGTTTTTGAATGATTATGATAAGGTTATGATAGGGGTTTCTTGTTCATGATGATTCGAATATGATAAACTGATTATTGATCGATTTCAGAAAGTTTCCTAATTGGGTAATAATTGCATGCATGATGATGTGACATCTCCATAATTTACTATTTTAGGAAACTTGTAAAACGGATAGATTTTGGGGTAAAATTGGTAGGATTTCGTAGGAATATGTTAATGATGCTTGACTGCTGTAACTCGTGATGTTTCGTGATGTTTTCGGATGTTTTTCGACGCGTTTTTGGAAAAATCTGACATCAGGGGCGAACCTGGAATACCTTCGACCAGTCGAACGGTCGAAGGTGGATTCCAGGGGGCGAACCTGGAAGCTGAAGGGGCGAAGGTGCTGCAAATGGGCGAGGGTGGGAAGAAAAGGGGCGAATGTGGAATTTCAAAGACACATTCGACCCAAACAAGGACACCTTCGACCACTTACAGCCACCTTCGACCACCCAGAACTACATTCGACCCTACGTTAACAAAAATGAGATTTTTGATACAAACTAAGTGTTTTATGCTTGAAACTTATGTGTTAAACTTATGTGCATGACTAATTGATGTAATGGGTCACCAACGGGATGTCGGGTCGGTCTGGGATGTCCGGTTAACGTTTAAACACACTTTTTAACATACGTAGTCAAGATCTGGACAATCGGGGACTAGTTAGCCTTCGGGTTAATAGTCATTACACTTATGTAAACTCATTGATAGGTTGTCATTAGTTGGGATTATCATACACGTGTTGGAATTCTAGTTACCAGAGGACGCACTTTAAGGTGAGTTTCACGGCCCCACTCTTTTACTGGTTTTACAATTTCGGGGGAGAAAACATGCTGTGTTCTTTAAACGTGTGTCAAATGTGTTTTTCCTAAAAGGCGTGACAACTACGTTTTTGGGTACTCATGTATTCACTACGTTTTGGGAATATTCATTTGGGTTCAAGGTATTCATTTATGTTCCGTATTATATGGCCTATGTTGTGGCAGTTCGTTAGCCGTGGTGCGGTAGTTCGTTAGCCTCTATGTGGTAGTTCGTTAGCTATGTTATAGTAGTTCGTTGGCCATGGGATGGTATTTCGTTAGCTATGGTAAAGCAGTTCGTTGACCATGGGATGGTAGTTCGTTATCTTCGGTGGGCGATAGTTCGTTTGGGAGGTTCGTTATGAAGTTCAAACATTTAACGAGTGTTTCCATCGGTCGGTAGTATCATGATGGTCTTTCAAAAGTTCGTGAAACGTTTTACTTAAAAACCTGTGAACTCACCGGCATTATTTGCTGACGTTTTTAGCATGTTTGTCTCAGGTCGCTAAGGTAGCAGCTGTCGATAGGCGCACAGAGTCTCACGGCGTCTAGGAATCATATGCACGTTTTGTTAAACACTTCAGACTTTATATTTCATTTTGAGTTGTAATACATATTATGCTTCCGCTGTGTTGGAACAGTTTGAACCTTAATGGTTTACTTATGTCAGTTTTACGTATCATATAGTGTTGTTTATTGTGACCGTTGACTTGGATCCTGGTGTGTCACGCGCCTCGCGGTAAAACTCCGCAGTGGTAATTTGAGGGTGTGACACATTTCACTTAAAGGGCTCCTCGGGTGAGTGGTAGCCCATGCTTAAAAATTTTGTTATGCTTGCAAGTCGTTGGAAACCAATGTAATTGACCTCATTAATACATAGCCTCATTTCGTTGATAAACGTCTCATTGTAAACCATTGTGCTTGTTGTGTCATCTTCTTGTGAAACTTATTTGCTTTAATGTGTTGTTAGATTAGGTTCATAGAAGGACATAAAACCCTAATGTAAGGTAAATTGATGATTCCGGTCCGGAACGTAATCATGAATTTACAGGTACATTAAGGTGGTGTGAAATTCTATTAGGGTTTTTTGGTAGACGTCCAATACGTTTTCGAGGTATCAATGGTGTGGTGGGTTAGCTGCGGTACTACCTATATATAAACACTAATGATGCATCGAAAGTGAGACTGGAAGTTAGACCAGGAACTAACCCCAATTCTCTTGGTAGTTCAAAACGTCGATTCATAGTCTAACTTATTCCTTCCAACCACCCTAACCTTTATCTTCAAGGCCCAGTACTTTGGGTCTTGACCATTGGTAATAATACTTAGATATATTTAATCCAATTATAACTAACATTCGAGTCCATTCAAGTCAGGTCATCACGCTACCCAAAGCTCTATTTCTCATTAAACTTGACCATACTCACTATAATATTTACTCGAGTACCCAGAACCCTGTTTATAC
Source organism: Ambrosia x helenae (assembly GCA_030844895.1). NCBI lineage: Eukaryota > Viridiplantae > Streptophyta > Magnoliopsida > Asterales > Asteraceae > Ambrosia > Ambrosia x helenae. The sequence goes on from CM061231.1 coordinate 60,451,817, forward strand.
GTCTATTTGAAAGAATTTCGGGATGAAATTTCTAAAAGTAGGGGATGCTGTGACATCCGTCACTTTTATTATTATTATTTTTTATTATATATATATATATATATATATATATATATATATATATATTCTCATTCCGTACCTCCTATCTTGTACGTCGCATTTTTATCAACAACAACAACAACAACAACAACAACAACAACAATAATAATAATAATAATAATAATAATAAGTTTCAAATTCGATTTTTTTATTTCACAAATTTCATACTTTAGATTTTAGCACACCATAACCTTATTTCTACCTTCACCATTAACATAACCCAAACCAAACCCACTCCTTAACCCAAACTTTTGGACAACCCAGAATCAATTCAGCCCACAACACACAAGGCCCATCATGCTAACTCGGCCCATATGCAATAAAAAAATATATATAAAAATTTGAAGCCGACCGGACTCGAACCCGGGTCAAACGCCTGGCACACATCAACACAAACCACTGATCCATGGGACTCTTTGTGTTAGGATCTAGAGGCACTAATTATTTAAACACATATGAATTTCTTGTCTGCTTCCTTTTCTGTTCGCTGCACAAGGAGCCGAACCAAGCAAGTCTTGGTTGACTTTTGATTGAATCAAATGTGGTAAGAAGCTCGTAATTGCTTCGTTATTATGGAATGACAGACTATACGCGTCCTTATCACGCGATAACATAGTCAAAACATTCCAAATTTTGGCCTTATACGCGTTTATGCATAATGAACGGGTCAACTACCTAATCGAGCCAATACATTAGCGTAAGTATAAATTGAACCTTCTGTTAAAACCTAAAAGTGCCGCAAACACTAACCCCACTATCAATTCTTTCTTTCGTTCACAATAAACTCATGTATTCTGGTTCGTTTGACTTTTTGTTGACTCGTTCTTCAGGATAGATTCACGTTTTGTAAGTATCAATTGATTGTATGTTTTCGTTCCTTGTTATTGTCTAATTAATAACCCTATGATTTCTGGGGTTATTGTTTGTTAATTGGATCAATTGGTAAACTAGAGTTCATAGTTACATTTGGGGAAGATGATAACAGTCAGCGATGGTTTAAAAACATTTCTGAAACAAAATGAAACAATCATTTGATCTAGATCAGATGGTTGTGACGTCTGTTATTCAAACAAGTGGTCTAGGGTTCGATCCTTGGCTCGAACGTTTTTTTTTTTTTTTTTTTTTTGTATTATGTAATCCTTTTAACCTTAAACACATTATATAAATTTCTGAAACCAATTGATTACGTTCTCAGGGTCTAGACCAGTTGGTCTAGACTTGTGATTATAACACCGAACCAGCCAGGGACTCGGGTTCGAGTCCTGGCACATGCAAACATATTTTTTTAAAACCTTTTATTTATATATTTAACCAATTAATCTTTTAAAATAATTTTTAAATACTAAAAGTGCTTTATAAAATCTATAAAAATTATTTTATGTTATTCTAATGATAAAGTTCATTATACAATTTTTAGTTTTTCAAAAATCATTTATTTAATATATATAAAATATGTTACAAGTTTATTCATTTATAAATTGAAAATTCTATAAAAATATCAAAACAATTTTATAAATTTCCACAAAAATTATTTTGAACTTATGAATCAGTAAATATTTCAGAAATATATTTTTATTTCAGAAAAACGTTTATTTAAAATTTTTAATCAATTTTTACTATTTTAATCATAAATAATTCATAATAAATTCATTTTTAACTATTTTTACATAGAAATTTTACACAAATTATTTTTATCCATTTAGAACAGAAATATAAATTTTAATTTGAAATTTTATAAATTTTAATATTTTTAGACATTAATATTATATTTTGATAAATAAATATATATATACTATATATTCAATTATTAAGATAATAATTTTATAAAAATTACTTTCATATCTACAACATTATAAAACAACCATCATTAATCAAAATTTTACAAAAAGTCTTTTATTTAATTATTTTTTCTAATTTCCTTTATTTATTAGATAATTAACAAATTATTAAACAATTATCTATCCCCAAATTAGGAACCCTAGAAATACTTGTAGACTAGAAAGACTTAAACTTATTTATTCCCATAAACATAGGGTGATACTTGACAACGTTGGATCACACTTATTCTATTCCACAAGACTTAACACTTTGCTAAGGTGAGTATTACTTATCCTTTTTTTCGTTTTTACACTTTTGGGGTGATTCATGCACAAGTATACAAAACTTCCACATTCATTTACACATACATTTTTCATAATTTACAATTCATATACGTGTCTTGTTGTCTTTGTGCTTTATGTTTGAACATGAATGTAGCTTACGTACAAAATCATACATCTAGACATAACTTATGTTATGGTGCTCTTTACATATAGACGTAACTTATGTTACGGTGCTCATTTAGACATAACTTATGTTATGGTGCTCTTTTCGACTTGACACATGTTAGGGTGCTCATTATCAATTTTACCTTACTAACTTTACATTTGATCTTGTCTTGTTTGGTTACTTAAGTGTTTACATAATGCCTTGGTGATGCTAGACACATGAATTGTACCGATTTTTAAACTTATGCTATATGTACAAAGCTAGGTAATACTCACCAACATCGTATGTTGACAAAATTTATTTCCGTGCATGTTTCAGGATAAGCTGCTTGACGCTTCACATAGGACTTTGGACTAGATTACATAAATCAACTATCTCTATTTTTTTGTTGTCGTGTATTTTTTTTCACATGTTGTAAAACAATATTCAATAATCAAATATTTACATTTTAGTACCATGAGCTTTTGAACAATCGTCACTACGTGACACCTCGATGATTCCACCATCGGTTGGGGTGTTACAGTTATTTTGTATAAGAAGAAGGGTGAGCATCGCTCTTTGACCTTCGGCTTGTTTTAATGATTACGAATCTTAATTCTTATTTTTTGTTTTTGCAGAGATGTCGCTGCTTGCAGCACTGAAGTTTGAAGATTATGATGATGAGGATCTTACATTTACTAGCTAACCGGTGGGTACGAGTAAACCTATTCTGGAACAGGTTCAGAAGCTTCAGTTTCCAATCCGTCCCGAATGGGATGATGGAGAAGGTGTGGAGAAGACTACTGGCGAAGGTGGAGACAAGGTTGAGGGTGAAGGTGGTAGTGGTAAGGGAGGTGAACTTTGTGGTGAAGGTGGCGAGGGTGATGTCACGGTTGGTCATGTTTTCCCCAATCCTGCTCCTTTATAGACTGTGAGTTATTCTAGCATCCCTACTTCGGAGGACGATGTTGCTGAAGACACCTCTTTGGATTTGAATGTCCATGCTCGGAAGAGGAAGAGCGAGCCATCTAGGGCCAAGAAGAGCCCTAAGAAAATGAAATTTGCTCCGCCTCACACTCTTCCTGTTTCCGAGTTATCGAAAGGTAATATTCTAGACGAATTTGATTTGCATATTACTGGTGGAAAATCTTCTCGAGATAGTGAACCTCTTTACATGGATGTTCGGGGAGTGGATCAGGTGGTGATGGTGAGAAGGAAGGTGATGACGTATTTCGTGACATAGCCAATAGTCCGGTCCGGACTTTATCAACTGAAGGTGCGGGTGGTTTTTCAGTGTCTTCTCTTGGTAAGTTTACTGGTCGCATTTCTACCTTTCGTGCTAGTGAGGAGAATGAATATGGCGCGTCTTATTCTCCTTGTTGGTTCGAGACAGAGACACTGATTATGTTTAATCTTGTAGATCCGTTGGATGATGTCATGGAAGTGGATCCTGCCACGGCCGAGGATGTTTTTGTCCCTGACTGGGATTTAAAGAATGGATCTAGGGTGGTTGATGCTCTGTCATAAAAAATGATGTTGTTCAATCTTCATACCCCGGCTGATCATGCCCACTACCGGGGCTTGAAAGACAATGATTTGGGAGATGCCTTGATGGTAAATCAGGCTCAGTCTAACTTTTTAATATCGGAAGTGTACCGGAGGTGGGTGGATTCGGAATTCCAGCGGGGTAAGTTGATGAGGAGAGGCAATGTGTGCAACCATGGTAATGTGTTGGAGTCCTTGAAGACGAGTCAGGACCAACTCCGATCCGTTCAGGCTACTCTGGCAGGGGCTGGGGAGGATCGGGACAAACTTCAAGGCAAGGTTGATGATCTTAAGAAGAAGCTGTGTTAGGATCTGAGTTTGATTGTTTTGATATATTTAGAATAAGATGAGAAATGAATGATGTAAGTATATATGAAAGTGCAGCGGAAAGATAAACTATAATCAAAACAACAGATTAAATGTTTTCAATGATCAAATGCTTTCATTAATTGAAAGATTACAATCAGTACAAATACTCCCCCTCAGCCTGATCACACAGTGATTGTTTGTCTGAGAGAATATTTGTGTGTGATGCAATAGAACAGTACAAGCACTGTTCTATATATAGACAACCCTAAACCATTGGTGACATGTGCTGACGTCACCTAAGATAGTGACCTCTAACAGAATAACAACATAAAACATTTGCCATATACAATCTAGTGTTACATTACAAAACACTGTAAGGTAAACTACTGCTAAGGGAAAACTCTGATGGTCTTGCAACATCTGTTGGAGTCTAAGTGCTGTTGACTCCAACAGACCTTTAGTCTTTATGACTTGATCAGCAGTTGTTTCTTCATCAGACCTTTGGTCAGCAGTTGTTCTCTATCAGTTGTTCTCTAGCAGTCCTTTGTATCAGCAGTTGTAGCAGCAGTTGTTTGGATGGAACAGTTGTTAGGGTCAGCAGTCTTTTGGGAAGAATATGTTGTAAAGACTGTTTATTTGTGGAATCAACTGTTAGCATATTTTGGCTTTTCAATCATCTGTTCTTCTCCAGGTCAGCAGACCCAACAATCTCCCTCTAGAACAGATGATGCCAAAACTAAGCTTTATTATTGATCTTTATTTCTCATCAGACTTTCTCTAATTTGTCCTTTGAATTGAAGTTCAAAGTCCAAGGCAAATAGGTCTTCTACATCTCTTTCAAGCTCAAGGTTCAGCAGTGTTTGGAGATCATTTGCACACAGGCTATATGCATCATCCATGCTTAGCTTTTGAACTCTTCCATCTGACCTGAGCAGAGTCAATTCATGGTTGTCTTTATTGACTTTCCATTTTAGAATTTTTGAGTCAGTGGATTTGCTGAGATGCACTTTTATTCTTGATGAGTTTGGTGATGGAGGTCTCCCAATGAGTTCTCTGAGCTTGTCAGTAGTGGGATCTGAGAAAAAGTGCACTTGATTGAAGAGGCCCTCTTTTATGTAGGTATCAGCAAACTTCTTCTGATCTTCTTCAGACATTTCTTTCTGTTTCTTGAACTGTCTTCTAGCAGCAACTGATAGATCAGAAGTGTCAAGTAAGCTGTCAAGAGTAAAAGCATGTTGAGGTCTCTTCATCAATGGTTCATCAGTGTAGACAGGTTTTCTAGGTAGGCTGGGATCTTTCTTCCTATTTTCTTCAAGTCTTTTGTATGTTTCAACCAGCCTCAGCTCAGACCATCTTGCAACAGACCTCATCTCCCCATAATCTGTAACAACCGGCAAAAATAAGGTAATTCCGTACTAATTAACTATACGCGATTAACGTAATTAAATGCAATTATGTGTTGATTATTTAACCGAGGCCTTAGAAAGATAGCAATTCCCAAATAATGCATAGGAATGCATATGTTTAATGACAAAACATGATAGGATCATGTGCGAGTAAATTATCCGGTATGGACACTGGCGATTACCCGGTAAAAATTTAATAAGCGAAACGGATCCCGGACACCCGGGATATAAAATAAAACGTAATTTCACAAAATATAATGGGTTTTGGAACTCCAAAGCCATACGTGAAAGCTTGTTATACAAATCTCCCGGTAACGAATAAAGTGCGCGTACCGCACCCGATACGCGCGTAACATATAATTTCACCCGGCAAAAGCCAAAATAATTTATCAACGCTTAAACTGGACTATGTTTAAGGGATATTAAGGGTATTTTTAATATTCGGATAACACGCGATTAAAAACCCGAAAATACCCGGACGGTACCCGAACAAGAGTAAAATTTAAACATAATAATTATAGGTAATATTTAGCAAAGTGGGCCCCACCCAAAACACCCCAAGGGCCGGCCTATGGCCCACCCAAATGGATAATCTCTTGGTTATCTTGCTAAATCATTAGGATTAAACACTAATCATGGGAATGCATGGACTTGTATTAGGTAGGAAAAATTCACCAAATCCTCTCATCTCTCTCTCTCTAACTCACGGCACAAACACCCTCTTACCAATCTCCAAAGATTTTTTTTTACAATCTTACTTAACCCACTTGATCTTCCATAATCCAAGATAAGATATTGGATGATCTTGGAAAGATTTGAAAGAGATTGTTATAAGCAACTAGTGAAGAATACTTGAAACAAAAACCAAAAACTCTTCTTCTTCTCTTCCTCTTGGCCGAAACATTGCACCCATCCATATACATTTTTCTTACAAATTTTACACTACCAAATCATCTCTAGATCATTATCCTTCAAAACCCCATTGTGTGTTTCAAGAGCTTGGAGCTTAACCCTTTGGAAGAACACACTAAACCCCATCCAATCCAAGGTTTTTGTCTTCCCTAGCCTTGAGCTAGTAGTAAGTTTTAACCTTGCCTTGATTATCAATGTTCATATTATGTGTTCTTATGAGCAAGTTGTACATTGATGGGTAGAATGTGGTTTTGAAACATAAAGTTTAATGTATCTTACAAGAGTAAAAATGGAAGAATAATAACATGGATAAATCATGGATTTAATATTAGTAATGTGATATTTTAAGAAAATGTAGAAATATGTACATACACTTGTGTTGGATGATGATTTGAACATGATTTTTGAAAAAGACTTGAATATGATAAAAGATGGTTTTAATCATCATAAAATGACTAGCTAATGTCAAAAATATGTTGGAATATGTTAGATGATCATGGATGAAAAAGTTACATGTTCAAAGTCTACTCACTTGGATGAGTGAAATTTGGATATGTTGGATAAAAACATAAAACACACATGTTAAAAGCATCAATAATGAAATAAAAGACTATTAGAAGTGGAATAATGTAAAAATAACCAAACATGAGAAATATGATTCTTCAAAGTCCACTAGTTAGAAGACAAATGCTAACTTTGGAAGTTAGGATGGAAAAGTAACATTTAAAAGTTAAGGGACTAATGTTGAAACTTTGAAAGTTGATGGACTAAAATAAGTATTTTAGAAACCTTGGTCCAAAAATGTGTTCACGGAAAGTTTGGTGTCAAAACGTAAATAATGATTTTTCCAAGTATAGTTTCGGTAAACACTAGTAACCTACTTATGTATATTTTGAAAAATGTATTTTTATAAAAATAGAAGCTTTATAAAAATAAGAGGTTAAGTTAACATAAGGATTTTACAAAAATAAAGGTTTTATAAAATATTGGACAAAAGTAAAGACTTGGGAAAAACTTGTACAAAACTAAAAATACAAAAGTATATTTTTCCAAGTAATATATGTTCGGAATTGGAAGTATGAATAATATTTCCATAGAACGCATATTGGAAGAAAACGTGGAAAAAGCTAACTAACGGACTTAGTTACATGAACTAACGATAACGGATAAACGGACAAACGAGAAAAGAATGCCATTGCGGCAAGATGAAAATATATATTTTAAGAAGTAAAATATATATAACATGGGCGAAACTTATGTAACACTTTCCTAAGTGTTAGAGAGAATATTCATGGGAGAAAGCATAACGTAAAGAATTAAAAACGTTAAACAGCGTACGGACTTAACAAAGAAAATTCACACGTTGATATATGGATACATGCTTGTCTCGACGAAATTCTAGTATATCTATTTGAATGGGAAAGTAGATATGCGAGAAGGAAAACCAAGACGAGTAGGCAAAATACATCTACGAACATGTGAATACCGACAAGATCCTAGTATATTTATTTAAATGGGAAAATAAATGTACGGCATGGTAAGTTGAGTCGGGCGTTAAAAATATATTACCGAACGACAAGACCTTAGCATAGTTATTTAAATGGGAAAATAAATATGCGGCAAAGTGAGTCGGATCGGGTATTAAGAATACATTATATCGAACAATACGATCCTAAGTATAATTATTTAAATGGGAAAATAATTATACGTTAGGTAGAGTTGTGTCGAGGATAATAGTATACAAGTTACAAAGAATATTAACGATAATAATACATAACTCGTAAGAAAAGGGTAATCCATCGCCAACAAACCTAGGATACGCGTCTAATTAAACGGGAATTGGAACAAAACGTGGTCGGGGAGTTGGGTGTACAACTTGCCAAGGCACATGCACTATAGGTGTAGTGACTTATACGTCTAGGACGTTTGTAGGTGCGGGACCACAAAACTTGCTATCTTCCTTTTTAGCCAAGCACAGATTCAGGTGAGTCTCACGGCCCCATTTTAAACTATTTTATGTTTTTCGGGGGAAAGATATGTTAGGGAAATGTTTGACGGGATAAATACTTGAGTTGTGATCGCCACTCGGGGTTGAGACCTCTCTACTATAATCATTAATTCAGGGAAACGAAACCGAAGGAATATTTGAATAGTACTATTGGTGCCTGACAAGGCCCACCCCTAATCGATAGCGTCGATTATGCATCGGCGTATGCCTGGGGTGCACGTATTCTGAAATCAAGTCGTAGGAATACCGAGTAACGACTTGGAGCGGGGCATTATTATTTGTCTTGGTTTGATTATAGGCTCAAGTAGAATTGTAGGAACTTGCAACTCCTATGAATTGTCATAACATGGAAATTCCCAAAGTGATAAAGTTTGATAAACTAAAACCTGTGAACTCACCAATATTTATATATTGACGACTTTTTAAACATATCTTTCAGGTAATTGATAGACGATGGACAACGTGGCAAGCTGGGCCGGGAGAATCTCTCATATGGGCGTCGGGTGTTTCAAAAGGGTTTCAACTTTAATTCCCAAAGTATTGGGACATTTTTGAGAAGCCAATTTAAATGTATTCAAACAATTTTTCGTTTATGTGTGAACACCGAACATGTTTTCGCCGTCTTAAATAAATGTTCCGTTTTTCTTAATTACTTATGATTTGCGTTAATCTTGGCTTTATGCTCTTGAACCGTCGCGCCACGTGTTTCCGCCATTGGCGTGGTGTGACATAATCAGCAGCCACTATTTTTTGTCTCATCCTCTTAAACTTCAAGGCTCTGACTGGATCTCTACCTTTACCAAAATCAAGGGCAGAGACTTTAGTTTGGGGATTTTTGGCCAACTCTTCTATTCTTAAGAGTTCTTCCCTCAGTGCATGAGTGGTCCAGCCTGCAAACTGTTTCTTGTTTGCTTTGTAAGGCATGGTTGCCAAGATCTGTTCAAGAAGGGATTCCCTAACCTCCTTTTCCATGTCACTACTGAGAGGCATGGCAGACATGGAATTGCTCAGGGTCTTAGCAAAATCTTCAATCCTTCTCAATTTGCTAAGTTCTGCTGAATGGATGCCCTGAGCAGTCCTGTCATCCTTCCCTTTGCATTTCTCTTTTATGATAACATCTGCCTGTTCAACCTTGTATTTAAGATATGTGTCAATGTTTAAGGGAACAGGGAAATGTGGAAGAGAAGGGAAAGATCTATCAGATGGTTGTTCAGTATTATAGAAGGATTGAATTTCCCCCTTGAGTAGATCAAGTTCAAGGGGATACTGAACAGCCAATGGTGTAATGGTTGGTGGTGGTCTATGGGATCTGAATTGTGATGTGTGTGGTGAAAATGATGAGAGTGGAATGGCTGATATAGGTGTTGATTGTGTGGTTGAGGTGGTGTGTGGTGATGTATGTATGTTTTCATCCTGTACAACAAAGGTTGATTTCCTCTTCCTTTTGTACAAGATTTTTGGTGATGGTGGTGTGGAAGCAGTGGTTGTTTTAACATCTGTTGGCACCTTAGTAGGACCAGCAGATGTTTGGGATTTGGGTGGTGATGTGATTGTAGGTTCAGATGTAGGTTTGGTGGTTGTAGGTTCAGGTGTTGTTGTAGGTTCAGGTGTTGTGGTTTTATCAGAGGTTTGGGTGGCAACAGTGGTTTTGTCAGCAGAGGTTTTAACAGCAGTGGTTTTCAGTTTAGATGGTGGTTGTCTGACATGTTTAGCAAGCATCTTCTTCTTTTTGAGGATCCCACATCTTCAACTTCCTGCTGTTGTTCCCTTTTTAGTTGTACCAACAACTCTGCTTTGGCTTCCAAAGTGTCAGCCCTCTTTTGTTTGTCTTCAGCAGCTTTTTCAGCTTCTTTATTTGCAGAGTTGTCTACTGCTTTATCTTTGCTGGTTTGTTGTTGTTGTGGTACAGTTTGAGTTTGTTGTTGCTGTTGTGGTGCTGTTTGAGTAGACCATGGTATGTTGGCAGACTTTGATTTACCTTTTTGTGAACGTGGACAACCAAAGGGATCTAGCTTTGGCAACCTATCTCTACCACTCTCCCCCTTTTTGGCATCATCAGCTGTGAATGCATCATCATCTTCATCCCTGAGAATGGTGGTAGGGGCAGAGCCAGTGGTCTTCATCAGATGGTCTTTGATGGCTTGAATGTCTGCATGAGTATCTTTGTACCTTGCATCTACCATGTTTCTGATCTCAGCCATGTAGGTTTCATGATTCTGATCTGCTAGTTTTCTGTGAGCTATGATGATGGGGGAAACAGATTTCCATAGCTCACTAGCAATATCAGCAGTGGATGGTTGACTCTTGGACAGAGTAGCCAAGGATTCCAATATTAACTTGACATCAGATTTGATGTCAGCAACAGAGGTTTCAATGGTTTGAACTCTAGCCGTCAATTCTTGGTATTTTAATCCATCACCTAAGTTAATAGGATCATCTGAATTCCTACCAGTGGTAGTTTTAACTGATTCAGTCCTAGGAGGTGAATCCAAAGGATGAGAACCAGATGCCCCTTTGTCTTGGTTCTGGGGACTTCCAACTGATTTTGGGGACACTATAGTGGCCTCATCAGTTGTTGCCTTCAAGGGAGTCTTAGCTATGTAACCACTGTCCTGGTGTGAGACAATGGTCTCTACATCAGTAGTGGCTGCTCCACTTGAAAACTCACCTAGAGTTGCATTGAACTCTAGGGGTGTACCTCTTCATCTGTTTGTGGGATGGCTGATTGAATTTCCTCAGTCCCAGTCACTTGTGGAGGTATACTGTGACATCCGTCACCTTTCGTTTTATTTTATTCTTTTTTTATAATAATAATAATATTCGGTTGTTAAAAAAAAAAAGATTGAAACAAATCTATAACTAAACTCAATTCCTTACACCTTGCATCCAGACTTAAACAACTAGACCAAACCCAACCTTTTTTCTTAAAAATTCGGAGCCCAAACCAAGTAGCCCAGCCCAAACCTAAAACCCGGCCCAACACACAAACACCCCCTTTTCCTCGTCCCTGTTACCCGGTTTCCCAACCAGACCCGACCAACGAAGGACCCGACCCGGTTAATCAAAAACACGATTATAGGCAACCATTTTGACTGATTTAACACCGACACAGTCTGACTTTATTGCAGCAACGAATTATCGCTCCAATCATTCCTTAATTAAGTGTTCTTGACGCGTGTTTGACCAACAATGGTCAAATAGTTATGACTTTCCAAATTAACGAGAACCCTATAAATTGAACCCGTCTCCACAGTCTAAGATCGCCGAAAATCCACCCCTCATACTCAAAACATCTTAAACCATTTCCAGTTTTGCACGTTTCTGCCTCTGTTGACTTTTTTCTTGAACTTTCGTGTGAAGCAGGAATCGTTTTGTAAGTCCAATTTGTTTGGTTGGTTTTGTTTTTCGGAAGATAACAAGCAATAGCCCCATCATTTCAGGGGCTATTGGATGTTAATTAACCACATTGAATAAGCTAGGGTTCGAAAGTTTGAATTGGGGAAGAACACCTTTGCAGACATGTGTATTTAATTAAAACTGAAACAAACCAAACACAACCACTGATCTAGATCAAGTGGTTGTGTCTGTCAGTTTGTCAATCAAAGAACACGGGTTCGAGTCCCACCTTTCACGGTTCCTATTCTTTTCTTTTTAAAGGTTATAAATCAGTTTCAACAACATAACTATATAATTAATTTCAATCCAGATTAACTTGTTCTCAGGGTGTGGCTCAGTTGGTGGCCACGCTTGTGATAAACTTCGAACCGGCCAGAGGCCCGGGTTCGACTCCCATAACCAACAACAATTTTTTTTATCCTTTATATATATATATTTAATATATTAATCTTTTACAATAGTTTTTAAATACTAAAAGTGGTTTCTAAATTCTATAAAAATTACTTTATGATCTCCTAATGGTAAAGTTTATCATACAATTTTTAGTTTTTCAAAATAATTTATTTAATATATATTATAAATATTACAAGTTTATTCATTTATAATTGTAAAATTTAATAAAAATATCAAAACGATTATATAAATTTCCACAAAAATTATTCTAAGTTTATATAACATTAAACATTTCTGAAATGATTTTTATTTCTGAAAAATCATTTATTTAATATTTTTAATCAATTTTTGTTAGTTTTAATCATAAATAAATCATAATAAATTCATTTTCCTGAGTTTTGTCAATAGCCTCAAACAAAGGTTGCATGGTCTGTTGAACATGTGATGGTGAAGGTGGAGGAGTAAAAAGAGAATTAGCCCTGGGAGAGGGGCTTGTAAACATCTGGCCAAGTGACTCAAATGTATCATGATGTGGTTCCCCTTGGCTTACAACATGATCCTTTTGTGAGGATGCATGGGGAGTTTGTTCAAGCTGAGATATTTCCAACTGTTGTGAGGAAGTAACAACAGTGGTTTTATGTTGCTTTTGTGTTGTAACAGAGTTAACTTCTGGTATCTCATCTTCCAGAAGTCTCTTTTGTGGTGAAGTGGTGGTTTTTGTGGATGGACGTTTTCTTTTGGAAATGGCTGGTGTGGGTTTCACAGCACTGGATGTAGTGCCATGATCACCAGGAGCAGTGGGCTCAACAACAGAGGTTTAGACAACAGTTGTTGTCTTAGTCCTCTTATTTATCAAACGTTTATGTTTGAACATGAACGTGAACGTAACTTACATACAAAATCGTACAACTAGACATAACTTATGTTATGGTGCTCCTTACATATAGACGTAACTTATGTTACGGTGCTCATTTAGACATAACGTATGTTATGGTGCTCTTTTAGACTTGACACGTGTTAGGGTGCTCATTATCAATTTCATCTTACCAACTTTACATTTGATCATTGTCTTGTTTGGTTACTTATGTGTTTACATAATGCCTTGGTGATGCTAGACACATGAATTGTACCACTTTTCAAACTTATACTATATGTACAAAACTAGGTAGTACTCACCAACATCATATGTTGACAAAATTTATTTTCGTGCATGTTTCAAGATAAGCTGCTTGACGCTTCACATAGAACTTTGGACTTAGATTAAATCAATCAACTATCTCTATTTTTGTTGTCATGTATTTATTTTTCACAAGTTGTAAAACAATAATTCAATAATCAAATATTTACATTTTAGTACCATGAGCTTTTGAACAATCGTCATTACGTGACACCTCGATGATTCTGCCATCGGTTGGGGTGTTACAGATTGGTATCAGAGCCATGGTTATAGGGAACTAGGTTATTAGATAAAATGGCCTAGACTATAACCGAACTTCAACTTTCATGCATAGTATTCCATAGATTCCCATTTCCCTCTACTTTCCTTCCTCTATCGTTCCCTTCTTCTCCATTTCTTCTCATCTTTCATCATGGTGCATAAAGATGGTGTCCTACAACGAGTGGAAAGTCTACATCATCATGGAACGGGAGCAGTACCTTTCATAAAGACACTCTTAGGCATAATGCCTACTCTTATTTTGCTCCTTCAAAGTTGTTGAGCTTTAATGAGTGTGATGGAACACGTGCAATCTGGAAGGGTGGATGCCTGTACACTGGGTTTTCTGGCATAGGCAAGCATAGCGCATAAATCCAATAACGGACCTGTTATGCTTACCTGGGGATTCCTGGAGTGAGTGTCCACTTATAGGCTAAAGCATGTCTTCTTTGATCACCATTGGGTTCAATTCCTTTGAAAAGTCAACGTTCTTGTTGGGCTTTACAGCTAGACAAGGGCACTCCAAGCATTTTATGCAAGCTTTTCAATAACACTCTCTCGTTTCATATACAATATTTTGTATTTCATGATTTTCATATATTGCTTACAAGTTCATACTTTCATAATCATTTGTACGGTAATACACTTACATTTTCTAATCTCATGATTATTCATTGACTGCCTCATAGATGTCTGCTCGCCGCATGCTCCATGATGCTAGCCAACGCACTGTTCGTGCTCCTGGACAACGTTCTGATCGTCGCCTCGCATCTTTAGTCGCTGAGCAAATTGCTGCAGTGATTCCAAACCTTGTCAATGAGTTGACCCAGCATAGCAACAGTGCCAACACAGGGGGTGCGACTCAATTTCAGTGCACTTTCAAACACTTTAACTCCTGCAACCCTACAAAATTTACTGGTGAGGAGGGTGCTACTGGCCTTCTCCAATGGTTTGAAAGCATGGAGAGCACCTTTGTGAACAGTGAATGTCCTGATGAACTCCGCGTTCGCTATGCCACCAGTGTCCTTCAAAAGGGGGCATTAACTTGGTGGAACGGTGAAAAGCGCAATCGGGGCGCTGATGTTGCTTTATCTTTGTCTTGGGCTGAGGTTAAGGAACTCATGATCGCCAAATTTTGCCCTAGGAACGAAATCAGGAAACTGGAGGATGAGTTTCGTGAGCTCAAACAAGACAGTGGTGAGAATCTTGCGTATAATACTCGATATCATGAACTCAGCATATTGGTTCCACACATGGTCACCCCGGTCTCTCGAGCAATCGAGAAATATATCGAGGGATTACCTGACCTGATTCAAGACATTGTCACTGGAGGCAAATCCACTACGGTGGAAGAAGCCATCCAGCTTGCAGCCACTTTAACAGACAAACAGGTAAGGAAAGGAAACTTGGTTAGGAAGGGCACCAAGACGTTTGCTGAGAAAACCACCCATGTTGTTGAACAATCTAAGACTGTTTTAGCAAAGGCCGCCACTACTTCTTCGAACTCTAAGAAACGAATGGGCGATAATCGGAACCATACTGTTGTGGATCCTGTGACTCAACCTCCTATCAAGAAAGCCTACACGGGAATCCATCCTCAATGCAACACTTGCAAGTATCATCACCCTGCAAATCTTCCATGTCGTCAATGCACTAGATGTGGAAGGTTTGGACACTTTGTCACTACTTGTCGTGTAATGGTTAGGACACAGGATAATCATCAAACAGCTGCCCAGGAACCACTGTCGATTACTAACGGTCGGGCATGTTATAAATGCGGAGACCCTAACCACATGCGGCATCGATGCCCTGAATTGAATAATGTAAACCAGGTGGCACATGGACGAGCTTTCAATATCAATATCAACGAAGCAAACGGTCAGGATGACGTTAATCCCACTGGCTAAGCCATGGATGGAATCTTCTTAAGACTCGAGAATCCAATACTTGTGTTTTCATTTTTTTGATCCTATTATCATTTTGTACCTAATTGTGTTGTACTCATAAGCATATAACATCTAGAAATTCCTTGCATACTATTGTGTACAAACGCAGGTTGGAAATTTATCATATTTGATTACGTTTATTTTAATTGTAGAAGTTTAAAACTCTACCTTACATTTTATTGAAACATTTGGACTTGATTTCCATGAAAATCAAACTACTAAAAACTTGACACTTGATCCTACAGAACTTTTCTAAAAAAACATCATTGTTTGTTACATGAAACTTGATTTTTCCTTAATTTGACTATTCATTGAACATTTAATTATTCATGATACTCGTAAACATGACTGGCCAAATATGACCTATTTCTATAGGCAACTAAGATAACACTTATACTTAATGGTTGTCGTACTTATAAACTTGCTTGCATGTGTGTATTATCAATTTGCATGTTGATCTATGAAAGACAACTACCACATTTATCCACTCAACTAAAACAAACAATTCACTAAAAGGGCTCCCCGGGTGAGTGGTAGCCCATACTTAAATTTTGTTATGCTTGCAAGTCGTTGCAAACCAATGTAATTGACCTCATTATTACATAGCCTCATTTCGTTGATAACGTCTCATTGTAACCCAACGTGTTTGTTGTGTCATCTTCTTGTGAAACTTATTTGCTTTAATGTGTTGTTAGATTAGGATCATAGAAGGACATAAAACCCTAATGTAAGGTAAATTGATGATTCCGGTCCGGAATGTAATCATGAATTTACAGGTACATTAAGGTGGTATGAAGTTCTATTAGAGTTTTTGGTAGACGTCAAGTACGTTTTCGATGTATCAAAGGTGTGGTAGGTTAGCTGCGGTACACCCTATATATAAAAACTAATTGTAACACTCCAACCGATGGCGGAAACATCGGGATGTCACGTATTGATGATTGTTTCAGTAGCACATGGCATAAATTGAATTTTAAATAATTTATTCATAATATAAATATCCAAAATGAAATGATGTCTAAAAATCCCAAATACATGACAACAAATAAGAATAACTTCAAATAAGTTCAAACAAAACTTCATGATAAATCCTCATGCAAACTCAAGCCTCAGCTTCATTGTTACCTGAAACATGTTAATTATGAAAATATTTTTGGGTCAACAAAAGTTGGTGAGAATTACATAGGTTTTGATAATTGAATAAAACTTGTACAATTCAAGTGTCATGGCAAGTCTAGTCCATATGTGAAAACATACTAGAAGTAAATCGAGTGCATAATCAACCCTTGTGACTGTTATATTGTGGTACATCCCATACGCTCATGGTTCACTCGATTATGTTATGCGATAACAATCACCCACGCTACCTTTGTAGGAGGCACGTATCCGGGTGGGATTGTCAGTCCAATAGATCTATCATTGTATACCGTCGGCTGATCAATGTTAATGATTATGCTAGAATTGTGCTTACCCTAGTCATGTTCAAGACATAATGCAACATAGAAAAACACATAGACACTTTATGATTGAATTGCATATAGAATGTTGTAACATGTTTCACCCCAAAAATGGTGATAAATAGAAAAGGGGCTATGTAAAACTCACATTGGCTAAGGTGAATTATCCTCTAAGTGTTGTGAATGTATGCGAGGCGAATCCCACAGACTCAACAACGTATCTAGTCCAAATTGAAGAAAACGAAAAAGAAAGAATATCAAGCTTCCAATTCGCCAATTACAAGAGCTTATAATCAAAGCTTCAATTGTAGAAGTAATAGACTATAGAAGAAAGGTATGAGGGAAAGTTTAATCGGATTGAAACAATCGATTTAGAGGTGCAAAGTATAATGGGTCATAGGTGGGTTTTTATACTAGTTTTGGAGTCAATTAGCCATTAAAATTGGTCAACACCATAAAGTAAGGTTTTATGATTAATTGACTATTTGACTAAGACTTTGACTGTTTGACTAAGAATTTGACTAATCAATTTAAGGAATATGTTAAGTTTATTTTCTCCTAAAATACTACACAAGATGATAGTTGGCTCAGTTGGTTGTCACTGTGTGTTGGTTGGCTGTGGACGCGGGTTCGAGTCCCGGTCCACACAAATATTTTTTTGGCAATTATTTCCCTAAAACTATATTATTCTAAATTCGTAATATGATTATATAAGCCCGAAAGTGACTCGAAATATTTTTAAAACGTATAAAAGTGTCGAGATACAAATAATTATTAGTTTAAGGTATTTAAAACATATATTGTTTAAAACAATACATTCTTTTTATCAAAAAAAAATTAGGGGAAATTCGCGATGTTACAGTCTCCCCTACTTTTGGAAACTTCGTCCTGAAGTTATTAAAAACACAGGTTTGAGGTTGATTAGGTAGAAATTAAGGCAGCTGTGGTTTGGGTTAAGGCACGACATGTATTTATAGGTAATAGAATAATTTGTTTCGAATAATTTGGATAAGAGGTTTGAGATGTGAGTTTTAAGGATTGGATTAGGTTCGTCTGAAGTAGCAAGAAGCATAAGAATCTAGCAAAATACTAAACTTATGTTTTAGGAATCTTATAAGAAATGCATGAATTGATTGGCTATATGAAAACCAAATGAACTACTAAAACCTTATTAGAATTTCACACTACCTTAACGTACCTGTAAATTCATGATTACGTTCCAGACCGCAATCACCAATTTACCTTACATTAGGGTTTTGTGTCCTTCTATGACTCTAAACACACATGTAAGTAATGCAAAATAACCTTGTGATTGAATCGTATACAATGTATCCAAAAATAAGTCCAACTGTTGACCAGGAAAAAGACCTCTACCAGTCAGTGAGTAAGAACCTCTACCGATTGTTGAGCAGGTGCGATAGCCTCTACCAGTCGTTGAGCAGGTTGTAGGGCCTCTACCGACTGTTGAGCAGGCATGATGACCTCTACCAATCGTTGAGTAGGTTATTTGGTACTCTACTAACTGTTGAGCAAGTACTTCATCCTCTATCAGTTGTTTGATTAAGTAATTATTACACACATGAATTGCAAATTGATAATATGTACATGTAAGCAATCAAGTATCAAGTATAGCATACGAGTTGTAATAGAGTTGCCCTAGACAAGGTTAATGACTCTAGGTGTGTCTATAGCAAATAGTTTATATTCCATGAATTCTAGTTTCAAATGTTCAAATATGGTAGATAGTCGAATCCTCATGTATAACTAAGGATTATGTTTGATGCAACACACAATCAAGTTTCAATAGTTTGGTTATCATGGGTAACTAGCTCATGTGTGAGAAGGTGAAGGATATGAATTTAGTTCTTGAGAGGATGATGAAAAATCTTGAAGCAGAATCAAGATTGTGAGAGATAGTGAATGTGAAGATAGTTGATAAAGAGTTTATTTTATAGTAAGGAGATTATGTAGCAGTGTAAATTTTGGGGTTTGGATCAAAGGTTATAATCAAGTGTATAAGAAAACATGATTGTGGTATATGCCAAATATTGTAAAAATTTGAACAAGTTGAAAATGAGTGAGTGTCGATGGAGAATTTAGAGACTAGATATTATTCCTATGGATAAAAAAAATCTTATTTTCAAAATTGGTTTTATACATAAAGCAAAAGTTGTTAAATAGTACAAGCTAAGTGGGCTTTGATTAAAATATTCCCGTTAGTTGGAGATTTCAAACATGACATTAGGTTTTGAAGATCAAGGTTCTATTAAGTGATTTTTAATAGTTTAAAGCATTATATAGAAAATTGTTTGTTACGTCAATAAATAAACAATTGAATTTAAGTTCGAGGACATCTTTTGACAAAAATATGTACTTTGTAAAGTTACTAGGTAATGAAAATACAACAGGATTTAGAAATCTTTAGTTTGTGCTAAGGTATGAGGTTATAGTTTTTAAAAATAAGTAACATGTGGAGAAATGAAATAATATGATTTGGGTAGGGTGTTGAATATTTAAAAAGTGTCTAAGATGGTAAGGTGAAGTGTGATTGTGAAATCCATAGATGGTTATGAAATGAGATTGATTTAAGCTGTAAAATTTTGAGATTTTAGAGCTTAGTTTAAGGAAAGTGAGTGTAATCAGTTATTCATTAATTAAAACGAATAAACGAAAACGTTGACTTATCAAAACTTCTAGATTCTAACATAGTGAAGACATGCTTTAGCCTATAAGTGAACATTCATCCCGAGAATTCCCAGGTAGGCATCCGGGTCCCTCGTCTGATTGGGATATATGCGCAATGCCAGCCTATACAGAAGACTCAGAATACAGGCGTTCACCCTTCCAGATTGCATGTGTTCGTTATTAAAATTCTAGAACTTCGACGAGATCTCAAGGTGGTTCAGGCTAAACCTGAGGATTTGTCCTATTAGTCTAAGAGTAGATCTTGTGATGGAGAACAATCTTCTTGTAGGGACTAAAGTGGGGATAAGAAGTAGGAGGGAGATAAAGAATAACAAGTAAAAGGAGCAAATACTGGTTATAATCCTATGGTTATAGACTAGATTATTTTTCTAATAACCTAATTCCCTATAACCTGGCTCTGATACCAATCTGTAACACCCCAACCGATGGCGAAAACATCGGGATGTCACATATTGATGATTGTTTCAGTAGCACATGGCATAAATTGAATTTTAAATAATTTATTCATAATATAAATATCCAAAATGAAATGATGTCTAAAAATCCCAAATACATGACAACAAATAAGCAATAACTTCAAATAACTTCAAACAAAACTTCATGATAAATCCTCATGCAAACTCAAGCCTCAGCTTCATTGTTACCTGAAACATGTTAATTTTGAAAATATTTTTGGGTCAACAAAAGTTGGTGAGAATTACATAGGTTTTGATAATTGAATAAAACTTGTACAATTCAAGTGTCATGGCAAGTCTAGTCCATATGTGAAAACATACTAGAAGTAAATCGAGTGCATAATCAACCCTTGTGACTGTTAAATTGTGGTACATCCCATACGCTCATGGTTCACTCGATTATGTTATGCGATAACAATCACCCACGCTACCTTTGTAGGAGGCACGTATCCGGGTGGGATTGTCAGTCCAATAGATCTATCATTGTATACCGTCGGCTGATCAATGTTAATGATTATGCAAGAATTGTGCTTACCCTAGTCATGTTCAAGACATAATGCAACATAGAAAAACATATAGACACTTTATGATTGAATTGCATATAGAATGTTGTAACATGTTTCACCCCAAAAATGGTGATAAATAGAAAAGGGGCTATGTAAAACTCACATTGGCTAAGGTGAATTATCCTCTAAGTGTTGTGAATGTATGCGAGGCGAATCCCAAAGACTCAACAACATAGCTAGTCCAAATTGAAGAAAACGAAAAAGAAAGAATATCAAGCTTCCAATTCGCCAATTACAAGAGCTTATAATCAAAGCTTCAATTGTAGAAGTAATAGACTATAGAAGAAAGGTATGAGGGAAAGTTTAATCGGATTGAAACAATCGATTTAGAGGTGCAAAGTATAATGGGTCATAGGTGGGTTTTTATACTAGTTTTGGAGTCAATTAGCCATTAAAATTGGTCAACACCATAAAGTAAGGTTTTATGATGAATTGACTATTTGACTAAGACTTTGACTGTTTGACTAAGACTTTGACTGTGTGACTAAGACTTTGACTAATCAATTTAAGGAATGTGTTAAGTTTATTTTCTTCTAAAATACTACACAAGATGATAGTTGGCTCAGTTGGTTGTCACTGTGTGTTGGTTGGCTGTGGACGCGGGTTCGAGTCCCGGTCCACACAAATCTTTTTTTGGCAATTATTTCCCTAAAACTATATTATTCTAAATTTATAATATGATTATATAAGCCCGAAAGTGACTCGAAATATTTTTAAAACGTACAAAAGTGTCGAGATACAAATAATTATTAGTTTAAGGTATTTAAAACATATATTGTTTAAAACAATACATTCTTTTTATCAAAAAAAATTAGGGGAAATTCGCGATGTTACACTAATGACGCATCGAAAATGAGACTGGAGGTCGAACCAGGAACAAACTCTACTTACTTGGTAGTTCATTTGGTCTTTCTATAGTCAATCAACTCATACATTTATTTTAGGATTTCTAAAACTTGAAGTTTAGTGTTTTACTAGATTCTTATTTTCCTTACTATTTGAGACGAACCTAATCCAATCCTTAACTCACACCTATCAAACCTCTTTTCCAAATCATTCGAATTTTTCCAAACCACGGTTATCTTAGTTTCTACCCAACATCCGAAGCCTTATGTTTCTAATAACTTCGGGACGAAGTTTCTAAAAGTAGGGGATGCCGTGACATCCGTCACCTTTCGTTTTATTTTATTCTTTTTTTTTATAATAATAATAAAATTCGGTTGTTTAAAAAAAAAAAAAGATTGAAACAAATCTATAACTAAACTCAATTCCTTAAACCTTGCATCCAGACTTAAACAACTAGACCAAACCCAACCTTTTTTCTTAAAAATTCGGAGCCCAAACCAAGTAGCCCAGCCCAAACCTAAAACCCAGCCCAACACACAAACACACCCTTTTCCTCGTCCCTGTTACCCGGTTTCCCAACCAGACCCGACCAACGAAGGACCCGACCCGGTTAATCAAAAACGCGATTATAGGCAACCATTTTGACTAATTTAACACCGACACAGTCTGACTTTATTGCAGCAACGAATTATCGCTCCAATCATTCCTTAATTGAGTGTTCTTGACGCGTGTTTGACCAACAATGGTCAAACAGTTATGACTTTCCAAATTAACGAGAACCCTATAAATTGAACCCGTCTCCTCAGTCTAAGATCGCCGAAAATCCACCCCTCATACTCAAAACATCTTAAACCATTTCCAGTTTTGCACGTTTCTGCCTTTGTTGACTTTTTTCTTGACCTTTCGTGTGAAGCAGGAATCATTTTGTAAGTCCAATTTGTTTGGTTGGTTTTGTTTTTCGGAAGATAACAAGCAATAGCCCCATCATTTTAGGGGCTATTGGATGTTAATTAACCACATTGAATAAGCTAGGGTTCGAAAGATTGAATTGGGGAAGAACATCTTTGCAGACATGTGTATTTAATTAAAACTGAAACAAACCAAACACAACCACTGATCTAGATCAAGTGGTTGTGTTTGTCAGTTTGTCAATCAAAGAACACGGGTTCGAGTCCCACCTTTCACGGTTCCTATTCTTTTCTTTTTAAAGGTTATAAATCAGTTTCAACAACATAACTATATAATTAATTTCAATCCAGATTAACTTGTTCTTAGGGTGTGGCTCAGTTGGTGGCCACGCTTGTGATAAACTTTGAACCGGCCAGAGGCCCGGGTTCGACTCCCATAACCAACAACAATTTTTTTATCCTTTATATATATATTTAATATATTAATCTTTTAAAATAGTTTTTAAATACTAAAAGTGGTTTATAAATTCTATAAAAATTACTGTATGATCTCCTAATGGTAAAGTTTATCATACAATTTTTAGTTTTTCAAAAATAATTTATTTAATATATATTATAAATATTACAAGTTTATTCATTTATAATTGTAAAATTTAAAAAAAATATCAAAATGATTATATAAATTTCCATAAAAATTATTCTAAGTTTATATAACATTAAACATTTATGAAATGATTTTTATTCTGAAAAATCATTTATTTAATATTTTTAATCATTTTTTGTTAGTTTTAATCATTAATAAATCATAATAAATTCATTTTCCTGAGTTTTGTCAATAGCCTCAAACAAAGGTTGCATGGTCTGTTGAACATGTGATGGTGAAGGTGGAGGAGTAAAAAGAGAATTAGCCCTGGGAGAGGGGCTTGTGAACATCTGGCCAAGTGACTCAAATGTATCATGATGTGGTTCCCCTTGGCTTACAACATGATCCTTTTGTGAGGATGCATGAGGAGTTTGTTCAGGCTGAAATATTTCCAACTGTTGTGAGGAAGTAATAACAGTGGTTTTTTGTTGCTTTTGTGTTGCAACAGAGTTATCTTCTGGTATCTCATCTTCCAGAAGTCTCTTTTGTGGTGAAGTGGTGGTTTTTGTGGATGGACGTTTTCTTTTGGAAATGGCTGGTGTGGGTTTCACAGCACTGGATGTAGTGCCATGATCACCAGGAGCAGTGGGCTCAACAACAGAGGTTTGGACAACAGTTGTTGTCTTAGTCCTCTTTGTTTGTGTTTTTGAAACCTTTGACACTTTTGATACTTTTTCTTGGGTGTTTGCACCCACCATTCGTGTGAAACTTTCATCAGTTAGACTCTTCATTTGCATAGACTCGCCCTTTTTGAAAACTTTTTCTGGTAAAACCTTTTGTAGGATTACACTTAAGATTCTTGGGTAAATTAGAAAAGCATTGTTTGACCCAGATTTTATGGCTTTCACATTTGACACTAAATCCATAAACAGTCCCTGGGATAGATTGAAGTCAGAATCTGACAAAATAGCATAGCCCAAGTACTGAATCCTTAATAGGATTTCATTAAAGGAGGTGGACTTAGCGGAGACACAGAGAAGGAGGGTATGGAAGAAAAATTTCATGACTGGTGGGAAAAACTTTTTGAAAAGTGTTGACCCAGTCATCTGAGCATCATACCTCCTTTCCTGAAACTCTGTGTGAAGCTCTGTTTTAGGGAAAGAGTCTTTACCTGACAAGTTATTAAGTGAGAAGGTTGTGGATATCAGTTGAGGGGTAATGACGATACTTGTTTCACCAATTTTTGAGATAATGGAAGTAGGCTTTTTGTCTTGAAGCAAGAACTCAGCATTCAACCAGAATGCTTGGAGAGTATCAAGATAGATAGGTGCGTCAGCGGTTAGGATTGTCAGGTATTTGGATTTTAGGATGATGTCGATGGTGGAATGGAATGGAGTGTTTTCATCTGTTTTAACCAGATATGGAAGGTAATTGTGGGTGGCTTTAGCTTGAAGATCCATTGTAATGGATTCCGAAGTGGAGAATGAATAAAATTTGATTAAGGGTTCGAGAATGAAGAAGGCGGTTTCAGTATTTTGAATACAATGAGACAGTGTAACGACTGTTGTGATAAAACAGGGTTTTTATAGGCTCTGGTGAAACCGCTGATGTGGCCAAAACTCTGCTTGTAAGAGCAGACGTGGCAAACATCTGATGGTTAAAACATCTGGTGGGGGACAACTGTTTTGGTAAACAGCTGATGCAAACAACTGATGCAACAGCAGTTTTTTTTTATTATTATAGATATATATATATATAGATATGGATAATAAAACAATTGTTTTATCTGATCAGAGGTTTGAAACAGATTTTTTAACCAACAGTGGATAAAATGAATGAAACAGTGGTTGTTTTATCTGATCAGAGGTTTGAAACAGATTTTTTTTACCAAAAAGCTATTTTTAAGGATGGATTTTGATTTTCTGAAACATTTTAATGCTTTTATTAAAAACATTTGTGTTGTTAATCCATGTTTAGCATACCAATTCTAGAAATCAGATTTGTAAAGGTAGATGTGTCTAAAGCTTTTGTCAACATATCTACCAACTGATCCTCTGTTGGAACATGGTGCAGAGAAATCAAACCTTTTTCATAGCTATCTCTGACAAAATGATGTCTGATGTCAATGTGTTTGGTAGTGGAGTGAGAGACTGGATTTTTGATGATATTTTCAGCAGCTTGACTATCCAACATGAGTGAAGTCTGTAATGCAGTTATCCCAAAATCCAGCAATTGATTTTGAAGCCACATGAGTTGGGCTGTACAGCTTGCAGCAGCAATGTATTCAGCCTCAGCTGTTGAGGTGGAAACAGCTGCCTGCTTTTTGCTTTGCCAAGAGACTAAGGCATTCCCTAGAAATTGGCACCCTCCTGATGTGGATTTTCTTGTGGTGTGACAGCCAGCAAAATCACTATCTGAATAACCTGAAAGCTCAATGTTTCCATTAGCAGGGTACCAGATACCAAGTGTGGGAGCACCTTTTAGGTATCTGAATATCCTTTTCACAGCAATAAGGTTTGACTTTCTAGGTGAAGCCTGGGATCTTGCACAGACACAAGTAGCAAACATAATGTCTGGCCTAGATGCAGTTAAGTACAATAAAGACCCAATCATGCATCTATAATGTGTTTGATCAACCAGTTCATCCTTGTCATCAATAGTGAGTAGCTTAACTGTACTCATGGCTGTACTACATGGCTTACAGTCATTCATCTCAAATCTAGTTAGCAAATTCTTTACATATTTATTTTGATGGATGAATGTGCCATTTTGCAGTTGTTTCACTTGGAGACCAAGGAAACACTGAAGTTCACCCATGGCACTCATTTCAAACTCTGCTGTCATGAGTTTTCTGAACTCTTCACACATTTTGTTACATGTGGATCCAAAAATGATGTCATCCACATATATTTGAACAATCATTAAGTCTTTCCCTTTCCATTTCAAAAACAAGGTTTTATCAATTTTACCTCTTGTGAAGCCAATGGATAAGAGAAAAGTGGAAAGAGTTTCATACCAGGCCCTTGGTGCTTGTTTGAGTCCATACAAAGCTTTATTAAGCTTGTAGACATGATCAGGATGGAATGTGTCTTCAAAACCAGGTGGTTGACATACATAGACTTCCTCCTGAATTTTGCCATAAAGGAAGGCACATTTGATATCCATCTGATACACCTTGATGTTGTGGTTGACAGCAAAGTCTAGAAAGAGTCTGATGGCTTCTAACCTTGCTACAGGAGCAAAGGTTTCATCATAGTCTATTCCTTCTTCTTGTCTGAAGCCTTGAACCACAAGCCTGGCTTTATTCTTAACAACAATACCCCTTTCATCAGTTTTGTTTTTGAAGACCCACTTTGTGCCAATTGGACAAACATCTTTAGGCAGTGGTACAAGTTCCCATACTTGTTGTCTTTTGAACTGAAGGAGCTCTTCTTGCATAGCTTCTACCCAACTGTTGTCTTTCAGTGCCTCTTGGTACTTGACAGGTTGTGTGAGAGATAGGAATCCTGCAAAAAGACAGATATTGGAGGATTGGCTTCTTGTGAGCACACCCTCTCTGATGTTGCCAATGATCTGGTCTGGTGGATGAGCTCTTAGGTAGATAAGATCTCCCTGATATGGTATGATGGCATTTTGAGGTGAGGGACAGAGGTTTGGTGACTCTGTAGATGTAACATCTGTTTGCACTTCTGTAGTGCCATTAGATGTTTGGAATGGAAGTGGGGGAATGGGTCCAAGTGGTGTAAAGCTGGACTGACTTTTGTCAACAGATGTTTGACTTTTGTCAACAGATGATTGTTCAGTGGTTCTGAGAGGTGAAGCAGTGGTTTGAGGGTAAGACTGGCCAACAGTGGTTGACTCAGCTGTGACAGAGTTTTGACAATTGTTTTGAACAGCTGCTTCCTCTGATGCAGAATAGATTTTATAGTGACTGGGGATCACAACATCTGTTTTGTAATCTTGTTGTGGAGACTGTGGAATACCTGCATTGTTAGTTTTAACAGTGATATCTTCAAATTTGAATTTATCTAAATCAAATAGTTCAGCAGGATTTGCTGGGATTTTTAGGGATGAAAGTTCATTGAACTTTACATTCAGAGTTTCTTCTATTGTATTGGTCTTTGTGTTAAACACTTTATAAGCCTTGGCAGTAGAAGAATATCCTAGAAAATAACCACAATCTACTTTGGCTGCAAATTTTGAAATGGAATCTTTGAGATTTAAGATGAAACATGGGCAGCCAAAGATTTTGAAAAATGAAATTAATGGTTTGATTTTGAACAAAATTTCATAAGCAATTTTTTGATGTCTAGGGTTGATCAAAACTCTGTTTTGAACATAGCAAGCAGTGTTTACAGCTTCTGCCCAGAAGGACAATGGCAAACCAGAATCTGCTAGCATGGTTCTTGCAGCTTCTATAAGAGTTCTATTTTTCCTTTCAACCACCCCATTTTGCTCTGGTGTTCTTGGGATGCTGTACTGCCTCACAATCCCTTTTGACACACAGAAATCATCCAACTCCTTATTTTTAAACTCTGTTCCATTGTCACTCCTGAAGACTTTTACTGGCAAGTCATATTGTTTTTCAACTTTGGTGACAAAGTCCTTCAATATACCTGCAGTCTCATCCTTAGAATGTAAAAAGCAAGTCCATGTAAACCTAGAAAAATCATCAACTATGACAAGACAAAATCTTTTTCTTCTTAGACTCATGATTTTAACAGGGCCAAACAAGTCCATGTGCAACAATTGTAGACATTGACTGGTTTTGGACTCATCAATGGATTTGTAAGAGCTTTTATGTTGTTTCCCTTTTAAACAGGAAACACAAAGCTCATCACATTTGAATTCTTTTGATGGTAAGCCTCTGACAAGACTTTGTTTAGAGAGTGTGTTGATAGTATTAAGGTTGGTATGACCCAGTCTCCTATGCCACAATTCTGTCTCCTTTGTGGAGGCAGCAGAAAACAAACAGACATTTGCCATAAGATTGTCCTTTAACATATCAACAACATACACATTGCCACTTCTATGAGCAACAAGTTGTGCTTTGCTCTCAGCAATGATGGTATCAATCTTTTTCACCACTTCTGGCCCAATAATCTTGCAAGTTTTCTTTGTGAAGAATGAGCCATAACCTTTGTCACTCATTTGTGAAACACTCAGAAGATTAAACTTGAGATTATCAATAAGATTGACATTTTCAAACTTGAGTTTCCCAGCTTGTACAGTCCCTGACCCCAACACCTTACCTTTTGAATCATTACCAAAGGATATATCACCCCCTCCATGAGCTAAGAAGTCCAGAAGAAGGGCTCTACATCCTGTCATGTGCATGGAGCCTCCATTATCTACATACCAAAGACTATCTAAACAAGCAGAAGCTCCCTACACAGCAGTAATGGATTAGTTTTGGTAAGTGTCCAAAGCCAAGTTGGCTTTGGATGGCTCCTCAGACTTTTCAGACTCAAGCTTTGGAAGATGATCAGTGGTTTGAACTAATTTTTTAATCAGGTTCAACAACTGTTGCTGACCATTTGCTAGTGCTTGAATGTCAACACTTGGGGCAACAGTTGTTTGATCACTTCCAGACAAATGATAATACCCATAGGGATTTTCTGTTCACTCTTGGTTTAGAGGGTCTTTTTGGCTCCTCATAAACATGTGACAGACTATGACATGGTGGTTGTCCATATCCTCTTGGGTACTTGCTTGTGGGTGGAGCATCTGTTACTTGGACATCCCTAGGAGCAGATGTTTCAAGACTTTTAGTAACAGATGTTTGGACAGGAGTGAAGGTCTGTTTGGGCTTTCCTTTTGAAGTACTTACCCCAGGATTTGCAAGAGTTTTAGCTTTGTACTCTTGTATTTTCACATCAAAATTTTTGAGATACAAGCACTCTTTGGTTGTGTGATTCTTTTTCCCACATATTGAGCATGTGGCTTAGGAATCACATACACTTGTTCCTTTGTTAATGTCATATGCTTTTAGAAGAAAACAGTTTTTAGTGACATGATTCTTCTTTTCACAGAAATCACAGAACAAGTGGACAGACTTTTCTTTCTTCTTCCCTTTTTCAGCCTTCTTTTCAGCAGATGTTTGAGCATCTGCTGGAAGGTTTTTCAAGGGAATGATTTTTGCCTGAGGAGCTGTCTTTCCTTCAGGTGTTTTAAAATCAACAGGTTTAAAATTCTCAAGAGTACCACACTCATCAGACCAAGTAGGTTTAAATTCATACTTTTCAAGTTTAGTGAATGATGAGGAACCTTCTGGTTTTTGTAGAACAATTTTCTTACCATTTGGTTCAGTGATTTTAATCTCTTGACCCTGCAAGTTTGTTGGTACTATCTCAACAGACTTTTGATCCCTTTTGTCAGTGTTTTCAAAAGCTGGAGCAGTGGTTTCAAAACCAAAACCAAACTTCACATGACTTTTGGTTTGTTTGTTGAGTAGCATTTCAAATCCTCTACATGATTCCACCCATTTCTGACATTCAAATTGGGAGGACTCAAGCTCACTTTTACAACTCTGATATTTTGTTATCATAGTTTGGAGCTGGTCTTTGGTTATGGTTGCTTCATGTTTTAAGCTGCTTATTTCAGATTCCTTTTCAGTTAAACTTGTTTTTAATTCTTTTGAAAGTTTCTCAAATTTAACTTCATCATCTAAAATTTTCTTTCTAAGGTTTTCATTCACCTCTTTGATGTTAGCAAATGCTATCACACATCTGTCAGAACATAAATCCTTAAGAATTTGAGGAGATACCTTAGCAGCAGCCATCAATGCATAATCACACTTGCACTCACAATCATCAAATGCACCCCAGGGATCTGAGAGATTCACAACTTCTTCTTCAGGTTTTTTACCTGCAACAACTTCATCAACAACATCATCAGTCAAAACATTAGATTCAGTCACCACCTCCTCAGATTCAACCTCTTCTACCATAGCCATGAAACAAAAGTTTTCTGGTTCATTTTCAGCTTTGGCAACTAATGCAAAATTTTCATCTGTTAATTCATCTGGTAGACCGCTCCAATCAACAAAGCCTTGTGTAAAGAAGCTCTGTTGACTGGTCTCTGCAGGAGCAGAGGATGGAGCAACAGTCGTTTGCACAGGTGCTTGAGCAACATGTGTTTGCACATAGTGGATCTGAGGAACAGTGGTTTGGACATACTGGACAGGAACAGTGTTTGAGGACTGTGCAAAATGAGCAGTGTTTTGCACATTTGGTCCAGGGGTATTATAGGAATTTTGATAAGTGTTGGTCTGAGGTCTTTGATTTGGATAGGTGATTATAGGTGTACCATGTTGACTCCTACATTCCCTAGCAAAATGACCAAGTCTATGACATTTATAACACTTTATCTTTGATTTATCCAACCCAACCTTTGATCTGCCAGTTAACCCTGGAAACCTTCTCCCAATTTTCTTGTAAAAATTGTTAGTTCTTACACTGAGTAGGGCCAATTGGTGCATAATGTCCATTTCCTCCAAATCATCAGGGTCAAAGTATTTCAGGTCATCATACTCAAAGGATATGTTATCAGATGCCTGGATATCACCACCACTTGCTGTGAAAGCATAGTTTGGTGAATAAGAATCAGAGTTAAAACCTGAGTTAAAACCTGAAGTTATGTCAATGAAATGATCATAACTCTGATCCTTAGTATTTCCAGGCACCTCATCATGACCCAAAAGTGGTGTATTCCCAAATACATAATCATCAGACACTTTTCCAGAGTCCTGGAGCTTCTTTTTCTGGTTAAGCTCTCTCTCATAGGTCAAGAGCTTGCCATGAAGCTGGGTCAGTGATAGGTCCTTAAATCCAATTGAGTTTCTCATAACAATAGCAATAGTGTCCCATTTGTCTGGTAATGATCTTAAAAACCTATTGTTCAAAGTTGAATGGGGGTAAGTAAGACCAACCAGTTTTAGTTCACTAATGAGACAATTAAACCTCTCAAATTGTTGAGTTAATGACTCTCCCTTGACATAACTGAATGTTTCATATTGTTGGTTAAGTATTTCACGATTGTTTTCAATAACCTCTTCAGTCCCACCAAATTGTTCTTTCAGTGCATCCCACAACTCCTTTGCACTGGTACAATGTAACAGCCCAGCATATATATCATTGGGTAGAGCCATGGCCACAATACTGAAGGCCTTACCATCTAACTCAATTTTCTGAAAATCCTGGTCGGAGTAGTTTTCAAGTTTCTTTGGCTCCTGAACCTTGGGATCTTCAGTACTCGGCACCATCGGAACATGTGGTCCGAAGATAACCGACTTCCAACACCCAGTGTTCTGTTGAGCTAGAACATGGCTCATCCGACGTTGCCAGATATTGTATTCAGATCTGACAAGCATCGGTGGCTTGTTGTTCATGCCAGTGTTATGTGGATTGTGATTGATTGAAGCCATTCTCTGATTTTTCAAAAAAAAAAAAACAAAGTCTGTCTAAAAACGGTTGAATCGAAATTAAACTATTACTCTGTTTTCAATCCAACAGACAAACTATATCAATAATTGTGAGCTGATCTGTTTATATTAAATTGATTGGTTAGATCGAATTTAATTGACCAAGCTCTGATACCAATTGTTAGGATCTGAGTTTGATTGTTTTGATATATTTAGAATAAGATGAGAAATGAATGATGTAAGTATATATGAAAGTGCAGCGGAAAGATAAACTATAATCAAAACAACAGGAATAAATGTTTTCAATGATCAAATGCTTTCATTAATTGAAAGATTACAATCAGTACAAATACTCCCCCTCAGCCTGATCACACAGTGATTGTTTGTCTGAGAGAATGTTTGTGTGTGATGCAATAGAACAGTACAAGCACTGTTCTATATATAGACAACCCTAAACCACTGGTGACATGTGCTGACGTCACCTAAGATAGTGACCTCTAAAAGAATAACAACATAAAACATCTGCCCTATACAATCTACTGTTACATTACAAAACACTGTAAGGTAAACTACTGCTAAGGGAAAACTCTGATGGTCTTGCAACATCTGTTGGAGTCTAAGTGCTGTTGACTCCAACAGACCTTTAGTCATTATTACTTGATCAGTAGTTGTTTCTTCCTCAGACCTTTGGTCAGCTGACCTGGAGAACAACAGATGATTGAAAAGCCAAAATATGCTAACAGTTGATTCCACAAATAAACAGTCTTTACAACATATTCTTCCCAAAAGACTGATGACCCTAACAACTGTTCCATCCAAACAACTGCTGCTACAACTGCTGATACAAAGGACTGCTAGAGAACAACTGCTGACCAAAGGTCTGATGAAGAAACAACTGCTGATCAAGTAATAAAGACTAAAGGTCTGTTGGAGTCAACAGCACTTAGACTCCAACAGATGTTGCAAGACCATCAGAGTTTTCCCTTAGCAGTAGTTTACCTTACAGTGTTTTGTAATGTAACAGTAGATTGTATAGGGCAGATGTTTTATGTTGTTATTCTGTTAGAGGTCACTATCTTAGGTGACGTCAGCACATGTCACCAGTGGTTTAGGGTTGTCTATATATAGAACAGTGCTTGTACTGTTCTATTGCATCACACACAAACATTCTCTCAGACAAACAATCACTGTGTGATCAGGCTGAGGGGGAGTATTTGTACTGATTGTAATCTTTCAATTAATGAAAGCATTTGATCATTGAAAACATTTATTCATGTTGTTTTTATTATAGTTTATCTTTCCGCTGCACTTTCATATATACTTACATCATTCATTTCTCATCTTATTCTAAATATATCAAAACAATCAAACTCAGATCCTAACAAGCTGTAATCCTCTGAACAAGCTCATGAGGCTTCCAAGGAGAAGTATGTCCGTTCTATCGAAGAGCTCAAAAAACTGATGACTAAGACCAGAGGAGCTGCGAACATACTTGTGAAAGGTTCGTGCCTTTTTTAACACCTCTTTATTCTTCCGTCGTGTTTTGATACTTAGCGACTTTTTCTTTATTTTATAGAAAAGGATGAAGCTTTGATTCGAGAGAAGGATGCCTTGAAGCTTGTTGCAGATTTAAAGGCGGAGGTTGAGAAGTGAGACTCGGAGAAGCTTGACTTACTGAAGGAGATAGAAGGGTTGTTTGGCTTCAAGCAGTTTGTGTTGGCCGAGGGAGTGGAGCTGGTGTCATTTTATGTGCGGAACTGCCCTCCCATGAAAGTTGCGGTAGCCGGGGTGAACAACGCCATGAATGGTTTAGGCTACAATGCTGGGGCGCGAGCGGGTCATGCCGTGGCCCTTAGTGGAGTGCCTGTCAATGCCATCCCCAAGCTGGTACCTGACGCCAAACAACTACTTCTTGAAGCTGTCAAGTGCTATGATGAAGTCTCCCTTTCCTAAGTTTCCAAGCTGCAAGATCTTGCCTCCGAGCCTCTGGACGTTCTGATCAAGGCCTTTAAAGACCTATCCGTGATTGATGACGCATCCCAGGGCTTAGTGAAGTAGTTAGTTCTCTCCCATTTCTCCACATAGGTTCGGTGATTTTCCATCTTTTAGTGAAGCTTGTTTGAAATCTTGTACCACCCGTTCCTCCACATAGGTTCGGTGTTTTTGTTTGTCTTTTTTGTGAAGCTTATAATCAAAATGTAATCGTGGCTGCACGTGGATGCGCCTTGTCTTTGTAAGACAGTTTTGTAAATGAAGTTCGTCTTGGAGGACGAACATAAACTTTTGTAACCCTTTTCTTGGGTTTTGTGAATGGGAATATTTTAGTTTTTGTTGAATATCCTTGTGTTTCGGATATCTTTGTTTACTTTGTTTTCTAAGTATAAATTTGTCATGCGACTGCTGAAGGTTTAAAAGCTTCAGTTCGTATTATTGAGACTTTATCATGCATCCATGATTTTTAAGTCTCGGTCACAAGTTATGTCTTAAGTGTTTCAGGATTTTTCATCCTTGACTGCTTATAACATTCGAAGTAGAACGTTCATTTTTCGTGTATTTAAATTTAAAAAGTACTACGTAGTCTTTGTTCTGGGGTGTCTTTTAAGTTCGGTATTTTGTCTTTCGAACTTGTACAACTAAGAAGTCCGGACGAAAGGGCCTTCGATACCCCCATGCCCTAATTCTTATCCCCCTTCTAGTGCCGAGGTACTTTTACCTCGTCCACCGAAGCTTGCATATTGTTTTTTCAATATACGTACAAACAAATATATATACAGGAATGGTTTTTCATTAGGATCAACTTGTCATTTTATTGAATGAGGTAAGCTGCATCTCATTTAACAGAGTTTTGATGCGGAGAATTTGACACTCCGCAGTTAATACTGAAATTTAAAATGTGGGGAATTCACATCCCAGTCTTACATTTAAAAAAGATAAAAAACTATCTTATTGGTTGATCCGATCCTTACAGGTAGCATCTCCTGAGGTGTATCCCATTCCATGTGCGAGGGACTTCATCCTCGTTGAGAGTAGCAAGTTTGTAGGCCCCTTTTCTCCTACCGAAGTAATGACATATGGTCCCTCCCACTTAGGACTCATTTTGCCCGTTTATCCGAGCCACTGGCTTCATTACTTCGCATCACATACTCTCCAACCTTGAATTTCTTTTCTCGGACCCTTGAGTTATAGTATTTTTCTAGGGTTCGTTTATGTTTTGCTTCTTGAATTGCCGCAACTTCTCGTCGTTCTTCCAGAAGATCGAGATTGCACCGAAGCTCTTTTTCATTATCACATTGGCTAACCACCCTATGGGTTGGCATGCCTATTTCGACTGGGATCATTGCTTCAGTCCCATATGTTAGACTGAAGGGTGTTTCACCAGTACTCGTTTTGTTCATCATCCGGTAAGCCCAAAGGACGTTTGACAGTTCGTCTACCCAGCCGCTTCTCTTCTTTCCCAGGTGCTTCTTGATTCCCTCCACTAGGCTTCGGTTTACCCTTTCAACTTGGCCATTTGCCTGAGGATGGGCAACGGAGGCGAAGGCCTGTTCAATGCCAAGACTGGTGCACTATTTTTTGAATGGGTTATGGGCGAACTGTTTGCCGTTGTCGCTGACAATTGTCATGGCAGGCCAAATCTGCAGACTATATTTTCCCAGGCGAACTTTTTGACTTCAGCCCCTGATATTTTGGCAAGGGGCTTGGCCTCTACCCACTTGGTAAAGTAGTCTACCGCGACCAACAGGAATTTGGCTTGATCGGATGATATAGGGAAGGGACCGACAATGTCAATTCCCCATTTTTGAAAAGGCCAAGCCGTGGACACCAGAATTAATTTGTTCTTTGCTCGGAGGCTCACGGGTGTGTGCCGTTGGCAGTTTTCACATTTTTGGAGTTCTTCCACTGCATCTTGATGCATACTTGGCCAGAAATACCCAGCGTTCATGACTTTGGTGACTACCATTCGAGGTCCGGCGTGAATACCACATATTTCCCAATGAATTTCTTCTATAACATATTTTGCTTGTACCGGATCCAAGCATCGAAGTAAGGGACCTAGAAAGGTCTTTCGGTATAGGACGCCGTCTATCACTTGATACTGTAGGGATTTAACTTTTAGTTTTCGAGCATGTGACTTGTCTGATGGTAGTATGTCATTTGTGATGTAGTTCTGAGTTGGGGTCATCCAGGATTCTGGGTTTTCGTGCACCGCACATACTTCGGCTTCACTTGTAAAAGGAGTATTTAATACTTCGAGCTTCACTTCTTGTGAGATATGGTCCGGTGTGTTGGCCGCGAGCTTGCTTAAAGCATCAGCTTGTTTATTCTTTAACCCTGGCACGTGCTTTACTTCACATCTTTCGAATTCTATGATCAAGCTTTTTGCCTGTGAAAGATAAACATGAAGTTAGAAGCTATGCATTAATATAGGGGTCGAAGTATTTGGCAAGAGGCAGAGTTCGTACCTTTTGTAAGTACTGAACCATGTTTGCCTCTTTTGCTTCGTACTCTCCACTGATTTGGCGTGCTACCAACATTGAGTCCACATGTGCCACCACCTGTTAGGAAACATGGCACTTTGTGTTTCAGATTATTGCAATTTCGGAGTATTTTAAGAGAATTTTTATTTTTTATCAAGGTTTGTACCTTTCGGGATCCGACCTATTTTGCCAGTCGGAGTCCAGCTAAAAAAGCTTCATATTCAGCTTCGTTGTTGGAGCTTTTGAAATTTAAACGGATTGAGTACACAAGTTCTTGTCCGTTGGGGTCTTTTAGGACTACCCCAACCCTCGACCCCTCGTAAGCTGAAGCTCCATCAGTGAAGATACTCCATTCGTTGGGTTCCGAGGGTGTTGCTGCTTCATCTTAGTTCATTGCTAATTTGGTGAGGAAATCTGCGACCACTTATCCTTTGACCGGACCTCTTCTTTTGTATGTTATGTCGAATGCTCCGAGCTCGATTTCCCATTTGGCCAATCTGCCCGAAACCTCCGGTTTTCTTAGCACGCTTAATATTGGCTGATCTGTCTGTACTTCAATTTCAAAAGCTTGAAAATATCGCCGTAACCTTCGTGAAGCGTGTACCAAGGAAAGAGCAAGCTTTTCCATTGCAGGGTACCGCGTTTCGTAATCACGTAAGGCGCGGATGACATAAAAAATAGGCACTTGTGCCTTCAACCTGGTTACCATTAGTACTGAACTGATGGATGCTTCCGAAGCTGACAGGTAAATGGTGAGGGTTTCCCCTGATTCTGGTGCGGTTAAGGTTGGTAGTTCTGCTAAACATTTTTTAAGATCATTAAAGGCCGTGTCTGCCTCGGCTGTCCAATGGAACTCTTTTGTGCTCAAGTACTTTTTAAGAACGACCATGAAAGGTAACGTTCGCTCAGCTACTTTAGATAAGAATCTGTGTAACGCGACCAGCCGTCCATTGAGGGTTTGAACCTCTTTTAAATTGGATGGGGGTTGCATGGCGAGGACGGCTTCGACCTTTTCAGGATTTGGTCAAATCCAATCTTTAGACATTAGGAAGCCAATGAACTTTCCTTCTTCTAAGCCGAACGAACATTTCTTTGGGTTGAGTTTCATATTTATTTCTCGGAGCTTATCAAAAGTTTCTTTGATATCTTTCAATAGTACTTCTTCGTTTGAGCTTTTTATAACCACGTCATCCACATATACCTCTAAATTTCGCCCGATCTGATTCTTAAAGGCACGATCCATTACCCTTTGGTACGTTGCTCCAGCATTTTTTAGTCCGAATGACATTTTCTTATAGCAGTACAACCCTTGATTTGTGACGAAGGTTGTTTTGCCTTCATCAGCTTCGGCCATTTGGATTTGATGATATCCCTTGTAGGCCTCTAAAAAACACTTTAGCTTGAAATTAGCTACAACATCGACTTTTAGGTCTATTTCTGGCAAGGGATAACAATCTTTGGAACATGCATCGTTTAAGTCTTTAAAGTCAATGCACATCCTCCAGGATCCATCATGCTTACGGACCATGACTAGATTGGAGACCCATATGTGATATTCAACTTCTCTGATGATGTCCGCGTCTAGCAGGATTTTGACATCATGGGCGATGGCCTTAATTCTATCCGGAGCCATGCTTCGTTTCTTCTGAGCAACTGGTCTTTTCTCAGGCCGGATGTTGAGCTTGTGTTCGGCTAAAGTTCTTGGTACCCCTGTCATGGCCGACTGTTGCCAAGCGAACACGTCCAGGGATGTAGATAACAATCTCCATAGGGATTTCTTAACAGCTTCTGGTAACTAAGTACCGATGGTGATTTTTTGTTCCGGAAATGCTGGATGAATGGACCATTCCTCTGTGGCTTTGATTTCAGATTCGGTTCTTTCAGGGACGGACTGTCCCAAGGATTGTCGTACTTCGGCTACACATAAATTAGATTCATTGTATAATGTGGCCACACCTGTTTCGGTGGGAAACTTTATTGCCCCATGGATTGTTGAAGTTACCATGCTGAAGGCTTTCATTCCGGGTCTTCCTAATATAATGTTGTGGACCGACGGTGCGCCGACCACTAGGAAGGTGAGAACAACTGTTCTTTGGTTTTCTTCTGTTCCCAATGTGACCGGAAGAGTTAGCTGACCCAGTGGGTGTATTATCTCTCCGGAGAAATTGATTAATGGCATTTGGACGGGAACAAGCCTGTCCTTAGTAGCTGGAGCTAACTGGTGATAACATTGGTAGTACATTATTTCGGATGCACTGCCATTTTCGATGTAAATACGTCGCACTTTGTGTCCTGCAACGACTCCGGAGATTACAATTGGTGCCTCTTTGGCTTCTCTAGGATCAATAGGTGGGAAACAGAGCAACTTTTCCATCCATGGTGCTATGTGGTCGTAACTTCTTTAAACCCCTTGTTCATGCGTGGATCGGATCATATGAATCCCTATCTGGTTGTTGGGATTGGAGATTTGTACTGCGGCCGATTTTCCTTCTTTTAAGTCGCTGATCAAATGGGATAACTTCCCTGCCTTGCATGCTTTGTCAATTTCTTGCTTTAGTGACCAGCAATCATCGGTGTTGTGGCCTTTTGCTCGGTGATATTCATAATATTTTTTAGTGTTTCTATCGGAAGTAGGATTCTGCTTCGGAGGGGTTGGGAAACGTATTTGTTCGGTGCTCAGGATTTCACTTGGAGTTTTGCTGAGATCTGAGTAACTGGTAATTCGTGAGGAGCGTTCGGAACTGGACTTCTCACTCCGATCATTTCTTGAATACGGTTGTGACCGATGTTTCGACCAAGAGCTGTTTCTTTCAGTTGGTGCTGGGGCACTTTTCTTCCAAGAGTTACCCCTGAAGTTTCCCTTGTAATCACTTTCTCCTATTTTTCCGCAGGCGTTTTTTCCTCTTGCAAAGGCCCGTGCCCTATCCATGAGCACTTCCATTGTTTTTGGGAGATCTTCATGCAGTTTTCAACCAATTGATTGTTGCGAACCCCGTGGCAGAAACTGGATATCCGCAGCTGATCGATAGCTCCAGATATCTACATGCTTTCTTTGTTGAATCGGTCTATGAATTTTTCCAAGGATTCACCATCTTTTCTTCGGATGTTGTGCACCTCCGTGATATATTTTGTGCAACGTCTTTGTTGAGAAAAGTTTTGTAAGAAGATCCGCCACAGTTCTTTCCAATTTTCTATCTGTCCAGCCGGTAGACCGTCGAACCACATTCTTACGGCTCCGGTCAATGTTTGAGCGAACATGTGACACCATGCTGGCATGGGCCACAGTTCTATCTCCGCGGCTCCACCAAAATCAAAAACGTGGTCATCTGGATATGTGGTTCCATCGTACTTCTTGACAGTAGCAGGCATTTTTAGCTTGGCTGGAGTGGGGCACTGGCAACCCTCGGAGTGAACTTCGAATACGAAGTTGATATACGTTAAATTACACATATAAAAGT
Source organism: Ambrosia x helenae (assembly GCA_030844895.1). Lineage (NCBI taxonomy): Eukaryota > Viridiplantae > Streptophyta > Magnoliopsida > Asterales > Asteraceae > Ambrosia > Ambrosia x helenae. Next base: position 60,491,392 of record CM061231.1, read on the forward strand.
CCTCGTTTAACTCCCATTTTAATACGTTTTTGACCTTATACACAGGAATTGGTACTTATTTGGGTATCTTTACGATTTCAGGTCTTAAACGAGGTCCCGGAAGCATAACAAAAGGAAAAACAGAGTTTTCGGCACGCAAACAGGACCTCAGGCCCTGTGAGCGGCCGCTCACTCCCTGTTAGCGGTCGCGCGCTCCCCCATATATTATTGGCAACCTTCTGGAAGGTCTACGTCATAAACGAGCAACTTATCCACCTTTTTGAAAAGTGAGCGGCCGCTCACAGGCCCTGTTCAGCTATAAAGCTTCCATTCAGCTCACTGATCAAATATTGGGTCTTTGGGGAGCGTTTTTCTGGCGATTTTCTGGGCTTTTGAAGTGCTGCATAGGCGTGGAACAAGCTCGGGAAGCCATCCGATTCATCGTTCATCATCCAATCCATCTCATTTGCATTTTTCTATGGTTTGATCCTTTAAACTATTATGATCCGAATCTGATTTTGAATATGCTTATTTTGATGTTTGTTTAGTTAATCGTACGCCTACGGGCAAAAACACTAGTATGTAGTATGTTAGACAATCATTTGTATAGTTAATCATGTCTTGTATAAATTTGGCGTTTTTCATGACTTAATCTTGATGATCATAATGCAACCTTGTTTCATTGTTATTGGATTTGTGATTGTGTTTGAATGACTTTGATGATTGTCGAATGTGTTAGGCGGATAAATGTTGAAAAACCGTCCGTTTAATCATCCGGTAGTAGACTAGTTAACTTGTTAATAAGTTTACGCCATGAAACTGTAACCGGGTATTGGTTTGGTTAAAGTCAGTCGAATAACGGTTAAAAATGCTTACCAGCACGTAAAAGGGTTTTAAAAGCTTAATGGTGTTGTTACTAATCTTTGACACGGTTAATGATCTTTGGTAGTTATTTTGGTAAAAATAGCGATCTTAGTAGATCTGTGTTCAAAGTTGGTAAAATGGAATAGGTTGTGAAATGCTCTACTTTACGCTAGTCTAGGTGGTTGTATTGTGTATTCGGTATCGCTTTCCTGAATTAGTGAGGTTAGAAAACTCTTAACATATGACTAACTTATCTTTAAAAGATTTGCATGAGATCATATCAGGTGCTCGCTAATAAACGACTTGAAGTGGTTAACGTGTGTATTCGTGTTAGCTTTCTGTATTGTTGTCATGTTAGGATGCCCGAAAGGGACACTAACTGTCAGAGAATGGGAATGTTGATCACACGCTTTTATTTTATATGATATGTAGATGACATGCTAGGGTTGATATATTATAGTCTATATAGATATATTTTGTATTTGGAGTCTTACATATGTTAATTAGATATTTTAGAATTAATTTAGTTTAAAACAAACTTTCACTATCTTTTCCTACTGGTAAATTAAGGACAGAGTTTAAGTACAATTGCTTCGCGCGCGTCCATGGATCGATATCTGGTTCTTATCTGTACATTACTACATATATGACAGGGTACACTTTCCCTATTGTGTGTGTTTTAATATTAAGGTCTAAACCATTTTTATAAATATTAAAGCAGAAACGTGTGTTATTTCATTGCTAAATTATGCGTACTAGCAGACACGTCAGAAGCCATGTAAGCTGGTCTGTACGGATCAGTAAGTTCATCATCAATGATACTAGAACTGGATTGTTGCTTGGCTGGAATCACTGGTACGGTGGTTATTGGCCCAGTAGATGTAGGTCCAGTTGGCAACGGTCCCGTGTATCCAAAAGGCATCAAATAGCCATAAGGTGTTTGTATTGGTACGGAGGTAACCACAGTGGAGTATGTTGGGAAACTGGCTGGAGTGGACATCGTAGTGGATGTTATCCCTTCGGAAGGGAACAAGTTTATTTGTACACTACGAAGCCTTTCTTCTCTGTCTTGCTGATCCTTTAGTTTTATCAAGAAGTCACGGTTTCGTTGGAGGAAAGTTTCATCAAACTCTGTTGATATGGTTTGCATCCATGTGGTTGCAGTGACCATTTCAGTGGTAGAAACTGTTATGGAGTCCGATAACACTCTGGAATAACCAGCTGTGTTTTGTTCATAAGTGACGATGTCATCATCTTCTCTGTTTGTAACATCAACAACGTTCAAATTTTCCATAGCCATTCCAGATCTGAGTGGAGAGAGTAGATCTGCAATAGGATGGCGCCAATTGAAGATCCAAAAGCTAGCACGTACCTCGTAGAGGAGGTTGAAGATGACTAACTTGGTAAGATCTTGGGTTATTGTACCTGCAAAACTTAACAAACCGTTAGGCTCGTCACAGGGGAGCAGGGAGGGCCTCTCTGTGACCACCCTCCGGCGTGAGGATAAGTATTTGTTGGTGAAAGAAAGAGAATAGAGAGAGAGAGAGAGAGAGGGAGGTTCGGAGTGTGTCAGACCATGGCTTACTTGTACTTTGAAGGGGTATTTATACTAGTCAGAATAGTTGTACTTCCGTTCGTTCAGGTGTACTAACCTTCGAAGCTTATGACCTCCGGTCGTGATTTTAATGTGCTTCAGGACGTGTGTCGTAGTGGGTCGCGTCCTCTTAGGAGATGCCGCGTCTTTTGGGGTTGTAGTTCAGAAGCGAGGTTTTATACCTCGTCACCATGTTTTACACATAAAATATTAATTCTAAAAAACGTGCATCTAGCCAGTTATATATTGTGTAGGAAAGTAAAGTAAGTGTACAAATGTACATATACTTTACTTGTAACATCTTATATTTCATTACGAAATCAACTTGTCCTCAAAGGTTAGTTGTCCAAGCTTAACGTCCTAATTAAGCATAGCCTCTAAATTGCATAAAATCATGAATAAGCGTGGCATGACTTCTACTAAAGAATTATCACAACAATAGTTTTGATTGTGCTTTGGTTCACCTGGAAAACTTGAAAAGTTTTGATTGTGCTAGCTTTGGTTCATCTGGAAAACTAGAAACGACAAGTTATTCAATAACGCGGCAAATTCCATAAAAAAGGTTTTCAAAAATATCCAAGCGACTACTAATCTATGGATTAGAAATAAAGCTAAACTTCATCTTCTAGAATGAAATGGGTGGTTTGAGCTTGAATTTTGATCCTGTTGTATCTTTGTTTCTATCTCCTTTTCTTGATTAAAATTAGCTTTTATTGCCAGTCAAATTAAAAGACAAAATAGTAGTGGCTCAATAATTACTTAATCAAACATAAGTACTCATGATATTGCGACATATATGGTTCACTTACTAATAGTCACTGAAATTTCTAGTATCTTTCTCAAACTCATATGAAAACTAAACTGATATTCAAAATCATAATATCCATGTTAAACATGAAAAGATAACTTAAACCAAATTTTAATATAGAATCATTTTATAGTATATCTCAAGGAACGTACAATGAGATCAATCTAGTTAGTGCCTTGGAGGAGTCATTTTACCAAGACTAAAGACTATATATTGTAGTTTCCAAGCTAAAAAAACATGTTAGGAAATCACATAACAAGCTATATGGATACTGATCACGCACATAGGGATCAAACTAACACAAATAAGTAACACCAGCTACTGGGACACACAGACGCTCGGACACTCTCACACTTCCGCTTGTAGTATAACCATTTGGAGACGACTGTATTGCGTATACAACTCAACATATCAACCTATCCAAGTAACATCAAAACTAGCTATAAAGAAAGAAATTACTAGCTAGTGCTAGTGGCCCTTATTAGTGTCTTAATTAAAGAGTTTCACACCTATTCACTTCCCCATGTTGCTATGTTATCTAACATGTTCATATGAACATTTTAAGGCTCTAAATAAACATATTAACAAATAACTCCTACCATCACATTCGAGCAACACCACTCTATATCCTCCTCATTTTAACATGTTTTAACGATCCGTCCCATTAACCATACTAACCACGGCCATTCACCAGTGACTAATAACTGTTGATTGAAATTCAAATAATGAACAAACCATTTTACGACAAAATCAAATGTGTCAACAGAAAACCATCGTTTTGAAAGATAGTCAAGACATATATAACCACAAAATCAAGGAGTTCAAACACCTGCAGCAATTGGTGTATAGTATATATTACACACCCTTAATATTAAATACAAGAAATCGTATAAATATGTATCGGATAATGAAAACTATGAAGGATGTGAAATGATGCCATTGTCATCTCAATTAAAGGAGTAGTACCATCACCTATCATTTTTGTTATGTGCATCCAAACCAAAGGGTACTTTCTCTTGAGAATCACTCAGGTTAAAGAATGGCATGAGCGGATTTGGTGGTACGTGTTGGGAACTTGAGCTTAACAAATGGAAGTAATTGTTTTGTCTAAGAAGATCGCGATTCTCTCCTAAATTGGGCATCATAAATGGAGGGAAAGCTGATGGTGTGATGGCAGTAGGAGTACCCAATAATAATTGGGATGCTGATGGGAGGGTCATTATTGAAGAATCAGTTTGAGATGAATTAACTAGTCCTTGGTTTCCAAATTGAGGTATTGAAATATTTGAACAAGGTTCCCAATTAGAGTAAGGGTTGTATGGAAACAACCCTGGATTATAAGAATATTGAGGTATGGGAAAAAAGTTCAAACCTCCATTTTCATGTTCATATGACTTGTGTTCGACCACCGCTTCTTTTCCTTTCTTTCTTTGATGATCTCCATTGATTTCATCTTTCGCAAATGTTGCATTTTGAGTTTTAAGGAGTTGAGTGAGAGAAATTTGTGGTGAGTTCAAATCTTGAGGAATTAAGGCTGTTGGTAGTGCTGGATATTGGAATTGATTAAAATGATCTCCAAACAACATCGGGAGAGGTGGAAGTTGATCAATATCATCTTTAGTTGAATCAAGCAACCAATCTATGACCTTGCTAGGTTGGCTTAACCCTAGCTTATGTTGAAGATCATACAATTGAATAGCAGTAGGAACAGAAAGCCGAATTCTTCGGTCTCTCAATCCTTTTACTGTGCAAACCTTGCTATGTCTATCTTTACCTCCAAAAGCCTTGGACACCCTTACTATTCTTGGGTTCTTCAAACCTCCGGCGCCCCATTGTCTTGAAGTTGTTGTATACTTAGGTAACATGATTTGCTCGTTGCTATCGCCTTCTTGCTTCGCTTGAAAGTCTTTTCTTCCTGATGTGTTGTTAAACATCTTTCTTTTTGCATCATCTGGCTAAACACACAACTGTTCACAGGTTAATTACTTAATCATTTTCATGTCAGATTTTCTTAATTTCCAATTTTCTGAAATGAAGTTTGTTTAATTAGGTTATATATACTAATTAAGCTAGGTTGATTAAAAACTAAAACTTTAAAGATCCATAGGATATATGAGTTGAATATTCGTTGAAGATCCATAGGAACAACAATCTAGGGTTTTGTTTTGTTTTTCAGATCTAAAACATGATATATTAATAAAAGATTGTATATATTTATTATTATAACTAGTAATCAATAAAAGCTTAAAAGATGAAGATGGACAAGTTAAATTGATATAATATAACCATTTCATGGCTAATTAGTTCCTTCAAGTTAAACTAAATCTATTGAATTACATAGATTGAAAGGTATATATCATAAAATTAAGTAAACTCACAGTGAGTGAAACTGTCATGTGCCTTTGGTACTGCAGATGATCAGGCAGCATTCAATTGCAAATTTTCTTGGGTAGTTAGAAGAAAAGCTTCAGTCTCCAAATGGAATTAAATTGATGAAGAATTGATGTGTATGCAAGTTCTTCAGCAAGCTGTGTACTGACTTCCAATTATTGCAACAAAAAGGAAGCATCTGTCTATGTCACATATATATAATTCTTAAACTTTCCAATATATTCTTATTATTTTATTTTGTAAAATGTGAAAAGATAATATTTCTTAGAATCTTACCATGTTGCACAGGAAAGTGAAGGCGAATTATGCGACCGTATGGTGTGTTACATCCGACATGCAAGTTTAATAAGTGCATACCACACACTAAACATTCTGTTTAGTGAAAAAAGTTCAACTAATAGTCTACCCTTTAGTGATCACATTTAAACAACTCAATGTATACTACCATATAAACGCCCCACTTACGGTGTGCGCATATAATGTATATATGTGTGACCATTGGGGGGCAAAAGTAAAGTTGCACTAGTTTTAGCGTTATTTTACTAATTTCGTGAAAATAATGCTAAAAACGACGGACGGTTAATCATGCATCATGTGGTGGCGTGGATGGCCAAAAGACAAAGGGGTACATGAACCGATCGGGTTTGTCCCGATTGCTAAGTGTTCTGTGCCTAATGTCCAAGGCTTGATACCAAACCACATCGAGCCGGGGGTCTCACTGGAAGCAACCTCTCTATTCTTAGGGGTAGAGGTAAGGCTGTCTACATCTTACCATCCTCAGACCCTACCTTAGCTTTGCTATAGGTGGGATTAACTGAGTATGATGATGATGATGAATGTATACCATATAAAAACTTCAACTATACGCGGACCATTCTAGCCCTATCAAGAAAAAAAGGCTTAAAGCTTTATTGACAACCACATAAGGATGGCTTTATCATTCAATTCTCTAAGGTGTACATATGCATGCTTGACATATATCCACACTTAAAAATACATAGTGCAAAACGATACATATATACATATATTTTGAGAAAATAAAACTAGGTTTGAACACCATTTTGGGTAATATAATCTTTTCTATTATTAGTGTCATTTGTGTTCTTTCTAAGTTTTTGATGTTTTAACAATACAATCTTATACCTAGTGATTGGACCAAATAGAAAATATATGTTAAAAAATATCAAGTTCTAAGGATGGTCAATGATAGAGTGGCTAAGGTGGTGAAACAAATAAAGTCTCTAAGCTTCATGGATCAAAAATAGGTCCTCATTAAAATGCTAACTTGGTCCGAATGGTTTTTGTTTTTCCCATTTAAAACGCTAAATGGTTATCTTTAGGCCTGTAAATGAACTGAACGTTTATGAACTGTTCGTGAACTGTTCGATGGGAAGTTCGTTCATGTTCGTTTATTTAAATAAATGAACGAACACAAACACAATTTTTTGTTCGTTTAATTAAACAAACGAACATGAACACACGTTTTATTCGTTCATTTATGTTCATGAACGTTTGTTTATTTATGTTCTTTCACTTATGTTTGTTTAAATTCGTTTGTTTTTTTTTGTTCGTTTGATAAAACTTTAGCTTATTTTTATTATTTATTTCCCTTTTATTTAGTAACCTTAATTCATATTATATTATATACAATATATTTAATATGTTCTAAGTACTAAGTACTAAGCCCTAACCCTAACATTCTAAACATTACAGCCGCTCTCCACACTTTACAGCCCCACCTCCCTTCATCTCCACACTCCACAGCCCTACCTTCTTCCATTTCTGGCCGACCACCTCCACAACCCCGCCTCCAGCATCCACAACCCTATCTCCAGCCGTCCACAGGAGGAAGGATGGTGGATGGATGTTTTTTTGAATGAATCACGGTGAAACTTTTTTTTGGTAGATACATGATGGATATTTGGAATGAATCATGTACATCCAAATTACTAATTTAGATTTGGTTTTGGTTGCATTGTGATATATTAGACTTGGCTTAATTGTGATAAATCATTATTAACTTGTTTGTGTTTGTGTTCGTTTATGTGTATTAATTTGTGTTCATTTATATTGATCATTTGTGTTCGTTTATGTTCATGAGTTGTTCGTTTAGGTTTTAAATGAACGAACATAAACGAACACGAACACAACAAATTTCTTAATGAACGAACACAAACACAAAAATTGTGTTCGTGCTCGTGTTCGGTTAAAATTAAATGAACAAGCACGAACACGCCTGAGTTCGTGTTCGTTCGGTTCGTTTACAGGCCTAGTTATCTTTTCTCTATATAGTAGATGATCAATATCGATCCCCAATCTTCACGTACTTGTGGTAAACATTATCTAGTCATCTCCAACTTTCTAACCCTAATGGCCTATTCTCTCTAAATATATTCTTCAACGTACGTACTTACTCTCTCTGTGTGTAACAATTAGACATATGCATGTTATTGAACTAAACAAAACCTTTTTTTATATAAACTGTTACAGCTGATTAATTTGAAAAAGAAATACAATTAATTAATTAGATGAGTTAATTTGCAGGATGTTGATCTTGGAGAAAGCTGTGGAGAAGGATTGCAGCTTATAGATAAAAGGCAGCTAGCTAGTGTATGTGTAGATGAGGGACCAAAGGAATAAGAAATTCAAAAGATATCTCAGTACTGTTACATTGCTTATTGCTCTGGGACCACCTGAAATCACCAATATATATGATCATGAGTAAACATAAAGTGATTACCTAAGTTCTTAACTAATGAATGTATTATTATTATTATTATTTGTTGGAAATTTGGTGAAAATGCTATTTTCACAAAATATAGGAAAATGAGTTTTTCCTAACTTTGGACTGAAATATATATTTGAAACAGAGGTTTAATCATATATTTCTTTGTGGGTTTATGTTCTATGTTGTGAGAGCTTCGCAACGAACCAAACCACGTCCAAAACGGAGCTAAGATGAATGAGATATCGATGCTCAAAGATTGGTGATTGAAGCACTTGATGCTGAAATGAAACAAGATGGAACTTGTCCCACATAGGAAGAGTGAAGATACCATGAGTGGTATATAAGGAGGAACACTCCTTCCTTATTGTTTCATAGGAGCTCACACTGTGGAACTCGCGATGGGTGCGGAGCACCCCAACTCGCACACGCACTCGCACACGCGCGTGGCGTGGGCGATGGGCGCAATGATTGCGCCCTGGTCTGCGCGGATTCCGCGCAGGCGCTCGGAGTGACGAGTCGTTCCGCTGACGTAGAACGAGAAGTTACGTTGTGCGCATGCGCGCAGATGGACGCGCGCGCGCGAGCTCCTTAGCAGTTCAGTAACAGCTCAGCAGTGTAACTGTCTGGTCAAGCAGTTTCGTCTGAAACTTTAAGAACGTAATAAATGCCATTGAAGACGTTCAATGACATTTATTTTTCGTTTTTAATGCATTCCGAAACTGACTCTTTCTGGACTCCTATAAATACCAAGGAGAGCCTTGGTTGAAGACACACCTTGACACACTGTCTGAATATTCACCAATTCTCCTCTCCAACTTTCTGTTCGATCTAATCTTCTTGTTTCAGGTACATTTCGGGTCAGAGCTAACTCCGGCAGCACTCTAGCTGTTCCGGCTGTTGTACCCTGGGAAACAAAACGAGTTCTTGTTAATAGACTCGGAATTTGTTTTAAGGGCCCCGTGTTCAACACGATCCTCAGCCTTCAAGTTTTTCTGCTTCTACTCATTTCTTGCATTTATTTATTTCAGTTGTAATTGTATTGTATTTCTGCTTTCAATTTCTTTGTAATCGTAATTATAGTTCTGTTTTATTTAAATTTATACGAGCGGTTCCTACATTATTATTATTATTATTATTATTGTTATTATTATTATTATTATTATTATTATTATTATTATTATAAATGTATTATTTCCTAATTAATGTGTACGTTCACTTGTTTGTTTAGGTCTTGCAGACTTGTAGTCTGAGATAGAATTTGACAGCACTGGAGGTACATTTTGTTTGGAGATCGATAAAAAATTAAAGGAGCTCTAGAGTTAAAGATTTGTTCATATTTTGATACAAGGGTGGGTAATAGAGTTAGGGAGGTGACTTCCTTGAGGAAATAAAGTTTTGAGGAGATTAACTACCACAGCTACTAAACAAAATTAGTATCACAGACCACACTATTAAGTGCCTTAATTAACAAGCTCAGAAAGAATACTTCAAATGTGCAGAAACTTCAAGAAAAATAGAAATGTGGCTATAGCTGCCAGTGAAGCTTTAAATTAGTGTTGATTGCTACTACTGTTTTTAGTGGTTTTCATATGATGTAAATCTTCGTTTAAGCAAGAAACCCTGTGGAGATAACAAGAAGCTAGCTAGGGGTATGTAGTTTCAGAAAAGAAATGAAAAGGAGAAGAACCAGTCAAACTCTCTAAAGTCCTTGATACTTGATCACTTTAATAATCTTTGATACTAGGATGATTTTGGTTTTATCTCATCTAATTATATCAGCATAAATGATAAAACCCTATATAGACAACACCAATAGTTTAAGAAATGAAAAGGAAAAGATCCCTCGGATTGATCAAACCCTAAGAATGTTATCTACCTACCTACTTTTAGGCCTGTAAACGAACCGAACGTTCATGAATTGTTTGGCGGGAAATTCGTTTATTTAAATAAATGAACAAACACGAACACAATTTTTTGTTCGTTTAATTAAACGAACGAACATGAACACACGATTTGTTCGTTCATTTATGTTCATGAACGTTCGATTATGTTCGTTCGTTTATTTTTATTCGTTTATGTTCGTTTAATTAAACTTACTTTATTTTTATTATTTATTTCCCTTTTGTTAATTAACCTTAATTCATTTTATTATATATACAATATATTTGATATGTTCTAAAAACTTGACCCTAACCGTAACATTCTAAACATATCAACCGTTCTCCACACTTCACAGCCCCACCTCCTTTCTTCTCCACACTCCACAGCCCTACCTTCTTCCACTTCCAGCCGACCACCTCCACAGCCACGCCTCCAACCTCTACAGCCCCATCTCCACTCTCCAGCCTCTGGCCTCTACAACGCCGTAAGTATGACCCACCTTCTTTTATCGTTTTTTTTTTTCTTTATAGTTTTGTGTTTTTTTTTTCTCTATAGCTCTGTTCATTTGTGTTCGTTCAATGTTCGTTTATGTTCATATTTGTGTTCGTTTATATTGATCATTTGTGTTTGTTTATGTTTTAAATGAACGAACATAAAAGAACACGAACACGACAAATTTCTTAATGAACGAACACGACAAATTTCTTAATGAACGAACACGAACACAAAAATGTGTTCGATTATGTGTTCGTGTTCGTGTTCATGTTCGGTTAAAGTTAAATGAACAAACATGAACACGCCTGTGTTCGTGTTCGTTCGGTTCGTTTACAGGCCTACCTACTTTGGTTATTGCAAAAGAATTTTACAAGGTTTTAATTATTTTGACACCGTAAATACGCTCCGTATTGGTCAATACGAAGTGTATAAGGGTACATCGCTTCCAAGGCCAGATAGCAACTGACAAAAGTTATTATTACGGACCTATGCGCCTCGTATTGATCAATACTGGGTGTATAGGTCCCTCCATATAAGCCTCAAAAACTCCTCCGTATTTGCTTCGAATAAGCTCATACAAGCCTTGTATTGACATATTGAGCAGGGTTTTTTAATAATAAACTTTTTAAACAATACTTTTCATTTTAACAAAGTTTACAACAATTAATCTAATTTTTAAATAAAAAATATATGTTACATTGACTATGTTTTATCAACCATTGTTAAAAAAAATATCTTGTAAAGGCGTACTGTAGGTCCCAAATACGTATGTAGGCGTAGTATTGGTATGGTATATAGGCATCGTATAAAATAGTATAATATGTTATAGTATAGATGTAACATGGGTCCCGTATAAGCCTATAGGTGTTGTATGGGTATCATATTCCATTTAACAATGTTTTTTATTTAAAAATATTACTTATTTTTTATAGTTTGCTAAAACAGTAGATATTATATGTATATATATATGATTTGGATCATTTGAGAACCACTATTTAGGGAGAGAACCAAAGAACCAAGTGTGAACACAAAAACCCCTCCACCAAAAAATAAAAAAAAATAATAAAAAAATTATATAACCTAAAAAAATAAAAAAAGTAAAAACACCAAAATATTTTTTTAGTGTTAATCTTTCTGAAAAAAAAATACAAAAAATACAAAAAAAATAAAAAAAACAAAAAAATGGCCTTTTTTACGTCATATATCGTATGCACATGTGCATTTCACTATTAGAGCACACTTTTGAATAAATTATCAATTGCCATAATGAAATGATCATTTAAATGGACGTGATATGATATATAAGGTGGAAAAAATTTATTCAATGATCTTTAAATAAACGCGAAGTGCATTTCACTATTATAGTTAGGTTTTTTTTTCATGGGTTTAGTTTTATGGTTTAGTTTTTAGGTATGATGGGAATGGGGTTAGGTTTTTGGGGTTGTTGGTGAATAAACTTAAAAAAACCCCTATATAAAACTATAAAATAAGATAATTGTACTACATGCACATGTGCATTTCACTATTATAGTTAATTTTTTAAATGGGTTTAGCTTTAGGGTTTAGTTTTTTGGTATGGTGGAAGAGGGGGTATCTTTTTGGGGGGATGGGATGGAGCGTTTTGGTTTTTGGGGGGTGTGGGGTTAGCTGCACATGTGCATTTCACAATTGGGTGGGGGGGGGGGGGTTGGGGCGGTGTGGGGGATGGGGGTTTAGGTTTTTAGGGAGTGAGCTGGGTGGGTTTAGGTTTTTAGGGGGTGAAGGTGGGGTTTTTAGGTTTTTTTTGTTTGTGTTGATAATGGTTCTCTGGTTCTCTCCCTAAAGTTGGTTCTCGTATAATCCCTACCCTATATATATATATATATATATATATATATATATATATATATATATATATTGCTAAAAACTTTCAATACGCCAGTATTTTGCCTACATGAGGCATGTATGGGGTCTATAAGTCTATACGCACAGTATAGACCAATATGAGGGGTATTGGTCAAACCTAAACAAAAATTGGCATATGCAGCTTTGACTTTTAACTTTTGAGCCTATACGATCTGTATAGGCCAATACGGACCATATAGGAGGCGGTTGGTGTCAAAAGGGGCTTGAAGCGCTCATACACACCCATGAAATAGCATGACACATATATTATATTTTGAAGTTTGATTCGTCCTATTTCATTGTGCCTTTTTTCTGAATGATAGAATTAGATCAACTTACGTAGCCTGTTGTTGATTGGAGATATTATTAGTTTTTTACTAGTAGGGTGTCTAGGCAGCGCCGATCATGAGGGTCATGTTGATGGCCATAGGATCGGATGAACACAAGATAATAACAATTTATAAACTGAAAAAAAAAACAATTTCATAATTGATTTCTAATTGAATCGGTATATCACAATTTTTTATGGCCGGTGGTGGTGTATATACCCGCTGGTGTGAAGCGTCGCGACGGTTCCCAGAAAACGCGTCGTTTCAATCTTATTTACATTATGTTCATATCTGACCTTCTACTTCTAACTATTAAACGTTATACCCTAACATTGCAAATTGAACTTTCTAACATAGTTAAACTATTCCATAATAAACAAACGAAATTGTTTAATGAGATTGATGATTTCAACACATGTGTCGGGTGAGCGACCATACATGAACCAATTTTTCCCTCGTTTTATGTGTATAGAAGATTTAGTTATCATATATAGGATTTAAACACAAAAGTAGTGATGCAAACCACATGTGAAGAGTCGAGGACAGCTTGGTTCGAGACTGGCAGCTTAGATTTATTTTTCGCTCACTCCCCCACCCCCTCCCCCACCCCGCTAATTTGTTTCATTTGTGATTTACTCATCCCATGTCGCCCAAATGGGAGAGTTTCTAGGGGTGAGCAAAAAAAGGTACGGACCGAAAAAAACCGAGACCCGGACCGAAAAAACCCGAGACCCGGACCGGTAACCTATGTTAGGGTTTTTTTTCGGTCCTCAATATCATAGCTTTCTCGGGTCGGGTCGGTTCTCGGTTTTTTTCCTGCAAAACCCGACAGTTTGTGGACCGACCCAATTACTAAAAAAATATTGGCTCAACCTAGTTTAACATACAAAAAGAACACCTGATCATATGGGTCCAACCCAACTATCTTAAAACTTAACCTACAACAACAATAATATCATTCATTAAGCCACATACAATTTTTGTGTTGTTGCTCTTGTATTACAAACAACCAACATACCTTTGTTTACACTTGATTGTTGTGGTAGTTCCAGCCCAAATACATGTTCTTGCCGATAATCAATCAATACAGAAACACATTTTGGATTGAAGTTTCTCATGTGTTTATGTTTTCAGTTTGTATTGATGATTAGATTAGAATGTTTTCCTGATCAAACAAAATGTAAAAATACTGAACTGTTGCTTACTTCACAACCTACGGCTGCTGCTTGCTGAACCGTGTTTACCAGGCTGTTGCGCGCCTACGCCTCTGCTGCTGCCTCATGTACCCTGTATAATTTTTTTTGAACAACAGTCAAAGATGTATTACAAAATGTATATCTGCACTACATTCATTATATAGGATAATTGAATATGCAGTTCATGCTTTGCTTTCTAGAATAACTTTAAGTGTTTGGAACAATCAATATTTAAAAAAGATGTATTACAAAATGTATGCCTGCACTACATTCATTGTATAGGATAATGAAACACCAAAACAAAACTTATACTAAATCAGGCCAATAAAACATGATCTTATCGAGTACCAAAATTTGGAACAATTGTTGTTGTTTATCTTATCATCATTGAGTAGCCATCGGCTCGTTTATCATATCAAACTGACCCGGCCTGAATCATATCTTAACAAGTTGAGTCAACTCGGATCGACTCGTTTATCTTAACAAGCTGAGCCTGCTTGGCTCGTCTATCATATTGAGCTGATTCGACTCGCTCATTTATCTAAACGAGCTGAGTAGGTTCGACTCATTTATCGTATTGTCATCGAGCAGCCGGCTCCGCTAGTTGAGTTTATCATATCCAACTGAGCCGAACCGAATCATCTTAACGAGTTGAAATGTTAGGAATTCTATCGAACACTTGGTGGGCGAAGATCATAAACACTTAATTATAAGAAAACAAGCTAACATCACCATCCAATTTCATCAAGAACACACATCAAAGCATTTTGGGGGCAAAATTAGGTTAAGAAACATGAAACCAGTTTATAATATGTAAGCAAATGGGGCTGTTTGAAACCCACATGAGAACACACATCAAAGCATCAAGAACACACATCATTATAAAACCCATATAAGAACACGCATCAAACCAACTAATCAGTCTCTAAAACAACTTACCTGTAAGAAATCGGAGTTGTTTGATCAAGAAATTGAGGGATTTTGGTCGTCATTTCTCGGGTCGGTTTTAGAGTTTGGAACCGAGGGAACCGCCGGTACTGGGACCGAAGACCGAACCATGTTTTAGGGTTTGAATTCGGTTCCAGCTTTTTATGTTGGTCGGGTCTCGGGTCAGGTCGGGTCACTGCCGGGTCGGGTCGGTTCTTGACAGATGCTCACCCCTAAGAGTTTCCCCTTCTTTTTTCCTTATATATCCATATCCCACATCATCCCCTTCTTTTCTCCTCACTCAAATGCCACTTTAACCCTAACTAAAAATGGTAACAAATTTAGTTAGTACCTGACCTAAGACAAAGCGAGTTGAGTGGAGTTGCCTTGGTTTATAAACGAGTAAAGCCGGGCTCAAAATTCCAGCTTGTTTTAGAAATTGAGCTAGCTCAGTTAGACTTTGAATTGAGCCCAATAACTAGCCTTGGCTCAGCTCAGTTTGGCTCGTGAACAACCCTATTTAAAACAATTATCGTTACTTGTCATGTAGAGCCTTCGAAACTATGCACTACCCTGCGTCTAGGCTGTTTAGGAATATAATTTTCAACCACTTGATATTTTACAAGTAAACTTTGATGGTCGAGTGACAATTGACATTACATTTTGAAAGTTAAATTGGGATTAATTAACATGTATATAAAATCACAGGATTAATTAGTGTTGGTGTCTCATATTTGGACCAAAACATATAAAATGTTGTGTTTAGAAAGTACATGCAACATTTATATATAAGCTGAGTGTGGAAGTATATGGAATAAACCCTTCTAAAATGAAAAACTCCAAAAAAAACTAATACTTGATCCATATTGTGCCACATCATCCCACCCACAATCACTCTATATTATATTAGGAAGGGTAGTTTGGACATTTTCATCACCCCATTTTCTCTCTCCCTATATAAATTGTTCCCCCCCCCCCCCCTTCTCTCTTCATTTTTTTTAAATTCAATTTACTGAATCTTTTTCTGCCCTCTCTCTCTACCCTCCCCCTTCTCTGTCTCTCTCTAGAACCACCACCACCACAACCAACACCACCGCCACCCTCGGAACACAGCCATCGGAACGTTGAACACAGTCGATAGGTGCTATACCAACAAGAAGAACATTCAACAGGTGCCGATAAAAAAAAAAAAAGAACATTCAAGAGGTGCCGATCAAAAAAAGAACTTCAAGTCAAAGTATGTTCTCATTCCCAAATCTAAAATTTATTATTTGTTTTGAACGGATTTGTTAATGTATTTTTTTGAACTGTTTATTTATTTACTTTCTTTAACAGAAAGACAATAATAACTATTATTATACATTTTCAAATCCCATGAAACAAGGGATTTAATTTACTAAAACTAAAACCCATATGAGGAAGTGAGTTTTAATAATCTATACTATATTATAATGCATGAGTGAAGGATATTTTAAGATACCTAAAAGTTAAGAACTAATTTTTTATTAACAACCCTAAAATGAGGGTAAAATAGTCATTTATACATTATTTACACTTTAATACCATGTCTTATTTACACTTTAATTCCCTAATTTTTAGTTAGTAATTACATTTTCCTTCCCTCCCCTACAAAATTATAATTTCTTTTATTTAATTCTATCATAACTTTAAAACTATAATATTTTAAAAACATTCGAATATATCATGACGACCGGCTCATTTTTGTCGACGTGTCGGTGTTTGTCGTAGTCAATACTGATGTGTGGATTGAAATGTACAAGAAAGAATGCCTTATGTACAAGTGATTATTGCATTTTATGTTTTAAATACTAACTAGATGAAATATAATACGGATTTATTGTTAATATGGATGTTGAATCATAACACCATTTCATGATCAAGTAAAACTCAAAATTGTAAAATTGGATTTGGTGTTAAATACTGTTCCGCCCAATAATGAAAAATTCAGATAAATCAAATGCAACGATTTGAAAAACCAAACAGGTCAATCGAAATCTACATATCAGCTTTGGTGATTCTTAAAATATGATAATGTTGTTAAATATTATGGTTTATCCTTGCTTTGACAGACAAATAATTTGTCACACGATAACAAAACTGCAACACAAGACTGGGCTCTAAGAATGCTTTATCACGTTTGTTACTGATAGTTTCAATTGTAGTACCTTATTTAAATAATCAACATTAGCAATATGTGCATATTGTAAGTGCATGATGTCCCTAGGCTAGTATATATGTTGTTTGGACGTGTTTCGGCGTGTTTGGAGACGTTTATACGTGTTTCGGGATGTTTGGGACTCATCAGGCGAGTAGGGGATAGCATCAGGCATTTACAGCCTATACCATATCACTATTCATGCGAATAGCCCCTACTCGCATGTACCTACTAGCGAGTACGGCCCTACTCGCTAGTTTATCATGCTGGATAGCCTCGTACTCGCATGAACTGACCTCGTACTCGCATGAACTGGTATGTACGAGTACGGGAGGTATAAATAGTCCCAATCATTGCCCTAATGATCAGTTCTGGCCACACACACTCTCCAAACACCCTCCCCTGGTCTGTAAGGTCTGATTTGATCATTGTAAACACTCGAGCTCTGTTTTAGTGATAAATCTTTAATCTTTTGACCCATTTGTGTGTGTTAATTACACATATATCATTGTTTCATATTCGTTTCTGCTATTAGAACATATTTAGAGGATTCTGCACTCTGAATATCAAGCTCGTGATTGTCGGGTGACCCGTTAGTTGATCCTACAAGTGGTATCAGAGCCAATGCTCTTATCACGAGTGTTTTGATAGCAAAAACGAGCAAAAACAGGTAGGTTTTTATGGAAAAGTTGTGATTTTTGAGCAAAAACCTGTTTTGAGGTTTGAAACTTTGAGTTTTTGATAAAAACCCTTATTTTCAAATTCTTGGTGTGTGTTTATGGATAAAAACGTGTGTTTTTTATTAGGTTTTGTTCTAAAAGTGTTTTGGGAACTTTTCCAATCATTTGGGGTTTAAACACATTGTTTTGGATAAGATTTTGAGGCAAAAACGGCAGTTTTTGAGCAAAAGTGAGGTTACAGATCAGTTCACGCGAATACGCAGACCTTCTAGCGAGTACAGGTCCCTATTCGCCTATATTTAGGCGATTAGCAGCATCATCACACGAGTAGGACTGTATTCGCCTGTTGTACTAGCGATTAGGGCCTATTCCCCACTTTCTTATGTGGTATAGCCCCTAATCACCTGAAAGGTCCCTAATCACCCCTATTCTTGTAATCTTTCAACTGTTCACTAGCATTTACGCGTAATCACTCAACTATTCACTAGCATTTACGCGTAATCACTCAACTATTCACTAGCAATTACGCGTAATCACGTATAAGCTAGCATTTACAACTCCTAATCACCTATAACTTGTTGAACCTAAAATTGACCTAAGTTTGACTCGCGTTGACCGAAGTTGACTTTCGTTGACCGAAGTTGACTTTCGTTGACCAAGTTTGACTTTCAAAATAGGTGTTAAATGTCTTTGACCGAAGTTTGACTTTTGTTGACCAAGAGTTGACTTTTTCACAAGGCTTTCATAATGGCAAATGCAACCAAACCATGGGCTTTCGCGTCTTCAATAAACACCCAACCAGCCCAACAACGACAACAACAGAGGATTTCCGGATGTAATCCGTGGGCCCATCTGGAGAGGAAATCAACGTCAGATGCTAGTCAAAGTCAACCGAATCAAGCCAGACAACTTAACAATGTTCAAAACAATCAAGAAACAGTTGTGGTTTCGGTTACTCCTGCAATTCACTCTGTCTCAGCAAACACGGATGTTGCGAGTGTACTTACTATGCTTGCTGAGAAAGGCTTTGACCAGAAGACACAACTCATGGGAAGTGTTAATGGGGAAATTGTGTGTTTTGCTCAACGAGTAGAGACTGTGGAATCGAGAGAAGCGTCGGAGAGTGCTCAAATCTCAGAAGAGAGTACAGATGCAGATAGTGAATCATCATCCAGTGAACAAAATCCTGAACGAAGTTCTGAAGAAATCAACAGAACTGATGCAAATTGTTCAACTTCTGAAAGGAGTGAATCGAAAGAGGAAGATGCTGATGATCAAAATCCAGAAGTTAGAGTTCAAATCAAGCACGGAACTGACCCTATTGCACAAGGATCTTCCAGGTTTGTCTGTTCTAACTGTGCCGAACTCCAAAGTACGATTGAAAGGCTGTCTGAAAACGACCAGACCCTTAATTGCGATCTAGCTAATTGTATAACCATCAATGAAGTTTTGAGAGCAAATGAAATGGAGCTTAAAAACTTAAATGAAATTTTAATGAAAGAAAATTCTGAGCTTTCTAAAATTCTTGAGGAAATAAAGAAAGAATTAGCGCAAACAAAATCTGATTATAAAAAAGCTCAACATAAGCTAGATGGCTTTCAGTTTGCAAAGTTTGTACAAAGTAAAAATGATGTTGGTCTTAAAAACCAGTCTCGACAAAAAGAAAATCAAGGACTTGGTTACAATAAACGTTCTGTAAATAGACGGAATGTGAAATTGAAACCAAAGGCCTTACCGGAGACAGACCTTGAGGATTCTAATAAAGAATCCCAGGAAACTGAGAAGGCTCAATCAGGTTCACATAGCTCTATTAAAAATCACATTTTATGTGAACCTGAACCGGAAAAGAAGCACTTTCAGTTTGCTGAAGGCACGGAAGGGTTGTACATGTTGGTGGGATCTGACAAATTGTTTTCTGATAAAGAGTTTCCCATTAAGAATGTGGATCAATCCTTGATTAAACATATTTTTGAGGAAGTACTAGTTACTGAAGCTCAGATCAGAAAACTCGTTGATCAGAAGAAACATGTTGAACACAAACCCACCAAACATGTGAATCAAAAGAATCGGTCTGGGAAAAATCAAAAGGGTCTCAAGATCTATGAACTTAAGCCCATCAAATCGAAAGGTACTAATCAGATGAGACATACTTATCAAAATCATCAAAGAAATTTGTCACCAAGATCATCTGATCATGATTCATATCCTAGTACCTCTCGATTTAAAAGCTCTCAAGGAAGTTGTAGCCCTAGATATTCTCAGATTAGCTCGAGACAATCACGATATGAACCTCAGTACTATGAGGAGTGGAGGTCATGCTATGAATGTAACGAGGTTGGACACTTGATTGCAAATTGTCCCTATCTGAGAAAATTAAAGGGCAAAGCACTTAAGCCCCCTAAATACAACAACCAAAGATACAAGACACCTGAACAACAAGTTCAGGTGACACCAAAGAATTTGAAAAAGAAACAAAGGGTTGTTGTTGATGGTGCAAAGCCTAAAGCTGATCAGGCATCAAGCTCCAAGGCTCCACCTAAGGTTGCAAAACCCAAGGGAGGCCCAAAAGCAGATCCAAAGACTAACCAAAGGGCAAAGCCACCGGCTGACCCAAAGGTGAAGTCTCAGGTACCACCCAAATCTGTGAAGCAAAGACCTGTAAAGGCTAAGCATGACCAGATTTGGAAGCGAAAAGCAGCTGAAGCACCATCTGTGAGTTTATCTACTTCATTAGCACCATCTACATCAACTTTTGTTGATGAGAAAACACCTACCCCTCATGGTAGGTGGATGGAGCTGCCTATGATTGATGACTTAGGCCGACCAGAGATGGTCAAGGCCTGGGTCCCCCTCGAGAACTAATCTTTGAATGAGTGTGCAGGGTGTTCCAGGAGGAACTATCAGCAGTCATTTGATTGTTGACAGTGGGGCATCTTAGCACAAAATAGGTGTCATATCACTCCAGTAAATTGATCAGAATATCTTTGGAGGATATGTAACCTTAGCCAATAAAAGGGGGGATTTGTTATCGAAGAAGAAGAAAGAAGAGAAAATGCTCGATAAGAATAATTCCAAACCCAGTGTTTCGACTTAACAACGGATGTCAGTAATGAATAAGAGTGGACTGGGTGATTGCTGCAGAACGGTTCCTTCATTATCTAAAGGGTTACCGACCAAAGGTCTATGGTACCCTAATGGCGATAAGCTGGATCTCGTTGACTTTAGTGAATTTATCAATGGTGGTTACAATATTGAAGCTGGATCCGCAACGGGTGGATATCAGTTCTTGGGAGGTCGTCACATGTGTTTCCAGCAACCTGCGAAGACGAATCAGGTAGCTGCATTGAGCTGTTGTTTCCAGGTTTATCTTTGGATACTTCTACACACATGCTTGACTACGGTTTGCATTTTCTTATCACCTCCATTTTCTTATTAATAGTGTAACTTCCATAACAATCACTAAGGATCCAGTGATTATTGATGTCCACGCTGACTACCGAATTGCCAAAATTTTTACCAAATCACTTGACAAATTGAAATTTGACTATCTTTGAAAGGTAAAAGGCATTTTGGGAAAATCTGAGTAAACCACATCGGAAAATCATTTTTTATTTAATATTTTTCTTCAAAAATCAGAAAAAACCAAAAATATTGTCTTTTCGCAAATTTTTAGATTTTTAGTGGGAGAAAATTTCAGAAAAATACAAAAACATCAGAAAATGCAAAAATTCAAAAAAAATGAGAAAATTCCAAAATCAAAAAAAAAAATTGAAAAATGAAAAAATGAGTTTCTTTGGTGAAAAAGGGAAGATGATATTAACCAATCATTCGGATTGTCTGGACTCTTATCATCTTAAAAATATTGGAACTAATAGGTAGCCTCTACAATGATGTGTCGGTAGGCTCAAAATCATTTTCAAGTTCAGCACGGTGATATAAACCTAAATCAACTGAATCATGTGTGGATCAACGTGCGTTGGCATATGGTCTTGGTACCGAAATCTCGTTTGATAGCATGCCAAAATCCGAGGTTTCATGGTCTTTAAGAGGTTGGTACATCCGGGGTGAACTGGACGTCTCTCAGAATAATTAGGAGTGACACACGTGTCGTACGTTGGGGTCGCAGCCTACGACTGAGACACCCCTATGTCATTTCCTGAAAAAAACAAAAACAAAAAAAAATAGAATAAATTCTGATCAGGAGACGTCAGGAATCCTAAAAGAGCAAAAAGATTCATATATGCCAAAACCCTATTCTCAATGAGAATTCGCTCTAAGGTATCAAATCATATACCTAAAGCATCGTACCGTGAAAAATCAAATATACGGTATTTGACTTGAACCCTGGTTTGGATCTCACTGGTCTCTCTGTTGCAGCGTTTCTGCAGACCTGATCACCACTGAGTCCACTCCTTGTAAAATACGGATGACAACAGCTTACTAACGGTTACGAGGAAGCTTTGTGCATGACTTGATACGGGAATGTGTCGCGTGGCGGGGAACACCTTGTACCTCAATCTTAATATTACCTTAACGTATCTAAAGTGCCTAGCGATAAAACTTGATTTTGAGTTTAGGTGGACAACAATATCGGCAGTTGTTGTAGGATGCTTATTGGTAATTTAAGCGAAAACTGAAAATATAAGGGTTCTAGTAAAGTCCGTACACTGATATGATTCCCTAACCGTTGAAACTCGCAAAAATATGATAGTGTACAGTTAGTTGATCTCCCGTTTTGTTTTATTTATGCTTAGTTTAGCTTAATTAATCATTCTTGATTGCCGATGATGGAATCCTAATCCATTGTAATCTTACTTCTTCAAAAATAAAACGCCGAAAATCAACTAGTTGAAAATTGAGTTTTTGCCGGGTCAAAACCGTGCTTTCTCTTAAGTACGGGGGTCGAAAATGAAAGTTTTTCAAAGTCATGAGTCGTCATCTGTGTCATGTGTTTAAACGGGGTGAAAAACGCATGTTTTGAACCTTAACGGGTCAAAAATGCGAGAATTGGTGCTGCAGGGGCATTTTGGTAATTCTGGTGAAAGTTGGACACATTTAGATTGTACTCGCATATGTAAATAGGCGAGTATGTGTAATCGCCTCAATTTTTATGCGAATAGGGATACTCGTGTGATAAATCTAGCGATTAGGATAGTACTCGCTTCTTTTGTACTAATCGTGTGTATGTATCATGCGAATAGCTAATCTTATATGGTATGGGGTATTTAGAATCCTACTCGTGTCCATAGATTAGCGAGTAGCCAGATCCGTGTTTTTCCATCAAACGTGTATGGCCCTACTCGCATCCAAGCTCATGCGATTACAAGAGGGTATATAAGGAACACTTAGAAAATTATCACATCAATATTTCAAACACTCCCAACTGTTACTCCTCGTCCCTCCATACCCGACTTTCACAAATCTTCTTGTCCGTGCCCCTTTGATCCTGAATAACGTTTCTACTCTATCAAGGTAATATCCATACAAAATTCAAGATCGTAACAACATGTTCTTAAGGGTTAAACTGTGATTTTTGGGCGAGACCCTATGTCGTCTTATACTTGATCTGTGGGCATTAATATGTATATGTTAATGATAAATCTTGGTTGGGTTTTGATAATCGGCACCTATAGGGTCTTTTAGTGCAAAAATTTTGAACCAAATCATCTTAGAATGAAAAACCCCAATTTCAATCCTTTAAGAACCCTAATTTTTAAATTGCCCAATTGAACCTGTTTTGGATCTGAAAACATAATTAGTGTTAGGGGTTTTGATGTTGGGTTGTTATAGACTTCAATGGGATGAAATCTGGACTCGAAACAAGACGCTTCAAGATTTCGACAATTTTGGTGTTCAAGAACACTGTTCATGCGAGTAGAATCATACTTGCATGAACAGTGCATGAACAGTAAGCGAGTAGGGTGTTCTTGTTCTTGTAATCGCGTATAACACATAGCGAATAGAAGCTATTCGCCTGTAAATGTCCTACTCGCCATTTGTTAATGGCGATTACAACTTGTAATCGCCTGATACAAGCTGTTGACCAAAATTTGTCAAGTTTTGTCCGTTTTTGTCCGTTTTTGTCCGTTTTATGAATATATGATCAACGTGTGATACTTATTACGTGTTTTGGTGTTCAGGATGGAGAATTGGAAGACATCGCCCAAGCACAACTGTTGTGCTTTTCTCGGACCGGTTACTATGGATAAAGGCAAGATCTTTCAGGGCGTTATAGACTTCTTGAAGCGGTCGAGAATCCACTATGCGATATCCCAGCAACACGCTGCATACAAGGATATCCTGCTGGAGTTCTACAGTAATGCCAAAGTTGATTCCAAGGCTGTTCCGATCGTGATTACTAGTTCGATTCAAGGAAAGGATGTTATTATCACAGAACAGATTATTCGAGAAGTATTACAGTTTGGCGATTCTGATACTGATCCTATAGCGTTTGACGCCATTTTGATACGTGGCGGCTTTCTAAGGATGAAGTATTTGGGTAAAGTCAACAAACATACGATGCTTATGAAAGGGTTGCTTCCGCCTGAGATCAAATATCTTACACATGTAGTCGTGAAGTGCCTTGGTCCGAGAAAAGGTGTTTTTGATGCGATTAGAGACACATTGGCCTCTGCGATTGTCGCTTTGACACTCAACAAGCCATTCAACTTCTCCAAGATGATTCTGCATCACTTGAAAGAGATCATACTAATGAAGCCGACAAAGAAGTCCTTCATAGTTTATCACCGGTTTCTACAGTTGATCATTGACAGTCAAATACCTGATTTAATGAAACATCCTGCTGAGTATATAGTGACTGAAGATATTACTCAGATTGAAATGAACAGGATGAGGAGTTACAAAGGCCGACCGAAGTCTGAATATCCTCCAAGTAGAGGAGCATATGGGCATTTGAAGAGAGAAGACTATGTGTCACCACCAGGCAAGAGGTGGAGACATGAAGATAGTGATTCAGAGGATGACTTCCGTATCCACAGGTTGGTATTCAAAGAGGGGGATAATATAGGGCGTGAAACAGATGAATTGGGTGAGAACGCCCCAGGCAGGACCTCTGATACAGCTGAAGGTGATGAGGAGGAGTTTGATCTGAATGTTATAGATTTCTCTGAACCTTCTAGTGCTGCACAAGAACCTGACGCCTCTCAGTCTGGCAGAGGTAAAGCACATGTTGATGAAGACGCACCAGTTGATATAACTGATGCAGATGATGACTCAGATGACACCGAAAGTGATTCCCCCGACACTCATGCTGGAAAACAGCTAAGAGCAAAGAGAAAGGCAGCAGAGGATTTAGCTACGACTGCTGCGATTAGAGAGCTTGCTAAAGATCCCACCTATGTTGTGGAGGAGGATCAAATAGCAGACATAGATGCAGAGCTTGCCTCTTCTCCTCCCGCAAAGAGACACAAGACGACTGCCAAGAAGGACAGTGTTCGAGGTAAGAAGACGATGTCTATTAAACCTCAAGCGGTGAAAGGTGCAAGAAATAGATGATTCACCCTTCCTGAAGCTTTTGGGGATCCAGATACTCAATCCTCTCAAGCGACAGCAGCAGCTACAACAACAACAGCAACAACAACAACAACAGCAGCAACAACATCTTCAGTTCCTATTACTGTTAGTGCAGCTATGCCTGCCAGAGTCACTATGTCGATGCCTGCTTCGGTAATCTTCACTGAGCCAGTCTCAGTTACCGAAGCAGCGACGAGCTCACAGATTGTTTCTAATCCTATTAGTGACAGGATTCGGAGTATTAGACAGAAAGTCCGACCCACGGCTTCCGGATCAACCGATCAGACCTCTTCGTCTGCTTCTACTACAAATTAACAACTTCAAAGAAAGATCAGCGAGTTAACTGCCATAGTTGTTGCGCAGTCACGTGATATAGCGGAGTTGAGAACGAAGAATGCAAGCATAGAAGAGAATGAGAACGCAATGCTTGAACTGATCGAAGAATCAATCCAGTCAAACACAGAGCTGCGATCGACGGTTGATGCGCTCACATTATCTAACCAGCAGGTCATAGAATCGAACAGGCTGCTGATGGAATCTCATCAGCAGCTGATGCAGTCGAACCAAAACACTTTGGAGAGACTTGCAGGTGTAGAGGCCTCAAACAGCGAGCTTCGCCTGATTAATGTGAACAATGAGCGAAGGATCACAAAGACTGAGAAAGAGAATACCGAGCTGAGGGCTAGGATAAATGAGTTGACTGGAACTCAACCTAGACTCACCAGTGGTCCTAGTTCAGAAGCAGAGGCTGGTGCTGGTGATGATGATGATGAAGATAATGATGATGAAGAAGATGATGATGAGGACGACGATGATGATGCGTCAGATGATGGTGATGATGATGTTGGAAAGGGTGGTGGTGGTGATCCTGGAGCCACAGGTGGTGGCGGATCATCAACTAGATCTGGATCACAGTGAACAAAGAAGAGTCACGACAAACAACCCAAGGATCCCGCAGCAGGTTCTTCTGCTCAGGGGGAGCCTGATCCAAGGAAGAGCAAGATTCAGCAACTCAGAGATTCACTGAAGCGAGCAATAGTTGCTGTAGAGATTGTCAAGCCTCTGAACAGCTATTTTGATTATGATGATGATGGTAACTTGTACGTGCCTCCTGTGTCCTCTGATTATGATTTGGAAGAAGGTGAAATACCTCCTGAGGTTACACCTGAGGACTTGGAAAAGATCTTTGGCTTGGCACCAGGAGAATCTTCCGGTGCAGGCCACACTGCTCCAGAACTGCATCCAGACAACCATGAAGTAGAAATGGAAGATGGAACCAGTGTCGCTACTCCCGAGTATGTGGTTGGTGAGTCGAGCACCGGGATACCTAAGATCTCTGAGGAGATGCTTAATCAGTCTGAAGAAAAGCTTAAGTCTGATCCTACGCCTGTTCCAGACAAAGTAAAAGAACGACATGACAAGATCAGACAGAAGTATCCTGATTGGTTTCCATCTGGAGGTGAGTCTGAAAAGAAGAAAGATCCAGTACAAGCATCAATATTCAAGAAGCAGTTGGTAAAGATGTTAGGAAGTGTGATCAGCTGGGCCTATATAAAGCATGCTAGGATGTTGGGACTGAAATGGCAGGATAGTCTACTTTACTTTCAACCGTACAAGAACGTCCTCAGTCTGCCTTTCTGGCATATTCGTGATCTGGTTAGATTGCAGCCTCCTTTGTATCATGAGTCTCGCGGTGATCTTCAAGGTTTCTACAATATTATGAGAAGAGAAAGTGCTGAAGGATGGCACCAGTTCCAACCACAGTCCCCTAGATCCATCGTGACGAACAAGATTCATCCCATCACAAAGAGTCCTATCTGGAAGCACATAATCAAGCCACCTGAAACTGCGTCGAAGATTCCATTGGTTCCGGTTGAACAAGACTTCTCTTCTAAGTTTTACTACTGGCATTACGACGCAGAGACAACAGAAGCCGTGATAGTCTTGAGCAACTCACCAAAACCGTGCAGGAAAATTAGGATATGCGATCCAATGTGGCTGATTAACTGCTCGGAGAAAGACGTGGAGACATTGTTCCTATATCCCATACAACATTTGAAGGCCGAAGCCGATCAAGCATTGAAGTATCAACAGGTGATTCGTTTCTGTCACGCCAACAAAGTTCATGCGGGATGCGATTGGTCAAGACTTTCTAGGATCGGGACAATGTCGATTTGATGAAGATTGAAGATGCTGCATGTCTTGTTTATGTTATGTTTGTTTTGTATGTTTTCAATTTCGAGTCTGTAAAGTTGTTGGTAGTTGCTATAAACGATGTCTTATGTAATCTTTGTACGTATACTAGCCTGGTCCAAGGGGGAGTCTGTAAGTGCATGATGTCCCTAGGCTAGTATATATGTTGTTTGGACGTGTTTCGGGGTGTTTGGAGACGTTTATACGCGTTTCGGGATGTTTGGGACTCATCAGGCGAGTAGGGGATAGCATCAGGCATTTACAGCCTATACCATATCACTATTCATGCGAATAGCCCCTACTCGCATGTACCTACTAGCGAGTACGGCCCTACTCGCTAGTTTATCATGCCGGATAGCCTCGTACTCGCATGAACTGACCTCGTACTCGCATGAACTGGTATGTACGAGTACGGGAGATATAAATAGTCCCAATCATTGCCCTAATGATCAGTTCTGGCCACACACACTCTCCAAACACCCTCTCCTGGTCTGTAAGGTCTGATTTGATCATTGTAAACACTCGAGCTCTGTTTTAGTGATAAATCTTTAATCTTTTGACCCATTTGTGTGTGTTAATTACTCATATATCATTGTTTCATATTTGTTTCTGCTATTAGAACATATTTAGAGGATTCCGCACTCTGAATATCAAGCTCGTGATTGTCGGGTGACCCGTTAGTCGATCCTACACATATGTATATGGGTATGCATACATATATTAATATGTATACACATAAATATAATTAACTAAAAGAAATCTCATTAAACATTTAAATATACATAATTAGCTAAATATATAAAACTTTAAAATAATTAAGTTTAGAAAAAATATAAAAATGCATTGCAGATATTAATTATAGGTAAAAAAATTTAAAAATCTCAGCTGCATCAATTTGGTAGAAAACACATGATGCATATTATATATCCATGTGATATTATATATCCATGTGATATGAACATCTGTGTTAATAACAACAAAACTCCATAATTTGAAGGGGTTCTTTTTAACAAAGTTAAAAAAAATGCACTGAATTCGGTATTCACAGAAAACAAAATAATTTTTTACACTTTAGTCAAAGATAAACAAAATTTCCTAATTTAAAGGGGTGGAAAAATCATCAATTTCAAAATTTAAACCATGTGCTAACCTACTAAAGTTGAACAAAATTTCATAATTTAAAGGGGTGGGAAAATCATGAATTTGAAAATTAAACCATGTGCTGACCTACTAAAGTTTATTCTATAAATACATACTAATGCACATCTATTTCACTTGCTAAAATACGTAGGCATGGATACTGAATTTAAAAGTTGAAGCTTCTAATGTTGGTTATTTGTTAGTTCATGGTTTTCATTCGTCCCATTTTACTAATTATACCTTTTTATAAATATCTTAATAATTTAAGTGTTAACTTCTTGGTTTTGCAGATTCATTTAGACAAAAAAACATACGGAGGTGAACAAACCAATAGCCATACAAGCGTCTAAAGTAGCGTCTAAGGTTGTATTTATTAATGTTTAATTTTTTAATATTAATATGGCTGTTATTTTATGTGGTATATTGTATGTGTTTTATTGTAGGATAATAGTGATAATAGGGTTGAGATTATTTGCTATGGTGCAATGTTTAGTCCCTACAAATATGATCTTCAACATGAATTTAGTGAATAGGTAATATCAACATTTATTTCATCTTCTATTAACTTGTGTATTAAATATTTTTATTTTTAATTTATTTTAAGGATCAGATGCATGAAATTAATAGGAAGAGATCCAAGAGGCTCTCTTAATGGAAATGGAGTCAAGTTATTGGTCTAGACAGTTCTGACGAAAATGACAAAGAATACATATTTGATGAAACTTTAGATATGAGAAAATGGAGGAAACTCATCCTCACCAAAAGATGTAATAATCAAACATGGAGATATACAAGAAATTTCAGTGATCGTTCTTGATGACGAATGGTGGGCAGACAATATAGATGATATCATGCAGACTTGGAACGTGTGTGACTAAATTGATCTCATGATTCAAGTAGTTCACTAGCTTTTATTTTTCTCAACTTTTATGTTTATTAATACTTATTTTTCCTTTTATATGTTACTTTATTGTATCAAATGTTTCTTAAAAGTACTTAACAATTTAAATGTTAAATCTTTTTAGTTACTAGACATGTGTAACGCTTATGACGTATATCCACCGCAATGATGCTACAACAAATACTATACGAGTTTTGAAATAAGTACCGTAATAAAAAGTGTCACTCCCGCCGCATCGCGCGGGATTCCTACCAGTAATTATAATAACTAGCATTATTATAATTTAGTACAGGCAAACATTTCGTAATTTACAAAAAAAAACATCAATGCTTTTGACTATAGATCTAATTATTATTTAAACTTAGTTGAATGATTCTAGCTGTAAATGAATCGGACCAGATCTCGTTTGATTTTTTTTCGTACAATCATCACATGTTGCATATAAAATTTAGATTTGGGGAGCATTGTGGATTTTGAACAAGATTACACTTATGTTTTTTTAAGCTGTTATGATTTGGGTGTTTTGTTTTATGTTTTGATTTTGTTAGGTTTTGGGTTTTTGTTAGAATAATAATAATAACAGTTTTGGGGATAGTTTTTGTTGCATACCAAGTGTTTGATCAAATGCTTGAATGAAAAAAAAGCTTATGTTAACCTTTTTTATTTTTATTATTATTATTATTTTATTTATGTTAGATTGTTATTGGATTGGGGACATGAGGTTAATATTGTTTTGGCATGTAAAAGTGTTATGAACTCGTCTAGGGTGCATGTCTATTTTTCGCGGTCCGAGTCTTGTATGCTCACACACGTTAGTGATGCTAACACATGCTAGTATATGCCCAACTAACCGGTGTTAGGGTCCATATGACATACATTAGTTTCAGTAAAACATTAAAACATATGTTTTAGAATATGCTAACACATGCTATTGATGTATTGTTGGATTTAAAACCATATTAATCGTTTTTGAGTAGTTGTGTTAACATAGTTGTAAAAATCGCGTTTAGTGTTGTTTATACACATGTTTGAGTATTATACGCTTGGCACTTCAAATTAAGTACGATACACATGGCATTGCAGATTTGGTATTGCTTATACACATGTTGTGATGCTAACACATGCTAGTATATGCCTAACTAACAGGTGTTAGGGGTCATATGACATATGTTAGTATATACCCCTACTAACATGTGTTAGGGTTCATATGACATACGTTATTTCAGTAAAACATACGTTTTAGAATACACTACACATGTCAGTGATGTCTCATTATGTGTTTTGGAGAGCCCTACTAACATGTGTTATCTTTTTTGTAGGTGAAGAGATGTTTTTATGTTAAAGATGAAGATGGGTATCAAGAACGAAGCATAGCTAGATCTTTTTTATGTTGTTATGGTAGTTTTTTTGAAAATTCACAAATAATTATGTATGTTTGAAAAGTTTTTTGATACATTTTTAGTATTGATTATTATAATCGTTTTTATCATTCATTAAATAAATACACATTTTATGTGTTCTTTTATTATGATCTTTTAATATATGTTTGTTAACACATGTTAGCGATGTTTCACACGAGGTCAGAATGTTGCATCGCAACACTAACGTATGTTAATATTACGTGCTGGAGAAAGTGTCATAAAGTAGGAGAGAGGTGACTTGACAAGTGTCAAATCAACCTTTTTAAACCTAGGATTCAGAAAATTAAATTATAAAAAATTCATTTAAAATTACCTCAATGCCCTTAATCTACCTTTTTAAGCAAGTGGCCCACTTGCTTTTGATTATTAAATAGAATTTAATCAAGGACCATTGATCAATAGAGTTTCCAAGGTTTTTCATGAAGATAGGGTTTCCTATATATCCACACCCTATATACTGAGTTATATATATATATATATATATAACTTTTAAGTAATACTTGTTGGCAGCGGATGATAATAAACGAAATCAAACACAAGAATCTATAAACAAACATATGATTTCATTGATATTTGATAAATTGTACAAAGATTTTCGATGATGTTCTTCGGTTTTCTTTTGAATGGTTTCGATAGAAACTTGATAACTGACAAATGTGCCTTACAATACATATATATATACTAAGGGTTATGTGATAACCGCTTTAACTAACTACTAACCATCGGGACTATTGTTAACCGTCGCGGCTATACATAATACATATATACATAATGATTTACGATAATAATATATATAACTATCTAGCTTATATATATCCAATACCCTCCCTTAAGCTAGATAGGGAGAACTTGTAGACTGTCTCTTAAATCATAAGAATTCTTCATTTTGATTTCTTCAGATGATCTTGAATATGATGATATTTGATTCGTACATACCGCTTGCATTCATCTTCATTATTTATTTTGATATATCCATGTTGAATCGTACGTCCAGGTTCACGATAGCAATAAAGCTTTTGTTGTTTCCTTATTCTTTGTTCCATTCTAAGTCTTCTAGATTTCTTGAAATTCTCGTACACAAGATATTTAAATTTCCTTTCTTCTGTCGCTAGTAATTTTCCTCCTCTCGCTAAAATCTTTCCTCCTTTGTCGCTAGATATAGTCGCTGAATTCAATCTTCTCTTCCATTTCTCTTGATTCAATGCTTCCTTCTTCAAAACAGGCACTCAATTCGTTTCTTTCCAGTGAGGTTCCATTCTCAATTTCTTGTTGTCTATTCCTCAATTTAGTCTTCCATCGCATCCTGTTGTTTTCTTTCCACTGTGTCCCGTTGTTTTCCTTTTCTTCACACTTATTCTCATAATCATAATTGTATCCTATATCTTTTCTCTTGCGTTGATGTCGGTTTTCCATCGATTTCTCTATGAACTCTTTATCCTTGTCATGTTCTTGTTCTCTTCTCTCCCTCCTATCGCTCTCATTTCCTCTTTCTCTCTCTTTCAATTTCTCCTTCGCTCGTTCTCGCTCCTTCTTCATAGATTCTTCTTTCCTAACAAATTTCCAAATACATGACACTCCTTCCTTTCTTTCTTATTTTGCCTCCTTTTTTGATGTTATTACCTCGTCTTTATCTTCGTTGAATCGTTCGAGTTCATATTCCAGTAATGCAATTTCATGTTCTAACTCCATTATTGCAATTTCTTGTCTCAATTTTGCAATCGCGCGTAGTCGAGGACTTATGTAATCTGGACCGTTGTTTATTTCCCGTCTCATTTCATGTCCGCCTTTCATCTATTTCTTCTCGCGTCTATCTTTGTACAATAATTTCCTTTCTCTTGATTTGTTTACCTTTTCCTTTTTTTTTCTTTTAATAATAATAAACACCTTTCAATAGTTATCAAGAATTTAGACAAAAAAAAATCAAAAACTTTGACTTTCTTGTGATCCGAAAGAAAAAAAATATTATAATAATAAAAAACAAGTCTTCCCGCCTTCGTTTCCTATTTTGCTATGAACAAAATTTCTTAGAAAGATCAACTTCACAAACTTGATTTCCTTTGAAAATTTATAACAGATAATCTGAAACGATTATTATACCCTTTCTCTTATGGATCAATGCTTTTCAATATTTAGTCAAAAAAATATGAACAATTGTGTATGCTATGTTTTAATTTTTTTTATAACTAGGATAAATATTAAGGAAATCAAGAGACTTTACAAACGGTTTGCGATTCGAATTTGTGATTCTCTGTTTGTATATTGCGGCGATACTTTCTGCGTTTTAGATTCAATCCTTGTCACGGTTTCTTCGTTCCTCTGTTATATTTGATTAGATCTTTCCCGATTAGCCGAAGCCAATATCTGATTTAAACGATGAAATTCTTGCGGAATCCTTTTTCTTGATTGTTCTTTTACAGTTTCAAACGGTCCTCTCAATTCTGATATGTCCTTTTGAATGAATTCCTCGAGGCTCTGTTTTTGTCCAACATAGATTCTTTGTTTTCTTTTCTTTAAACCTTGCTCTGATGCCAGTTTTGTTGGCAGCGGATGATAATAAACAAAATCAAACACAAGAATCTATAAACAAATATATGATTTCATTGATATTTGATAAATTGTACAAATATTTTCGATGATGTTCTTCGGTTTTCTTTTGAATGGTTTTGATAGAAACTTGATAACTGACAAATGTGCCTTACAATACATATATGTACCAAGGGTTATGTGATAACCGCTTTAACTAACTACTAACCGTTGGGACTATTGTTAAACGTCGCGACTATACATAATACATATATACATAATGATTTACGATAATAATATATATAACTATCTAGCTTCCCAAATCGATAACGTTCAAACCTCCGTAACCTTCTTCCTTTCAAACCTTCCGGATGGGGTGACTACTGAAACTTTAAGGGAGGAATGTGGTAGATGTGGGCAACTGAGTGATGTATATGTGGCAAGGAAACGAGATCGATTTGGGAAGCTTTTTGCTTTTGTGAGATTTGTGAAAGTAAGGGATGTCCCCAAGATAACAAAGGCTCTCAATAGTCTAAATGCTTTTGGCAGGAGAATGTTCGCAAAGGTTGCAAGATTCAGTAAGGAAGATAGCCGGGCAAGGAACGGGGTTAGACGACCGGTGGCGGCTTCCGACATAGGTACCTCTCAGGGTAGGCCTAGTGGCCATGAAGCACGTCCACTAAGGGAAAATGTTTCGTTCAAGGAATCTTTGGTGGGTAGGACGGGGGAGAATGGTGGTATTCCAGAACTAATATACCTTGACGATAGGACTAACGTTATGAAGAGAGGCTGGCTGGGTCGATCGGTTATCGGCCAAGCCAAAAACTACTCTCGTCTGTGCAGATTGGTTGATGGTTTACATGAGATCAAGAATATGAGGATGGAAGTGAGACATGTTGGTGGTTTTAAGGTTTTTATCTCTTTCTCGAACCCGGAGAAGATGAAAGAATTCTTAACAATCAAAGAAACATGGGCGGAATGGTTTTCTGAGGTTTTTTAATGGAAGGGATAGGTCTGGGAGTTTGAGAGACTAACCTGGATTAAGATAACTAGATTACCTTTGATTATCTCCTCGGAAGAGAATGTCAAAAGGGTGGGTGCAAAGTTTGGGGAGGTAATCAATGAAGCTGAGAATGGTATTGCTAACACTGATCTGTCTGGAGCATACGTTGGAGTCCTTACGAAGATCAGGAAAAAGATTGAAAGTGAAGTCAGAGTCAGTTGGAGGGGGGAGACCTTTGATTGTTGGGTGTCTGAAGGTTCCGGGAGATGGCTCCCGGAGTACATTGGTTTGGAGGTTACCTGTATTGGCTCTGATGATGACACCGGGGGTGAGCAACCGATTGTGACTGATAATATGGATGTTAATGAGCAGGTACCTGATGTTGGTGGGTCATCTCCGGCAGCCAGTAACAATGGTGGTGACGGTGGAAGTCGTAACGATCAGTTAGGGGGTAACGAAGAGCCACTGATGCATGGGGACATGCAAGAGTTGGATGGGGCAACTAATGCGCATGGGAATGTCACTTTGGAGATGGGACCCAACTGTATAATGATAATAATAATAATAATAATAATAATAATAATAATAATAATAATAATACACATAAGACAAACCATATTTATTCGAATAATGATAATAAAACAAATACTAATTCTATGGCGGCTGGTAATGCAAACTTAGATTCTCAGGTGGGCCAGGTCATGGGCTCAAGTAAAGACACGCCAGAAAACCACAGTGAGCCCAATAATGTGCAAGATGTCAAGTGGGCCTCTTCTTCTTTGGTGGTTGAACAGCCCAAAAACAAAAGAAAAAGAAGTAAAGGGATTCAAGCAAAAAAGAAATAGTTCAAGGTTAAAGGTAGACAAAGTACTCCGGATAAACTTTCGGCCATTCCTTCCAGTGAAGGTTCTTCATCTAGATCTGGTGGTGATAAAAAGAAGAGAAGGCAAAGACAAAATTCGGGGGGGGGGGGGGGGATGATGAGTCAACCTTGGGATTCTAATTTGGGTGCTGGGGAAATTGGCCAACGTGGTAGCATCGAAGACGGGTACGAGACCGACTGGGTTGAGGATGATGGGTCAGGTGAAATAGCAGACGCTCGTCGTCCGGGGGAAGCAGATGAGGTAAGTATCTCTCCGAAATACAAAGCGGTTGAGTTGGGTCTAACTAAAGAGATGGGTTCGGTTGTGGGTTTGGATTTGAACGGCTTTGATGAGGTCGTTGGGAATAAAATCAAAGATGAATTGGCGAGTAAAGTGGTCAAATGAATTATCTCTCTTTTAATTTAAAAGGGGCAGGGGGTTTAGAGAATACATCTAAGGTGAGAGAGTTAAAGAAGAAGTATAATTTATCGTGTATTGCAATCCAGGAGACCCAAATGGCTGCAATTACCGAGTTTACTGTTGACAAATTTTGGGATGGGTCGGTACATGGGAAAGTTGTTGTTGACGCTGTTGGGAGGTCCGGGGGTCTAGTGACCTTGTGGAATTCTCTTCTGTTCGATGTTAGTATTGTAAGGAAGGGCCAAAATTTTATCTTGAGAGGGGGGTTGTATAGTGGTATGACTGATTTATTATTCGTGGTGAACATCTATGCTCCGAATGATCCGATTGCTAGAAGGAATTTGTGGGAGGAGCTATTGAGGGTGAAAGAGGAGCTGAGTGGATTGTGGATCTTTTTGGGCGATTTCAATGACGTAAGAAGCGAGAGCGAAAGGAAGAATTCGGTCTTTGTGGCGACAAATTCGTTATCTTTTAATAATTTTATCGCGGAAGCAGGCCTCATGGAATATAATATGGGTGGCAGAAAATATACATATATGTCCTCGGATGGAATTAAACTTAGTAAGCTGGATAGGATACTTGTGTGCGATGAATTCATGGCCAAATGGCCAAATGCGAAGGTTACTGCCCTTGATCGGGATGTGTCTGATCACTCTCCGGTTATTATGACGATACATGATGCAAATTTCGGCCCATGTCCATTCCGCTTTTATAACTCATGGCTTGATAAGGAGGGTCTTGATGGGGCAGTTTTAAATGGTTTAAATGTGCAGGTTGATGCGAACCGTAGTGATGTGGTGTTAATCCAGAAATTGAAGGCTGTTAAACTTTCGGTGAAAATGTGGAAGGAGGAGACTAGCGACCTAAATGAAGCTGCTGTAAAAAATGCTTATCATCAAGTAAAAACCTTGGAGGATTTAGCCGAAAATGGCTCACTTGGGGAGGATGATAGAGAGAGGTGGAAAGAAGCTAAGTTGGTCATTAGAAGATGGGAATGGGACAAATGTAAGGACCTGAAACAAAAGGCGAAAGTAAAATGGATTGAGAGCGGGGATGACAACTCGGCATTTTTCCACGGGGTGGTTCGTAGTAGAAATGCTCGAAACAGGGTGGTAGGGATGTACGTTGATGGTAATTGGGAGGAGGGACCGAACATAATAAAAGAAAAGGCGGTGGAAATCTTCAAAGCGAAGTTTGACGAACCAATGCCGGTTAGACCTAGACTGTCGGGTGAGGGATTTAACAGACTTTCAGAAGATGAGGCGAATAGGCTGATCACTCCGTTTACAAAAGAGGAGGTACGGGAGGCCATCGGGGATTGTGGGGGTGACAAGTCTCCGGGCCCGGATGGTTTTTCCTTTGCCTTTGTTAAAAAGTATTGGGAGAAGCTAGAACCATTTGTCATGAGCATGATGGAGGAGTTTTATATACATGGGTCGGTGCACCCATCCTGCAACTTGTCATTCGTGGCATTGGTTCCGAAAGTAAACGACCCGTTAACATATTCGGATTTCAGGCCTATCTCACTAATAGGGGTCATCAGCAAGATAATCTCAAAGGTACTTGTGGCAAGGCTGAAAAATGTACTCGGCAATGTTATCTCACTGTCCAATCAGCCTTTATTGCGGGGAGAAACATCTTTGATGGACCATTGATGGCGAATGAAATAGTATCTTGGGCGAAACATTCCAAGAAAGAGATTTTACTCTTTAAGGTTGACTTTGAGAAAGCGTACGATTGCGTTTCATGGAAGTTTCTACTCATTATCATGCACCACATGGGTTTCCCTGATTATAGGCTTGTTAACAACCGGTAGAGCTAGAATTTTAGTTAATGGGTCTCCAACTGATGAATTCCAGCTGAAATGGGGCCTTAGACAAGGCGACCCGTTGTCCCCTTTTTATTTACAATCGTTATGGAGGCTCTACATGTCATGATGATGAAGGCGGTCGAATCTGGTAAGTTTCAGGGGGTACAATTACCTAATGCAGGGCCTGCTATATCTCATCTATTTTATGCGGATGACGCGCTATTCCTCGGAAAGTGGTCTGTTGAAAATGTCCAAAACCTTAATCGAATCCTGAGGTGTTTCTCGGTTGCTTCGAGCCTTTGTGTTAAACTAAACAAAAGTCATCTTTTTGGTATAAATGTTCTCGACGCTGAATGTTCTCAATGGTGGAACTATTAAGATGCAGGACTGGCGTGTTACCATTTGTATACTTGGGATTACATGTGGGCCAAAACATGAAGCGTATCTCAAGCTAGAGACCGGTGATCGATAGATTTCAGTCAAAATTTTCTTTATGGAAGGCAAAGACACTCTCCTTTGCGGGGAGAGCGGTCTTGGTCAAAGCTGTTTTGGGTGCTATTCCTAACTATTATTTATCAATGTTTAGAGTACCTGCAGGTGTTATCAAGACGTTAGAAGGATTGCGGAGAAGGTTTCTATGGGGAGGTTCGGCAACAAGTAAAAAAATTAAGTGGGTGTCATGGGATAACATTAAAAAACCGAAGAGGGTAGGGGGCTTGGGGGTTGGAGGTATTGGGGATTTAAACCTTGCATTACTCGCAAAATGGTGGTGGAGGTTTAAGTCGTATCTGGATCAACTGTGGTGCAAAGTTGTGAAAGCTATTCACGGGGGTAGAAGGTCGTCTGGTTTCGTCCCAGTAAAAAAATCTAGAAGTGGAGTGTGGGGCTGTATAGGGAATATTCACCAGGATTTTACCAAGGTTGGTGTGGCTTTGGAGGAAAAATTTGTATGCAAAATTGGAAAGGGCAACTCAATTAGATTCTGGCAGGACCGATGGTGCTCGAATGTGAGACTAATGGAGGAATTCTCGGATTTGTATGCGATCCGAAGCATTAAAGAGCCTTTAGTTTCTGATTGCTACAAGACTTTAAATAATATTCTATGGTGGGAGGTTCCATGGCACAGACTCCCGCAAACCAGCTCTGAATGGAGTGATGCAACTAGGTTGTGGAGTATGATCAACGGACAGGTATTGTCGGGTGGAAGAGATGACTGGGGCTGGATACACCAGGGTGTAAAGAAGGAGTTCACGGTTAAACGCGTTCGTCAGGAGCTGCAGAACATTTCCGTCCCCTCTGCTGCTGTTGCTGAATTTAGGTGGAGCCGTATTGCCATTCCGAAAGTCAACTATTTTGTTTGGAGAGTCCTTAAAAATCGAATTCCGTCTACAAAAGCTCTCGCGTTCAGGGGAATCCAGGTGGGTGATGGGTTATGTAAAGCTTGTGGCATTGAGTTGGAAACAACCGATCATATTTTTGTGGAATGCTTGTGGGCAAGAGCAACCTGGTGGAATGTGGCTGAATGGGTGAAGTTACCTGAGCTGAAATCGGACCTGTCGCTGAAACAAAGGCTGGACATTTGTTGGGAGTTGGACGGAGAGGCTTCAAAGGCTCAAGCGATTTATGCTATAGTTTTGATGACCATTTGGAAGTTGTGGCTCAGGAGGAATGCGAAGGTGTTCAGAAGTGAAACTAGAGGCGTCACGGCAATGATTGAGGAAATAAAAATAGATACTTTCTGGTGGATGACTAAGCGTGCGAAGAAAATGGAAGTGGAAAAGGCGAAATGGTGGAACTTCTCTCTCTTTGACAATGGGTGAAGGGTAACATGTATGGATGAAGTCGTCTTGGGTTAGTTTTTATTGTTTGATCGTTTACTTGTAAATTGTATGGCCCTACTCGCATCCAAGCTCATGCGATTACAAGAGGGTATATAAGGAACACTTAGAAAATTATCACATCAATATTTCAAACACTCCCAACTGTTACTCCTCGTCCCTCCATACCCGACTTTCACAAATCTTCTTGTCCGTGCCCCTTTGATCCTGAATAACGTTTCTACTCTATCAAGGTAATATCCATACAAAATTCAAGATCGTAACAACATGTTCTTAAGGGTTAAACTGTGATTTTTGGGCGAGACCCTATGTCGTCTTATACTTGATCTGTGGGCATTAATATGTATATGTTAATGATAAATCTTGGTTGGGTTTTGATAATCGGCACCAATAGGGTCTTTTAGTGCAAAAATTTTGAACCAAATCATCTTAGAATGAAAAACCCCAATTTCAATCCTTTAAGAACCTAATTTTTAAATTGCCAATTGAACCTGTTTTGGATCTGAAAACATAATTAGTGTTAGGGGTTTTGATGTTGGGTTGTTATAGACTTCAATGGGATGAAATCTGGACTCGAAACAAGACGCTTCAAGATTTCGACAATTTTGGTGTTCAAGAACACTGTTCATGCGAGTAGAATCATACTTGCATGAACAGTGCATGAACAGTAAGCGAGTAGGGTGTTCTTGTTCTTGTAATCGCGTATAACACATAGCGAATAGAAGCTATTCGCCTGTAAATGTCCTACTCGCCATTTGTTAATGGCGATTACAACTTGTAATCGCCTGATACAAGCTGTTGACCAAAATTTGTCAAGTTTTGTCCGTTTTTGTCCGTTTTTGTCCGTTTTATGAATATATGATCAACGTGTGATACTTATTACGTGTTTTGGTGTTCAGGATGGAGAATTGGAAGACATCGCCAAGCACAACTGTTGTGCTTTCCTCGGACCGGTTACTATGGATAAAGGCAAGATCTTTCAGGGCGTTATAGACTTCTTGAAGCGGTCGAGAATCCACTATGCGATATCCCAGCAACACGCTGCATACAAGGATATCCTGCTGGAGTTCTACAGTAATGCCAAAGTTGATTCCAAGGCTGTTCCGATCGTGATTACTAGTTCGATTCAAGGAAAGGATGTTATTATCACAGAACAGATTATTCGAGAAGTATTACAGTTTGGCAATTCTGATACTGATCCTATAGCGTTTGACGCCATTTTGATACGTGGCGGCTTTCTAAGGATGAAGTATTTGGGTAAAGTCAACAAACATACGATGCTTATGAAAGGGTTGCTTCCGCTGAGATCAAATATCTTACACATGTAGTCGTGAAGTGCCTTGGTCCGAGAAAAGGTGTTTTTGATGCGATTAGAGACACATTGGCCTCTGCGATTGTCGCTTTGACACTCAACAAGCCATTCAACTTCTCCAAGATGATTCTGCATCACTTGAAAGAGATCATACTAATGAAGCCGACAAAGAAGTCCTTCATAGTTTATCACGGTTTCTACAGTTGATCATTGACAGTCAAATACCTGATTTAATGAAACATCCTGCTGAGTATATAGTGACTGAAGATATTACTCAGATTGAAATGAACAGGATGAGGAGTTACAAAGGCCGACCGAAGTCTGAATATCCTCCAAGTAGAGGAGCATATGGGCATTTGAAGAGAGAAGACTATGTGTCACCACCAGGCAAGAGGTGGAGACATGAAGATAGTGATTCAGAGGATGACTTCCGTATCCACAGGTTGGTATTCAAAGAGGGGGATAATATAGGGCGTGAAACAGATGAATTGGGTGAGAACGCCCCAGGCAGGACCTCTGATACAGCTGAAGGTGATGAGGAGGAGTTTGATCTGAATGTTATAGATTTCTCTGAACCTTCTAGTGCTGCACAAGAACCTGACGCCTCTCAGTCTGGCAGAGGTAAAGCACATGTTGATGAAGACGCACCAGTTGATATAACTGATGCAGATGATGACTCAGATGACACCGAAAGTGATTCCCCCGACACTCATGCTGGAAAACAGCTAAGAGCAAAGAGAAAGGCAGCAGAGGATTTAGCTACGACTGCTGCGATTAGAGAGCTTGCTAAAGATCCCACCTATGTTGTGGAGGAGGATCAAATAGCAGACATAGATGCAGAGCTTGCCTCTTCTCCTCCCGCAAAGAGACACAAGACGACTGCCAAGAAGGACAGTGTTCGAGGTAAGAAGACGATGTCTATTAAACCTCAAGCGGTGAAAGGTGCAAGAAATAGATGATTCACCCTTCCTGAAGCTTTTGGGGATCCAGATACTCAATCCTCTCAAGCGACAGCAGCAGCTACAACAACAACAGCAACAACAACAACAACAGCAGCAACAACATCTTCAGTTCCTATTACTGTTAGTGCAGCTATGCCTGCCAGAGTCACTATGTCGATGCCTGCTTCGGTAATCTTCACTGAGCCAGTCTCAGTTACCGAAGCAGCGACGAGCTCACAGATTGTTTCTAATCCTATTAGTGACAGGATTCGGAGTATTAGACAGAAAGTCCGACCCACGGCTTCCGGATCAACCGATCAGACCTCTTCGTCTGCTTCTACTACAAATTAACAACTTCAAAGAAAGATCAGCGAGTTAACTGCCATAGTTGTTGCGCAGTCACGTGATATAGCGGAGTTGAGAACGAAGAATGCAAGCATAGAAGAGAATGAGAACGCAATGCTTGAACTGATCGAAGAATCAATCCAGTCAAACACAGAGCTGCGATCGACGGTTGATGCGCTCACATTATCTAACCAGCAGGTCATAGAATCGAACAGGCTGCTGATGGAATCTCATCAGCAGCTGATGCAGTCGAACCAAAACACTTTGGAGAGACTTGCAGGTGTAGAGGCCTCAAACAGCGAGCTTCGCCTGATTAATGTGAACAATGAGCGAAGGATCACAAAGACTGAGAAAGAGAATACCGAGCTGAGGGCTAGGATAAATGAGTTGACTGGAACTCAACCTAGACTCACCAGTGGTCCTAGTTCAGAAGCAGAGGCTGGTGCTGGTGATGATGATGATGAAGATAATGATGATGAAGAAGATGATGATGAGGACGACGATGATGATGCGTCAGATGATGGTGATGATGATGTTGGAAAGGGTGGTGGTGGTGATCCTGGAGCCACAGGTGGTGGCGGATCATCAACTAGATCTGGATCACAGTGAACAAAGAAGAGTCACGACAAACAACCCAAGGATCCCGTAGCAGGTTCTTCTGCTCAGGGGGAGCCTGATCTAAGGAAGAGCAAGATTCAGCAACTCAGAGATTCACTGAAGCGAGCAATAGTTGCTGTAGAGATTGTCAAGCCTCTGAACAGCTATTTTGATTATGATGATGATGGTAACTTGTACGTGCCTCCTGTGTCCTCTGATTATGATTTGGAAGAAGGTGAAATACCTCCTGAGGTTACACCTGAGGACTTGGAAAAGATCTTTGGCTTGGCACCAGGAGAATCTTCCGGTGCAGGCCACACTGCTCCAGAACTGCATCCAGACAACCATGAAGTAGAAATGGAAGATGGAACCAGTGTCGCTACTCCCGAGTATGTGGTTGGTGAGTCGAGCACCGGGATACCTAAGATCTCTGAGGAGATGCTTAATCAGTCTGAAGAAAAGCTTAAGTCTGATCCTACGCCTGTTCCAGACAAAGTAAAAGAACGACATGACAAGATCAGACAGAAGTATCCTGATTGGTTTCCATCTGGAGGTGAGTCTGAAAAGAAGAAAGATCCAGTACAAGCATCAATATTCAAGAAGCAGTTGGTAAAGATGTTAGGAAGTGTGATCAGCTGGGCCTATATAAAGCATGCTAGGATGTTGGGACTGAAATGGCAGGATAGTCTACTTTACTTTCAACCGTACAAGAACGTCCTCAGTCTGCCTTTCTGGCATATTCGTGATCTGGTTAGATTGCAGCCTCCTTTGTATCATGAGTCTCGC
The DNA here is from genome assembly GCA_030844895.1 of Ambrosia x helenae. Taxonomy (NCBI): domain Eukaryota; kingdom Viridiplantae; phylum Streptophyta; class Magnoliopsida; order Asterales; family Asteraceae; genus Ambrosia; species Ambrosia x helenae. The sequence goes on from CM061231.1 coordinate 60,534,950, forward strand.
GGTGATCTTCAAGGTTTCTACAATATTATGAGAAGAGAAAGTGCTGAAGGATGGCACCAGTTCCAACCACAGTCCCCTAGATCCATCGTGACGAACAAGATTCATCCCATCACAAAGAGTCCTATCTGGAAGCACATAATCAAGCCACCTGAAACTGCGTCGAAGATTCCATTGGTTCCGGTTGAACAAGACTTCTCTTCTAAGTTTTACTACTGGCATTACGACGCAGAGACAACAGAAGCCGTGATAGTCTTGAGCAACTCACCAAAACCGTGCAGGAAAATTAGGATATGCGATCCAATGTGGCTGATTAACTGCTCGGAGAAAGACGTGGAGACATTGTTCCTATATCCCATACAACATTTGAAGGCCGAAGCCGATCAAGCATTGAAGTATCAACAGGTGATTCGTTTCTGTCACGCCAACAAAGTTCATGCGGGATGCGATTGGTCAAGACTTTCTAGGATCGGGACAATGTCGATTTGATGAAGATTGAAGATGCTGCATGTCTTGTTTATGTTATGTTTGTTTTGTATGTTTTCAATTTCGAGTCTGTAAAGTTGTTGGTAGTTGCTATAAACGATGTCTTATGTAATCTTTGTACGTATACTAGCCTGGTCCAAGGGGGAGTCTGTAAGTGCATGATGTCCCTAGGCTAGTATATATGTTGTTTGGACGTGTTTCGGGGTGTTTGGAGACGTTTATACGCGTTTCGGGATGTTTGGGACTCATCAGGCGAGTAGGGGATAGCATCAGGCATTTACAGCCTATACCATATCACTATTCATGCGAATAGCCCCTACTCGCATGTACCTACTAGCGAGTACGGCCCTACTCGCTAGTTTATCATGCCGGATAGCCTCGTACTCGCATGAACTGACCTCGTACTCGCATGAACTGGTATGTACGAGTACGGGAGATATAAATAGTCCCAATCATTGCCCTAATGATCAGTTCTGGCCACACACACTCTCCAAACACCCTCTCCTGGTCTGTAAGGTCTGATTTGATCATTGTAAACACTCGAGCTCTGTTTTAGTGATAAATCTTTAATCTTTTGACCCATTTGTGTGTGTTAATTACTCATATATCATTGTTTCATATTTGTTTCTGCTATTAGAACATATTTAGAGGATTCCGCACTCTGAATATCAAGCTCGTGATTGTCGGGTGACCCGTTAGTCGATCCTACACATATGTATATGGGTATGCATACATATATTAATATGTATACACATAAATATAATTAACTAAAAGAAATCTCATTAAACATTTAAATATACATAATTAGCTAAATATATAAAACTTTAAAATAATTAAGTTTAGAAAAAATATAAAAATGCATTGCAGATATTAATTATAGGTAAAAAAATTTAAAAATCTCAGCTGCATCAATTTGGTAGAAAACACATGATGCATATTATATATCCATGTGATATTATATATCCATGTGATATGAACATCTGTGTTAATAACAACAAAACTCCATAATTTGAAGGGGTTCTTTTTAACAAAGTTAAAAAAAATGCACTGAATTCGGTATTCACAGAAAACAAAATAATTTTTTACACTTTAGTCAAAGATAAACAAAATTTCCTAATTTAAAGGGGTGGAAAAATCATCAATTTCAAAATTTAAACCATGTGCTAACCTACTAAAGTTGAACAAAATTTCATAATTTAAAGGGGTGGGAAAATCATGAATTTGAAAATTAAACCATGTGCTGACCTACTAAAGTTTATTCTATAAATACATACTAATGCACATCTATTTCACTTGCTAAAATACGTAGGCATGGATACTGAATTTAAAAGTTGAAGCTTCTAATGTTGGTTATTTGTTAGTTCATGGTTTTCATTCGTCCCATTTTACTAATTATACCTTTTTATAAATATCTTAATAATTTAAGTGTTAACTTCTTGGTTTTGCAGATTCATTTAGACAAAAAAACATACGGAGGTGAACAAACCAATAGCCATACAAGCGTCTAAAGTAGCGTCTAAGGTTGTATTTATTAATGTTTAATTTTTTAATATTAATATGGCTGTTATTTTATGTGGTATATTGTATGTGTTTTATTGTAGGATAATAGTGATAATAGGGTTGAGATTATTTGCTATGGTGCAATGTTTAGTCCCTACAAATATGATCTTCAACATGAATTTAGTGAATAGGTAATATCAACATTTATTTCATCTTCTATTAACTTGTGTATTAAATATTTTTATTTTTAATTTATTTTAAGGATCAGATGCATGAAATTAATAGGAAGAGATCCAAGAGGCTCTCTTAATGGAAATGGAGTCAAGTTATTGGTCTAGACAGTTCTGACGAAAATGACAAAGAATACATATTTGATGAAACTTTAGATATGAGAAAATGGAGGAAACTCATCCTCACCAAAAGATGTAATAATCAAACATGGAGATATACAAGAAATTTCAGTGATCGTTCTTGATGACGAATGGTGGGCAGACAATATAGATGATATCATGCAGACTTGGAACGTGTGTGACTAAATTGATCTCATGATTCAAGTAGTTCACTAGCTTTTATTTTTCTCAACTTTTATGTTTATTAATACTTATTTTTCTTTTATATGTTACTTTATTGTATCAAATGTTTCTTAAAAGTACTTAACAATTTAAATGTTAAATCTTTTTAGTTACTAGACATGTGTAACGCTTATGACGTATATCCACCGCAATGATGCTACAACAAATACTATACGAGTTTTGAAATAAGTACCGTAATAAAAAGTGTCACTCCCGCCGCATCGCGCGGGATTCCTACCAGTAATTATAATAACTAGCATTATTATAATTTAGTACAGGCAAACATTTCGTAATTTACAAAAAAAAACATCAATGCTTTTGACTATAGATCTAATTATTATTTAAACTTAGTTGAATGATTCTAGCTGTAAATGAATCGGACCAGATCTCGTTTGATTTTTTTTCGTACAATCATCACATGTTGCATATAAAATTTAGATTTGGGGAGCATTGTGGATTTTGAACAAGATTACACTTATGTTTTTTTAAGCTGTTATGATTTGGGTGTTTTGTTTTATGTTTTGATTTTGTTAGGTTTTGGGTTTTTGTTAGAATAATAATAATAACAGTTTTGGGGATAGTTTTTGTTGCATACCAAGTGTTTGATCAAATGCTTGAATGAAAAAAAAGCTTATGTTAACCTTTTTTATTTTTATTATTATTATTTTATTTATGTTAGATTGTTATTGGATTGGGGACATGAGGTTAATATTGTTTTGGCATGTAAAAGTGTTATGAACTCGTCTAGGGTGCATGTCTATTTTTCGCGGTCCGAGTCTTGTATGCTCACACACGTTAGTGATGCTAACACATGCTAGTATATGCCCAACTAACCGGTGTTAGGGTCCATATGACATACATTAGTTTCAGTAAAACATTTAAAACATATGTTTTAGAATATGCTAACACATGCTATTGATGTATTGTTGGATTTAAAACCATATTAATCGTTTTTGAGTAGTTGTGTTAACATAGTTGTAAAAATCGCGTTTAGTGTTGTTTATACACATGTTTGAGTATTATACGCTTGGCACTTCAAATTAAGTACGATACACATGGCATTGCAGATTTGGTATTGCTTATACACATGTTGTGATGCTAACACATGCTAGTATATGCCTAACTAACAGGTGTTAGGGGTCATATGACATATGTTAGTATATACCCCTACTAACATGTGTTAGGGTTCATATGACATACGTTATTTCAGTAAAAACATACGTTTTAGAATACACTACACATGTCAGTGATGTCTCATTATGTGTTTTGGAGAGCCCTACTAACATGTGTTATCTTTTTTGTAGGTGAAGAGATGTTTTTATGTTAAAGATGAAGATGGGTATCAAGAACGAAGCATAGCTAGATCTTTTTTATGTTGTTATGGTAGTTTTTTTGAAAATTCACAAATAATTATGTATGTTTGAAAAGTTTTTTGATACATTTTTAGTATTGATTATTATGATCGTTTTTATCATTCATTAAATAAATACACATTTTATGTGTTCTTTTATTATGATCTTTTAATATATGTTTGTTAACACATGTTAGCGATGTTTCACACGAGGTCAGAATGTTGCATCGCAACACTAACGTATGTTAATATTACGTGCTGGAGAAAGTGTCATAAAGTAGGAGAGAGGTGACTTGACAAGTGTCAAATCAACCTTTTTAAACCTAGGATTCAGAAAATTAAATTATAAAAAATTCATTTAAAATTACCTCAATGCCCTTAATCTACCTTTTTAACAAGTGGCCCACTTGCTTTTGATTATTAAATAGAATTTAATCAAGGACCATTGATCAATAGAGTTTCCAAGGTTTTTCATGAAGATAGGGTTTCCTATATATCCACACCCTATATACTGAGTTTATATATATATATATATATAACTTTTAAGTAATACTTGTTGGCAGCGGATGATAATAAACGAAATCAAACACAAGAATCTATAAACAAACATATGATTTCATTGATATTTGATAAATTGTACAAAGATTTTCGATGATGTTCTTCGGTTTTCTTTTGAATGGTTTCGATAGAAACTTGATAACTGACAAATGTGCCTTACAATACATATATATATACTAAGGGTTATGTGATAACCGCTTTAACTAACTACTAACCATCGGGACTATTGTTAACCGTCGCGGCTATACATAATACATATATACATAATGATTTACGATAATAATATATATAACTATCTAGCTTATATATATCCAATACCCTCCCTTAAGCTAGATAGGGAGAACTTGTAGACTGTCTCTTAAATCATAAGAATTCTTCATTTTGATTTCTTCAGATGATCTTGAATATGATGATATTTGATTCGTACATACCGCTTGCATTCATCTTCATTATTTATTTTGATATATCCATGTTGAATCGTACGTCCAGGTTCACGATAGCAATAAAGCTTTTGTTGTTTCCTTATTCTTTGTTCCATTCTAAGTCTTCTAGATTTCTTGAAATTCTCGTACACAAGATATTTAAATTTCCTTTCTTCTGTCGCTAGTAATTTTCCTCCTCTCGCTAAAATCTTTCCTCCTTTGTCGCTAGATATAGTCGCTGAATTCAATCTTCTCTTCCATTTCTCTTGATTCAATGCTTCCTTCTTCAAAACAGGCACTCAATTCGTTTCTTTCCAGTGAGGTTCCATTCTCAATTTCTTGTTGTCTATTCCTCAATTTAGTCTTCCATCGCATCCTGTTGTTTTCTTTCCACTGTGTCCCGTTGTTTTCCTTTTCTTCACACTTATTCTCATAATCATAATTGTATCCTATATCTTTTCTCTTGCGTTGATGTCGGTTTTCCATCGATTTCTCTATGAACTCTTTATCCTTGTCATGTTCTTGTTCTCTTCTCTCCCTCCTATCGCTCTCATTTCCTCTTTCTCTCTCTTTCAATTTCTCCTTCGCTCGTTCTCGCTCCTTCTTCATAGATTCTTCTTTCCTAACAAATTTCCAAATACATGACACTCCTTCCTTTCTTTCTTATTTTGCCTCCTTTTTTGATGTTATTACCTCGTCTTTATCTTCGTTGAATCGTTCGAGTTCATATTCCAGTAATGCAATTTCATGTTCTAACTCCATTATTGCAATTTCTTGTCTCAATTTTGCAATCGCGCGTAGTCGAGGACTTATGTAATCTGGACCGTTGTTTATTTCCCGTCTCATTTCATGTCCGCCTTTCATCTATTTCTTCTCGCGTCTATCTTTGTACAATAATTTCCTTTCTCTTGATTTGTTTACCTTTTCCTTTTTTTTTCTTTTAATAATAATAAACACCTTTCAATAGTTATCAAGAATTTAGACAAAAAAAAATCAAAAACTTTGACTTTCTTGTGATCCGAAAGAAAAAAAATATTATAATAATAAAAAACAAGTCTTCCCGCCTTCGTTTCCTATTTTGCTATGAACAAAATTTCTTAGAAAGATCAACTTCACAAACTTGATTTCCTTTGAAAATTTATAACAGATAATCTGAAACGATTATTATACCCTTTCTCTTATGGATCAATGCTTTTCAATATTTAGTTAAAAAATATGAACAATTGTGTATGCTATGTTTTAATTTTTTTTATAACTAGGATAAATATTAAGGAAATCAAGAGACTTTACAAACGGTTTGCGATTCGAATTTGTGATTCTCTGTTTGTATATTGCGGCGATACTTTCTGCGTTTTAGATTCAATCCTTGTCACGGTTTCTTCGTTCCTCTGTTATATTTGATTAGATCTTTCCCGATTAGCCGAAGCCAATATCTGATTTAAACGATGAAATTCTTGCGGAATCCTTTTTCTTGATTGTTCTTTTACAGTTTCAAACGGTCCTCTCAATTCTGATATGTCCTTTTGAATGAATTCCTCGAGGCTCTGTTTTTGTCCGACATAGATTCTTTGTTTTCTTTTCTTTAAACCTTGCTCTGATGCCAGTTTTGTTGGCAGCGGATGATAATAAACAAAATCAAACACAAGAATCTATAAACAAACATATGATTTCATTGATATTTGATAAATTGTACAAATATTTTCGATGATGTTCTTCGGTTTTCTTTTGAATGGTTTTGATAGAAACTTGATAACTGACAAATGTGCCTTACAATACATATATGTACCAAGGGTTATGTGATAACCGCTTTAACTAACTACTAACCGTTGGGACTATTGTTAAACGTCGCGACTATACATAATACATATATACATAATGATTTACGATAATAATATATATAACTATCTAGCTTCCCAAATCGATAACGTTCAAACCTCCGTAACCTTCTTCCTTTCAAACCTTCCGGATGGGGTGACTACTGAAACTTTAAGGGAGGAATGTGGTAGATGTGGGCAACTGAGTGATGTATATGTGGCAAGGAAACGAGATCGATTTGGGAAGCTTTTTGCTTTTGTGAGATTTGTGAAAGTAAGGGATGTCCCCAAGATAACAAAGGCTCTCAATAGTCTAAATGCTTTTGGCAGGAGAATGTTCGCAAAGGTTGCAAGATTCAGTAAGGAAGATAGCCGGGCAAGGAACGGGGTTAGACGACCGGTGGCGGCTTCCGACATAGGTACCTCTCAGGGTAGGCCTAGTGGCCATGAAGCACGTCCACTAAGGGAAAATGTTTCGTTCAAGGAATCTTTGGTGGGTAGGACGGGGGAGAATGGTGGTATTCCAGAACTAATATACCTTGACGATAGGACTAACGTTATGAAGAGAGGCTGGCTGGGTCGATCGGTTATCGGCCAAGCCAAAAACTACTCTCGTCTGTGCAGATTGGTTGATGGTTTACATGAGATCAAGAATATGAGGATGGAAGTGAGACATGTTGGTGGTTTTAAGGTTTTTATCTCTTTCTCGAACCCGGAGAAGATGAAAGAATTCTTAACAATCAAAGAAACATGGGCGGAATGGTTTTCTGAGGTTTTTTAATGGAAGGGATAGGTCTGGGAGTTTGAGAGACTAACCTGGATTAAGATAACTAGATTACCTTTGATTATCTCCTCGGAAGAGAATGTCAAAAGGGTGGGTGCAAAGTTTGGGGAGGTAATCAATGAAGCTGAGAATGGTATTGCTAACACTGATCTGTCTGGAGCATACGTTGGAGTCCTTACGAAGATCAGGAAAAAGATTGAAAGTGAAGTCAGAGTCAGTTGGAGGGGGGAGACCTTTGATTGTTGGGTGTCTGAAGGTTCCGGGAGATGGCTCCCGGAGTACATTGGTTTGGAGGTTACCTGTATTGGCTCTGATGATGACACCGGGGGTGAGCAACCGATTGTGACTGATAATATGGATGTTAATGAGCAGGTACCTGATGTTGGTGGGTCATCTCCGGCAGCCAGTAACAATGGTGGTGACGGTGGAAGTCGTAACGATCAGTTAGGGGGTAACGAAGAGCCACTGATGCATGGGGACATGCAAGAGTTGGATGGGGCAACTAATGCGCATGGGAATGTCACTTTGGAGATGGGACCCAACTGTATAATGATAATAATAATAATAATAATAATAATAATAATAATAATAATAATAATAATAATAATAATAATACACATAAGACAAACCATATTTATTCGAATAATGATAATAAAACAAATACTAATTCTATGGCGGCTGGTAATGCAAACTTAGATTCTCAGGTGGGCCAGGTCATGGGCTCAAGTAAAGACACGCCAGAAAACCACAGTGAGCCCAATAATGTGCAAGATGTCAAGTGGGCCTCTTCTTCTTTGGTGGTTGAACAGCCCAAAAACAAAAGAAAAAGAAGTAAAGGGATTCAAGCAAAAAAGAAATAGTTCAAGGTTAAAGGTAGACAAAGTACTCCGGATAAACTTTCGGCCATTCCTTCCAGTGAAGGTTCTTCATCTAGATCTGGTGGTGATAAAAAGAAGAGAAGGCAAAGACAAAATTCGGGGGGGGGGGGGGGGATGATGAGTCAACCTTGGGATTCTAATTTGGGTGCTGGGGAAATTGGCCAACGTGGTAGCATCGAAGACGGGTACGAGACCGACTGGGTTGAGGATGATGGGTCAGGTGAAATAGCAGACGCTCGTCGTCCGGGGGAAGCAGATGAGGTAAGTATCTCTCCGAAATACAAAGCGGTTGAGTTGGGTCTAACTAAAGAGATGGGTTCGGTTGTGGGTTTGGATTTGAACGGCTTTGATGAGGTCGTTGGGAATAAAATCAAAGATGAATTGGCGAGTAAAGTGGTCAAATGAATTATCTCTCTTTTAATTTAAAAGGGGCAGGGGGTTTAGAGAATACATCTAAGGTGAGAGAGTTAAAGAAGAAGTATAATTTATCGTGTATTGCAATCCAGGAGACCCAAATGGCTGCAATTACCGAGTTTACTGTTGACAAATTTTGGGATGGGTCGGTACATGGGAAAGTTGTTGTTGACGCTGTTGGGAGGTCCGGGGGTCTAGTGACCTTGTGGAATTCTCTTCTGTTCGATGTTAGTATTGTAAGGAAGGGCCAAAATTTTATCTTGAGAGGGGGGTTGTATAGTGGTATGACTGATTTATTATTCGTGGTGAACATCTATGCTCCGAATGATCCGATTGCTAGAAGGAATTTGTGGGAGGAGCTATTGAGGGTGAAAGAGGAGCTGAGTGGATTGTGGATCTTTTTGGGCGATTTCAATGACGTAAGAAGCGAGAGCGAAAGGAAGAATTCGGTCTTTGTGGCGACAAATTCGTTATCTTTTAATAATTTTATCGCGGAAGCAGGCCTCATGGAATATAATATGGGTGGCAGAAAATATACATATATGTCCTCGGATGGAATTAAACTTAGTAAGTTGGATAGGATACTTGTGTGCGATGAATTCATGGCCAAATGGCCAAATGCGAAGGTTACTGCCCTTGATCGGGATGTGTCTGATCACTCTCCGGTTATTATGACGATACATGATGCAAATTTCGGCCCATGTCCATTCCGCTTTTATAACTCATGGCTTGATAAGGAGGGTCTTGATGGGGCAGTTTTAAATGGTTTAAATGTGCAGGTTGATGCGAACCGTAGTGATGTGGTGTTAATCCAGAAATTGAAGGCTGTTAAACTTTCGGTGAAAATGTGGAAGGAGGAGACTAGCGACCTAAATGAAGCTGCTGTAAAAAATGCTTATCATCAAGTAAAAACCTTGGAGGATTTAGCCGAAAATGGCTCACTTGGGGAGGATGATAGAGAGAGGTGGAAAGAAGCTAAGTTGGTCATTAGAAGATGGGAATGGGACAAATGTAAGGACCTGAAACAAAAGGCGAAAGTAAAATGGATTGAGAGCGGGGATGACAACTCGGCATTTTTCCACGGGGTGGTTCGTAGTAGAAATGCTCGAAACAGGGTGGTAGGGATGTACGTTGATGGTAATTGGGAGGAGGGACCGAACATAATAAAAGAAAAGGCGGTGGAAATCTTCAAAGCGAAGTTTGACGAACCAATGCCTGTTAGACCTAGACTGTCGGGTGAGGGATTTAACAGACTTTCAGAAGATGAGGCGAACAGGCTGATCACTCCGTTTACAAAAGAGGAGGTACGGGAGGCCATCGGGGATTGTGGGGGTGACAAGTCTCCGGGCCCGGATGGTTTTTCCTTTGCCTTTGTTAAAAAGTATTGGGAGAAGCTAGAACCATTTGTCATGAGCATGATGGAGGAGTTTTATATACATGGGTCGGTGCACCCATCCTGCAACTTGTCATTCGTGGCATTGGTTCCGAAAGTAAACGACCCGTTAACATATTCGGATTTCAGGCCTATCTCACTAATAGGGGTCATCAGCAAGATAATCTCAAAGGTACTTGTGGCAAGGCTGAAAAATGTACTCGGCAATGTTATCTCACCTGTCCAATCAGCCTTTATTGCGGGGAGAAACATCTTTGATGGACCATTGATGGCGAATGAAATAGTATCTTGGGCGAAACATTCCAAGAAAGAGATTTTACTCTTTAAGGTTGACTTTGAGAAAGCGTACGATTGCGTTTCATGGAAGTTTCTACTCATTATCATGCACCACATGGGTTTCCCTGATTATAGGCTTGTTAACAACCGGTAGAGCTAGAATTTTACTTAATGGGTCTCCAACTGATGAATTCCAGCTGAAACGGGGCCTTAGACAAGGCGACCCGTTGTCCCCCTTTTTATTTACAATCGTTATGGAGGCTCTACATGTCATGATGATGAAGGCGGTCGAATCTGGTAAGTTTCAGGGGGTACAATTACCTAATGCAGGGCCTGCTATATCTCATCTATTTTATGCGGATGACGCGCTATTCCTCGGAAAGTGGTCTGTTGAAAATGTCCAAAACCTTAATCGAATCCTGAGGTGTTTCTCGGTTGCTTCGAGCCTTTGTGTTAAACTAAACAAAAGTCATCTTTTTGGTATAAATGTTCTCGACGCTGAATGTTCTCAATGGTGGAACTATTAAGATGCAGGACTGGCGTGTTACCATTTGTATACTTGGGATTACATGTGGGCCAAAACATGAAGCGTATCTCAAGCTAGAGACCGGTGATCGATAGATTTCAGTCAAAATTTTCTTTATGGAAGGCAAAGACACTCTCCTTTGCGGGGAGAGCGGTCTTGGTCAAAGCTGTTTTGGGTGCTATTCCTAACTATTATTTATCAATGTTTAGAGTACCTGCAGGTGTTATCAAGACGTTAGAAGGATTGCGGAGAAGGTTTCTATGGGGAGGTTCGGCAACAAGTAAAAAAATTAAGTGGGTGTCATGGGATAACATTAAAAAACCGAAGAGGGTAGGGGGCTTGGGGGTTGGAGGTTGGAGGTATTGGGGATTTAAACCTTGCATTACTCGCAAAATGGTGGTGGAGGTTTAAGTCGTATCTGGATCAACTGTGGTGCAAAGTTGTGAAAGCTATTCACGGGGGTAGAAGGTCGTCTGGTTTCGTCCCAGTAAAAAAATCTAGAAGTGGAGTGTGGGGCTGTATAGGGAATATTCACCAGGATTTTACCAAGGTTGGTGTGGCTTTGGAGGAAAAATTTGTATGCAAAATTGGAAAGGGCAACTCAATTAGATTCTGGCAGGACCGATGGTGCTCGAATGTGAGACTAATGGAGGAATTCTCGGATTTGTATGCGATCCGAAGCATTAAAGAGCCTTTAGTTTCTGATTGCTACAAGACTTTAAATAATATTCTATGGTGGGAGGTTCCATGGCACAGACTCCCGCAAACCAGCTCTGAATGGAGTGATGCAACTAGGTTGTGGAGTATGATCAACGGACAGGTATTGTCGGGTGGAAGAGATGACTGGGGCTGGATACACCAGGGTGTAAAGAAGGAGTTCACGGTTAAACGCGTTCGTCAGGAGCTGCAGAACATTTCCGTCCCCTCTGCTGCTGTTGCTGAATTTAGGTGGAGCCGTATTGCCATTCCGAAAGTCAACTATTTTGTTTGGAGAGTCCTTAAAAATCGAATTCCGTCTACAAAAGCTCTCGCGTTCAGGGGAATCCAGGTGGGTGATGGGTTATGTAAAGCTTGTGGCCTTGAGTTGGAAACAACCGATCATATTTTTGTGGAATGCTTGTGGGCAAGAGCAACCTGGTGGAATGTGGCTGAATGGGTGAAGTTACCTGAGCTGAAATCGGACCTGTCGCTGAAACAAAGGCTGGACATTTGTTGGGAGTTGGACGGAGAGGCTTCAAAGGCTCAAGCGATTTATGCTATAGTTTTGATGACCATTTGGAAGTTGTGGCTCAGGAGGAATGCGAAGGTGTTCAGAAGTGAAACTAGAGGCGTCACGGCAATGATTGAGGAAATAAAAATAGATACTTTCTGGTGGATGACTAAGCGTGCGAAGAAAATGGAAGTGGAAAAGGCGAAATGGTGGAACTTCTCTCTCTTTGACAATGGGTGAAGGGTAACATGTATGGATGAAGTCGTCTTGGGTTAGTTTTTATTGTTTGATCGTTTACTTGTAAACTTGTTTTAGTTTGGCCTAGGTAACCACTGGCTATATGGGCCTGGGCGGCGATGTATTGTGTTCTTTTTGGTGAAATGAGAATTCCGTTTGTTTGTTCAAAAAAAAATATATAACTATCTAGCTTATATATATCCAATAATACTTTTATTTAGTTTCCACATAAATTACAGACCATGCTAAGTGCTAACATATAAGTTAAGAAAATTAATTCCTCCAAATTTGTATATGTATATTTGTGTTTTAAACTTTTTTGTTGTTTTTTTTTTTTTTTTTTTTTTGGCTTTTGCTGCATGGTCCTAGGCTTTAGATCTCTTAACTTCTATGTCAGAGTGATATGCAATAAGTAGTCTAGCAAAGATAGAGACATAACATGAGAGAGAGTTAGAGAGTTTCAAGACTTATAAATATTGCACAGGGATACCACAGAAGTTAATTCGAGCAGACAAAATAATAGAAAGGTAGGAAGAAAACTAAACGGTCCCAGTTGGTTCTAGCCACGCATGTGCTTCTATTCTTCAAGACAACAAACACATACTTACTATATATCACTACATCTGGTGCAAACTGCAGCTCACTAATTAATGTACAAATATTAACTCAATTTAGCCCTTCAAAAATGTTTATATCAAATTCAAAAGTTTTACTAATTATGGGAAGGGGTGTTTATAGAATATGTTTTTTCTTTCACTGATTTTAACCAATCATGCACTGCCACATCACTTCACTGAATCACTTTTTTGGAGGCAGGACTTAACTGATTCACTTCACTGAAATCTTTATTTTTTAGTTTTCCCTTTTTTTTAGTACCTTTTTTAAAAAAAATTACCGTTTGAAGTTAAAGAACCGTTTTTTAAAACTTAAAAAAATAAACCATTCCATTAAAATTAAACTTACAATATTAAAAGTAAATAAAACATAGAAATGCAAACACTAAATAAAAGAAAAACTATTCGGAGTCGGAGGTGTTCGCTTCGAGGTGCGGTAGATCAAGTGCGTCTAGCTAGATGTTCCACGAGATCATTTCGAAGTCGGAAATGCGTATCGGAGTCTGTCAACTCCGCAAGGGCTTGTTCGTCGAAGAACGGTTGGATAGGGGGATCGCGTATGTGGACCGGTGATATCGCACGCCCCTCGTATTTAATGATCATGTTGTGCAATATCATGCACGTATAGACGATGACGCTACACCTAGCAACGGTCGTCGGCCTCAAGGGTCATGCGGTAATTCCCCATTTCCCCTTTAATGCTCCGAACGCTCGCTCAACATCCTTCCTTGCCGCCTCTTGCGCCTTAACAAATTTCTTTTCCTTAGGGTCGGTCGGATATCGAAACGCTTTCACAGACGTAGACCAGGTTGGGTAGATGCCATTGGTATGATAATATCCACGTTTATATAAGTGGCCATTTAAAGTAAATGGACACTGCGACGCCGTTCCATTTCGTTGGGTAAGAAAAACTGGGGATTGTTGGAGGACATTTATGTCGTTGAGCGAACCGGGGGCCCAAAAAATCCATGCCGAAACCACATATCTTGTGAAGCAACCGCTTCTAGCATGATCGTAGGGTATTGGTGATCGCCTCTCATATATTGTCCTCTTAATTCCCTAGGACATGCTCGCCATACTAAATGCGTGCAATCAATGCTACCGATCATGCCGGGAAGGTGATGTCTTTCTTCGTGTGCTTCGTACAAACATACAATGTTGTGACTTGTTGGTCCTCGTAAATACTCACCCCCTATAACTTAATGACGCCATTGCAAAAAAAAATTGTAAACATTCGCACGACGTCCTTTCAGACATACATAAATACTCATCGTATTCGTCTGGAGGATTACCTGTTGCGAGTTGTTTCACTGCTGAAGATACTTTTTGCATTGACGTAAAACTCTTTCTAAACCGACCGTCCATGCTCTCTCTAAACCATTCGAAGTTTGCTTCAACATCTGCTACAATTTTCAGAAATAGACGTCTCGACATGCGATACCTTAGTTTAAACTGTGCGTCGGTGTATTTTGGTACTTCAGCAAATGGCCTCCCTCGCGATCACGTGGCACGTATATTTTTTTAGATGTAGCGGTGTCTTGCTCTGTAGCCCGCTTTGCCAGGTCCGTGAGAAACTCAAGGCTACTATCGCTTCAGTGTAAAATCGGGTGCACTTCGAGCGGGGGAATGATAACTTGAACATCTAATATGTCAACTTCACTCATTTTTTCAAAATTATGGATATAATTTCTAAGTTTTTTTACTAAACCGTGGGATTGAAATGTGTTTATATACACACTAGGTTATTGCCCGCGTGTACACGTGGTTTAATAATTAATAATTATTTGGAGCGGTATAACTTATAAAGAAAATATAGTAGAAATACACATACAATTCAAATATCATTAAATGTTTCCTTATACATAACAATTTTTTGTTTTAATTATGACCTTCCAATCAGCATCAAGTAACTTAACCCTTGCCCTGTTATTAACTCTTGACAATACCACATAAAGATGGCCATGTGTTAATCCTGGATTCGTTTCTGTGTTTGCATCTTAGTCCGAAAATATATAAATACATGTCAGCCATAATTTAGAAAATATATAAATATTTTAGGATATATCTAATTTAAAGTTAATAAGTAGGTTTAATTGTTATAATTATTAACTTAAATTCACAAGTTTGAAAAATTTTAAAATATTCCATTCATTCAAAATTTCAAATTGAATGCATTAATTAAGTTTAAATGCTAACATTATTATCTTAAATTCAAAATTTAGAAATTTTACAACATTAACCAAAATTTAAAAATTAGTTATAGATATTAAAGTTTGAAATTATATACTTAAATAGAACATTTATTATTCAAATATTTTCAAAGTTTAACAGAAAACAATTTTTGAAATTATAGTATTCAAAATTTGAATTTAAACTTGTAACTAATTTGAGAAATTTATAACCAATATTACTATTTGTTAAAATTAAATATATTAGAAAATCTGTAATTTAAAGGTAATAAGTAGGTGTAATTGTTACAATTATTAACTTAAATTAACAAATTTGGATGTTTTTAAATATTTAAATCATTCAAAATTATGAAACTAATGTAGTAGTTAATTCTAAATGTTACCATAATTATTCTACATTCAAATTTTTTAATTTTTATAATATTAACCAAAATTAAAATTATGAATATTAAAATTTGAAGTTAAATGCTTAAATAGAACATTTAGTATTCGAATATTTTTAGAGTTTAGCATAAATGTATAATTTCAAATTGTAGTATTTAAATTTTAATTTTGACTTATAACTAATTTGAGAAATTTATAACCGAAATTATTAATTGTTATATTTTAAATATGATAGAAATCTGTAATTTAAAGATAATAATTAGGTGTAATGATTACCATTAATAACTTAAACTAAAATATTTAAAAACTTTTAAAAGATTCTATTCATTCAAAATGTTAAACTAAATGTATAAAATGTTTTAATTAAGTCTAACTATTACCATTATATCTTAAATTCAAATTTTCAAAAGTTTATAATATTAACCAAAATTTAAAAATTAAAATTATATATGTTATAACTTGAAATTAAATAGTTAAATAAAACATTTAGTATTTGAATATCTTCAAAGTTTAACCGAAATCTATGACTTAGTATTTAAAATTTGAATATTAACTTGTAACTGATTTGAGAAATTTATAACCGAAATTATTAGTTGATAAATTATAAATTTATTAGAAAATCTCTAATTTAAAAGTAAAAGTAAGTGTAACTAAATCAATTTTAAATTTGAATTTTCACAAAAAAAAAAAAAAAAAAAATTGTCAAACTAAATCAATTAGAATTAATGCTATAATCTTGGTAACCAATTAAACGATTCCTACAAACATGTAATCCATTATTGAGGATAAAAAGTAAGATCAAACATAAAATTTAAAAGAACATTCAAAGAACAATATCATGATCCGTATGAAAATGATGAACACCAAAATAATAATAGGGTTTTTTTTGTTAACATAAACTCATCCACAAAAGAAGAAACAATCGTATTCAACAAAATCGAAAACAATAACATTGAAAACCTAAATCATTTAACACTAAATCGTTAATAGAAGATGAGACTAAATAAACGCCTTTGGAATCCATTACGTCAATGCCTTCTTCAAGATTCAAAAGGTTATATCGAACCATAAACAGCTAGCTCTAAAAATACCTAAGCATAAACTGAAATCAGGCAAAATCGAGTGAAGGTAATCATTTGAGATTTTGAATCAAGGGCCGAAAACAATCAAAAGCTAGAAATTGAAGGCTATGGTTTTTACCTTAATATGATGTTCTACGATAGCCGACTGGAAGGAGAGAATCAATTTGGGTTCCAATAGAGAAAATGCAATTGAAAAAAATATAAATCTACAACACATATGTTAAAATACCTGTCATCTTCGAGCGATTGATGGGATGGGAATTAAATAAAAAAAACATAACAAATAGAGCATAGAGTGATGATAGGAGACTTCACATAGACTGATGATTCGCATGAGATATTGGAGGTGATGATAGTTGGATAGGTTTAGGGGTTGTGAAGTTTAAAGGTTATGTATGGAAGAAGCTTAAGAAATAAAGTGGGTGGGTTGAATAAAAAAAAGTCACGGGAATGAATTTTGAGAAAAATAGTCTATATGTATTTGTGGAAGATATAAAAAATGAAACTAATTAATGTGATGTTGACCAATTTTGTTTTAATATAAGATTGTTTATTTAAAAAAATTTAAATTTTTTAAATTCTAAGATATTGCCATGTGGCAAAAGGTGGGAGGAGAGATAATTGATGATGGAGTGAAGGGTTGTCATGTGTACAAAATTGCTTTAGAATATTATATGTATAGATAGCTTTGATAAAAACGGTCACATAAAATATTACCGTTTAAAAGTCAAAATTGCAAAAAACCACATATATTCAGTCAAAAGGAATTAAATACAATAAAATTTCGACCGTTACATTTTAGTTCCAACACTACCAGTCCGTTAGACAGAACCAGAAAACGGTTCACGGGACCCCTACCAGCACGGGTGGCGGCGTTGTTACCGTGCTGTTAGTGGGGTACCCGTGCCCAAATCTGATAGCGCCCCGTCCCCTTATAGTTGATAACGATTGAGCGCAGTGATTGGTTGATTGATATATGCATTACAAGTGTGACCCCTAATTTACATTACAACCACTGGATTTCAGTATTCTCTAGCTAGTCTTGACAAGGCTACATAAAGGGATGTGCATTAAAAAATATGTACCTAAACGCAAGTTTGATCTGTTCAAATCATGCTGAAATTAATTAGATTTGAAGGCAGTGATGTTTGGCCTAAATGTAATTGAAGATTATAAATTGGAAAAATGTGTAAGAATAAGAAGAAAATATTGTGAGATTTAAACATTTAGGAGTGTCAGTTATTAGGTTGTACACCCATGCACATAGGCAGCATTAACTGTCACCATCTATAGAGAGAGAGTCACAAGAAGCAAAAAAGATCATGAGAAAAATGATTGATGAAATGATCCCCAAAAATGATGACAGTAACAAAAGAAAGAGTGAAGTCATTTTCATGGTCAGGAAAACTCATCATATATCCACTATCCACTTGTTGCTTTGTCATGCTGCATAACTTGTACCGATTAGTCTCGTTGTAGAGTGGCCATACGTTCGATCTAGACACTCCCAAGAAAGAGAGGCGTGTCAAGTGCAATGATAACTACTTAACGAGTCTCTTATTGATCGATCATACGAAACAAAAAAACAAAAACAAACACAAGCGTAGGATATAAAAAAAAGTTAGAGTGTGTAATAATAACCCGTTAAAATGTAAACTTTATTGGTAAAAAATTAAATTAAATTAAATTAAAAAAAACAAGTTAAAACATCTCGAATAGTAAATTATTTATGTCGCTAAGACCATCTCTAATGGTTAATGTCTCTTAAGGGGCGTTCTCCGCCACATCAGCATTATAACCCCCATAAAAAATATGTAATGGTTAATGCTCTTTTAATCATTATTTTTCATATTTTTCTTTTCTTTGGGCATTATACTAGAAATGCTTATCTCTTTTCATGAGCCTATAACGCCTAAAGGGACGGTGTTAAAGAACATTATCAAACTCATTCATGCCTCAATAATACCCATTACCATATTCTATTAACTCACCACACAATTTCTTTTCAAACGTCCAACTTTTTACCGATACTAAGCCCTATTTATATGTGTCATTTACTTTTTGTTATCTTTTATAAATACAAGTTATCTAATATGTTTGTGGTTCTAAATATTAAGGGGCACAATGATTAAGGTGAATTAATGGGTATGTGAGTTTATTGTTTTAAATATATACGGAAATAATTTTTTTTTAACGATAACTTTCATATAAGTGACCCAATGTCACACCGCCTAATCGCAGCCCTAGTCAAGGTTTGTCTCAGACTATTTTGTCTTAACCAAGTCCGTGCTGGTGTTTCAGACTTGGTTACGGCGTTCCCTCGGAAACCGTACTGCCTCCACACGAGTTTCCTCGCAGGAGTAACAGCCGGGTGAAAACCGGGGTGCGCATTAATATAAAATTGTCAAAAGTTTATAAAATGGTTCAAAAAAATACAACAAGGTCTATAAAGCTAATTGTAAGACGAATGTTCTTAATACGTTACTTATATTCATTGAGGTGTTTTTTAAAGGAGAGAAAAATATTAAAAATATTTGTTGACAACTAAGAAATAGGAAAGAAACTTCAAACGGGGACCGTGCAGTCATCATGACACCTTAAGTTAATGCATCACCAATTCACCATCGTGGCACCATGACCCCCAAGCAACCCCCACCACAATCAGACTAATATCCAACGGTATTATACTGTAAGTGATTGTCGTGAGAATTGTGGGGTGGGTGCACCCACTCAAGCCCAAACACCACCTTCATGGTATGGCATGAGAATAGAGGCGTGGCCCTTATGACGTGGGAATTGTCCAGAGTATGGGGTGGGGTGGGGTGGGCTGCAACTTGATTGGCTGCTTTTAAATATATATATATATATATATATATATATATATATATATATATATATATATATATATATATATATATATATATATATATATATATATATATATATATATATATATATATATATATATATATATATATATACCCACAAACTTATTCAAAATCCAACCTCTAAACTCAATCTCCTCCACTCTCCAAACCCAAGCCACTTCAATGCGACGTGTCAACTCATGCCCTCCACCCAAGCCACCCAAGTCCTCCACTCCCTTCACTCTTAAGATGTATGAAATTACGTTACTTCATATGAGATTGAGAGTTTAAGTCTCATGATGAATCAATGTGTAAATTTAAAAGTAAAATTAGCGGGTGTGTGATTTAGCAGGTCAAATATAAAAAATCAAGGATTTCAAATTTTATGAAATTCGAGTCTTAGAATATTGTTTTTATGTTTCCATCTATTTATATAATAATTGAGGTCACTTGGGTTGAATCAAGGCCTTAGAGAGGGTCTTTATAATCCAACAACTAATATGGAGCTCCAAATTATGACTATAAAAACCTTTTTCTTTTATTTTTTTTTTCATTCTCCATATCAAAACTCTCCTATTCTTCCTAATTCCTAACAAATCTTTCAATCTTTCTTCTTCACCTTGCATCATTTGTTGATTATCCACAACTGATTAAAGGTAAACATCCATACTACTCTTCTAATGTTGATTCCTATTATTATTTTGACTTTTTTTTTTATTGTTAACATTATTAAGAACAAATCAAACCGAATGAAAATTCTTATTCTTTTACGTGGAAATCATTCTTCTTAAACACATGTTCTAATGAAACGGATTTGTGATAAACGGATTTGTGATAAACACATATTCAATCGGATTTATTATAAAGTGATAACAAAGATACTATCAATTCCTATTGTTATTTTTTAAATCTTTTTAAGATTTCCTAATCTAATAACCATTTGAAATCATTCTGGTGTTTATCACATGTTCTAATGAAACGGATTTGTGATAAACTTATATTCAATCGGATTTGTGATAAAGGGATAACAAAGATACTATCGATTCATATTGTTACTTTTTTTATTCTTTTTAATATTTCATAATCTAATTACCATTTGAAATCATTCTTGTGTTTATCACATGTTCTAATGAAATGGATTTGTGATGAACGTATTTGTGATAAACACATATTCAATCGGATTTGTGATAAAGGGATAATAAGGACTGCGTAAAATCAGATTTATGTTAATTTTATTATTGTCATCATGGTTTTTTTAGACATATATTGAATCGGATTTACTATTCGATCGGATTTAGTAATGCTATGTTTTAACATTTGAAAAACAGGATTTGATCCGAAGACACAAACGTTATTATGCCTTATCATAATGGTTCTCAATTCTTCAAGGTATTGCATGACCCTTCGGCAACAGTTTTGGTATATTTGTTATTTTCATGTACATATGCCTATTTAATTTTCAAAAATGATTCTTTATTTTTTAATGTTGTTTTTAACGTGTCAATCCAGACTGTGCTGAAGGCCATGAACAAATTTCTGTTGTCTAAAAACATACACAACAGGAACGTTACAGTTGCCGCATACGAAAGACAATCTTGGTTGGTACGATTTTTAATGTTTTTAATGTAATTTATTTGAATTACTGTTTTTTGAATTTATGTTTAATATTATTGTAATAATTGACTGTTTTTTGAAATTTTTTTAATCACATTTATTTATATTACTATTTTTCGAAATTATGTTTAATATTATTGTAATATTAGACCGAATTTAATGTCATTAATTCTGAATTATTGTTATTTATTTACATTAATAATAATTAACCGAATTTAATGTCATTTAATCTGAAATTTGAATGTGAATTATTGTTATTTATTTACATTAATAAAAATTGACCGAATTTAATATTATTTATTACTATCTTTTAATAATTGACCAAATTTATATTAATATTAATATGAATTTCAATTTACCATAATAAGCCTCATTTATTTTTTATTATGAATGATTGATTATTAATCAATTTAACCTTCATTTATGAACGAAATAACTCTCATTTATTTTTAATATTACGATTTTAGTTTTACTATTTGTAAAAATAGTATTGTTGACCGAATATATTACTAATACTAATTGACATTAATAATAATTGACCGAATTAAATGTTATTTATTACAAATTTTTAATCTCATTTATTTATATTAATATTACTACGAAATTATGTTTAAACTATCCTTATGAATTATTATTGGTCTTGCCAGCAATTAATAGGATTTATTTTATTTTTTAATGTTATTTAGTATGAGTTTTAATGACATTAATAATAATTGACCGAATTTAGAGTTATATATTACGATTTTTAAGCTCATTTATTTATTATTGACCGAATTAAATTACGAATATATTACTAATACTAAAACTAATATTATGAATTATTATTGGTCTTGTCTGCAATTAATAGAATTTATTCATTTTTAATGTTATTCAGTATGAGTTTTAATAATATTAATAATAATTGACCGAATTTAGTGATATATATTACGATTTTTAAGCTTATTTGTTTATTATTGACCGAATTAAATTACGAATATATTACTAATACTAAAACTAATATTACGATTTTTAATTTTAATCCCATTTATATCTTATTGACCGAATTAAAATTTTCTATTACTATTTTTACGAATATATTACTAATTACTAATACTAACTAATACTAACACTAATACTAATATTACGATTTTAGTTTGCTTCAATTAGAAGATATTTCCATTGGCGAATTTTATGTCTTTAAATGGTGTTCAATCCAGCACAGGCTGTTTGTTACAAAGGTTCCACCACAAGAAGTCATTGATTTTCAAATTAAAATTATGATTTTTTTATGTTTGTAATGTAATTTATTTGAATTATTGATTACGATTTTGTGGTTATTTATTAACATTTATAATCTTATTTATTTATATCACTATGTTTACAAATTATGATTAGTCTTGATTGCAATTAATAATATTTATTCATTTTTACTGTTATTTATTAAGATGTTTAATATTATTTATTGACATTAATAATACTTGACCGAATTTAATGTTATTTATTAAAATTATTAATCTCATTTATTCATATTACTTTTTTCGAATTTATGTTTAATAAGATTTAATTATTTTTAATGTATTTTTAGTATGTTAGAATTAATATTATTTATTGACATTAATAATAATTGACCGAGTTGAATGTTATTTATTATGATTTTTTAATCTCATTTATTTATATTAATATTACTACGAAATTATGTTTAATCTATTTTTAAGAAATTATGTTTAATCTATTTTTATGAAATTATGTTTAATATTATTTATATTACTATTCATTCGAATTATTATTGGTCTTGCCTGCAATTAAAAGGATTTATTTATTTTTAATTGATATTTATTATGAGTTTTAATGACATTAATAATAGTTGACCGAATTTAATGTTATATATTACGATTTTTAAGCTCATTTATTTATTATTGACCGAATTAATTTACGAATATATTACTATTACTGATACTAATATTACGATTTTTAATTTTAATCTGATTTATTTATTATTGACCGAATTAAATTTTGAATATATTACTAATACTAAAACTAATATTACGATTTTTAATTTTAATCTCATTTATATCTTATTGACCGAATTAAAATTTTCTATTACTATTTTTACGAATATATTACTAATTACTAATACTAACTAATACTAATACTAATATTACGAATTTAGTTTGCTTCAATTAGAAGATATTTCTATTGGCGAATATTGTGTCTTTAAATGGTGTTCAATCCAACACAGGCTGTTTGTTACAAAGGTTCCACCACAAGAAGTCATTGATTTTCAAATTAAAATTACGATTTTTTATGTTTGTAATGTAATTTATTTGAATTATTGATTACGATTTTGAGGCTATTTATTAAGATTTATAATCTCATTTATTTATATTACTATGTTTACGAATTATGATTAGTCTTGATTGCAATTAATAAGATTTATTCATTTTTACTGTTATTTATTAAAATGTTTAATATTATTTATTGACATTAATAATAATTAACCGAATTTAATGTTATTTATTAAAATTATTAATCTCATTTATTTATATTTCTTTTTTCGAGTTTATGTTTAATAAGATTTGATTTTTTTAATGTATTTTTAGTATGTTAGAATTAATGTTATTGACATTAATAATAATTGACCGAGTTGAATGTTATTTATTATGATTTTTTAATCTCATTTATTTATATTAATATTACTACGAAATTATGTTTAATCTATCTTTATGAAATTATGTTTAATATTATTTATATTACTGTTAATTCGAATTATTATTGGTCTTGCCTGCAATTAATAGGATTTATTTATTTTTTTAATGATATTTATTATGAGTTTTAATGACATTAATAATAGTTAAGTGAATTTAATGTTATATATTGCGATTTTTAAGCTCATTTATTTATTATTGACCGAATTAATTTACGAATATATTACTAATACTAATATTACAATTTTTAATTTTAAACTGATTTATTTATTATTGACCGAATTAAATTATGAATATATTACTAATACTAAAACTAATATTACGATATTTAATTTTAATCCCATTTATATCTTATTGACCGAATTAAAATTTTGTATTACTATTTTTACGAATATATTACTAATTACTAATAATTACTAATATTAACAAATACTAATACTACGATTTTAGTTTTACTATTTGTAAAAATAGTATTGTTGACCGAATATATTACTAATTCTAATTGACAATAATAATTGACCGAATTGAATGTTATTTATTACGATTGTTTAATCTCATTAATTTACATTAATGTTACTATGAAATTATGTTTAATATATTTTTTATGAATTATTATTGGTCTTGCCTGCAATTAATAGGATTTTTCATTTTTTAATGTTATTTATTATGAGTTTTAATGACATTAATAATAATTGATTGTTATATATTACGATTTTTAAGCTCATTTATTTATTATTGACCGAATTGACCGAATTAAATTACGAATATATTACTAATACTAAAACGAATATTACGATTTTTAATTTTAATCCCATTTATATCTTATTGACCGAATTAAAATTTTCTATTATTGTTTGTACGAATATATTACTAATTAATAATACTAATTAATACTAATACTAATATTACGTGCAGAAATTGTTTCACAGGTCGCTAGGTTTGTTATTTGCATATTCAACATTTATGTTTACAATATTCTTATTTTATAATTAGTTACATATTTTAAATTTTCAATACATAATTCTTTTGTAAAGGTTTACTGTGATTGGATGACCTGATTTGCTTCAATCAAAAGATACTTCCATTGGCGAATACTGTGTCTTCAAATGGTTTTCAATCGAGCACAAAATGTTTGTTACTAAGGTTGCACCACAAGATGTCATTGATTTTGAAATTTAAATTATGATTTTGTTGTTATTTATGATAATTTTAATGTCATTGATTTGAATGATTATTATGATTTGGTTGTTATTTATTAAGATTTTTAATCTTATTTATTGATATTACTAATTACGAAATTCATTTTAATATTGTTGACCGACTTTAATTTTGATATTACAACTTTCCTTTAATCGATTGTGATGAAACGATATTTTTTTAAACATATACGACTTTCTTTCAAACATTTATTTAAATCTATTTTACACTTTATAATTTAAATATAATCCGAAGATAACACTGTACATTTATTTTCCTACACTTTTATTATTCTTTTAATAATAAATATAATTTAAATATAGTTAACAGTTTCCTAAAATATACATAATGTATTCAAAATAATTTTCAATGCTATTACTAATATTACGACCTTAATGTTAATCACTGTACATTTATTTTCCTACACTTTTATTATTCTTTTAATAATAAATATAATTTAAATATAATTAACAGTTTTCTAAAATATATATAATGTATTCAAAATAATTTTCAATGCTATTACTAATATTACGACCTTAATGTTATTATTGTTGACCGAATCTGTGTAAAAACTTTTTACGTTTTTGTTAAATTGATGGAGGTCAATTCTTTAACTATATGTCTTTGAATTTGATTGTGCTAATTTTAAGCATTGTTGACCAATTCACGCCAATTACCAATCCTTCCCATTTTTATAATTCAAAGACTTTCCTTTAATTAATTGAAATGAAACGATATTCTTTTAAACATATACAACTTTCCTTTAAACATTTATTTTAAATCTATTTAACAATGTTAACTCTATTTAACAGTTTATAATTTAAATATAATCCAAAGATAGGAGTGTACATTTATTTTCCTACACTTTTATTATTCTTTTAATAATAAATATAATTTAAATCTATTTAATAGTTTCCTAAAATATATAATGTATTCAAGATAATTTTCAATGCTGTTACTAATATTACGACCTTAATTTTAATATTGTTGACCAAATATGAGAAAAACTTTTTACGTTTTTGTTAATTTGATGGAGGTCAATTTTTTGACTTTATGTCTTTGAGTTTGATTGTGTTAATTTTAAGCGTTGTTGACCAATTCACGTCAATTACCAATCCTTCCATTTTTATAATTCAAATATATAAATAAATATTCCTACTCGATCACGTCAATCAAGGCACATTATTTCCGATTTTGCAGAATTGTTCGAGACACAACAATACTATATAAACCTTAACAAATAATAAAATCATTTAATCGTCATACCAAATTTAACAGCAAAATTAAATGATAATATAAATTTTCAAAATGTTACTTTCTGTACAACTAATAATGATTACTAATGATGTCAATAATAAATTGTATATAATGGGTAAGGCAATTTGAGACGCGGATGATTTTAATGTCATTTATTTGAATGATTGATTACTATTTTGATGTTATTTATTCAGATTTTTAATCTTATTTATTGATGTTACTAATATTACGAATTTCATTTTAACATTGTTGATCGACTTTCATTGTGATATTACGACTTTACTTTAATCAGTTGTAAGTAAACGATAATCATCATCTTGATTTCAATAAGTGTGCTAATTTTAAGTGTGCTAATTTTAAGATGTTAATAATAATTTGTATATAACGGGTAAGTTAATTTCAGACGTGGATTATTTTAATGTCATTGATTTGAATGATTGATTATGATTTTGATGTTATTTATTAAGATTTTTAATTGTTAAGTACTTTATTTACACAGTTTAAATAATGACGTTTTTTTGGCGACCTTTTGTAACATGTCAAAAGTTGCCAAAAGTGTGTGTACAATGGGTCCTTTTGGCTACATGTTGAAATGGGTCTGGGGTTGATTCTTTTGGTGTCTATTTTTTAATAAAATATAGGAAATTTATATTACAGCATGTGACATTGGACCCATTTTCTTATTATTTGTTTTTTAGCTATGTAATCGGTTTGAACCATTTGAGAGATAACATGAAAATTTAAGCTACCCATTCAAGTAAGTGGGTTAAGGATTGTTTCTTGATTTACTTATCACTGTATCCATATCTTTACAACAACTATATTTTATGTAGAACACAAATATGGAATACAATGGTGGAGGTTTTCATAAATTATTGAAAATGAGCTGCACTCCGAGGATCGTGATGACAATGATAACAACTTCGAAGGTGAAAAATCAGCTATCAACGAGCAAGAGTTGGAAGATTTTGATTGAAGTAATGAAAATGGACCATTGGTTGAAGTTCGTTAAGCCCCAACTAAATGATAAGTGTTCTATGCTTAAGCTTAGTTATGATTATAATATAGATATTACTCAAATGATGTAATGTGTGATATTGTGATAGTATGCTATGTAGTTTGCAGTTGTCAAATTAAACTTTACTTCCTCGATATATCCATCATTTCGTTACATTAAACTGTTAGATGACATTTTGCATTTAACATCAAAAATCATACATATTGCATTATCAAACATTTAGTAACCAAAACAAATCATATAATACAATTCTTATTTTCCTACTTTTTTTTCATTTTACTTTTGGGTGAACCGTGGGTCCCCACGGGACTCTAACCTAGTATTAGTATATTTAACATGTTTAGTTAGTTATTTGAAAGCTGATGATGCGTTGGCCAACTCAGCATTTGTTAAGTTGTGTGTGTTCATGGTTTGTCACAATATCTTACACTTGTGTTATCTCAAGTTGACCCTGTTCGTGCGACGTGACATCCCAAGTAACATCTTCGAATGGGTAGCTAGATGGTCTTATGAGCCCATTTCTCCAGATTTTAATGGGCCCGCTAATGACCCATATAAATTTCTTTCATGATGGTCTTGTAAGTTGTAAAACCATTTTCATTCTAGAAAGTTAAATGGGCCAATAAACCCATACATTATTATTGTTAAGCAAACTAGGTGTATTATACGCGCGTTGCGCGTTTTTCGTATTGTGTTTTAAAATACCGTATTTACATATTATCTAACAACATTGCAACTTACAACCATCAAAATCCATCATCAGTTCCGCTAAACTCGATATCCATAAGTTTTTTCTACCAAAGTCACCAACAAATCCAGTTCGGAATCACGCCAAGAGGTTTAAAACCACTTCAAAATTTAACCCCACAAATAAAGAATCACAACTAACATGGTTTTAGTACAATCTATAGTTTCAAGTGTTAACATAAACTAACAACAAAAAAAAACGACTCAAACAGGTTTTGAACCCAAGACCTCAAAGAACACATATGCACCACAAACCACTCTACCACTACCCCCATTTTGTTATTTGTTATTGAACCATATGTATTTATATATAAACAAGTGTTGTATAAAAAAAATCCAGAAAAAGACAAAAAAACATCAAGCAAAAAAAAGGCAAAAAGAGGGTTGGTTGCAAGAATTAAACCTAGGTAATCACCATGTAAACCAACAAACACAACCACCACACCACTAATAAAGATGTTGAAAGTGTTTAAAATTATAAGTATTTAAGATAACAAAAATAATAAAATAATAATAAAAACACTATTCAAATCAAGTTGTCTATTAATCTACATCTACATCTACACTATCTACATCTTTCTACACTATATAATAAAAGAAAACACATAAGGGACACATGGCACTCCCTCGTGAATTCTCTCATTTTATTATTTAATTTAAAACAATAAATTCAAATTTAATTATAATAATTGATTTGCAAAAGCATATTATAAATTTATTAAAATTAATTTTATTAATTATATTAATAATCATAGTTGTAACTGATCATTAATAAAAGAAAACACATGAGGGACACATGGTACCCCCTCATGAATTCTCTCATTTTATTATTTAATACAATAAATTCAAATTTAAATATAATAATTGATTTGCAAAAGCATATTATAAATTTATTAAATTGAATTTTATTAATTATATTAATAATCATAGTTGTAACTGAAATCTACATCTACGTCTACATCTACATCTACACTATATAATAAAAGAAAACACATCAGGGACACATGGCACTCCCTCATGAATTCAATAAATTTAAATATAATTATATTAATTGATTTTTGAAAACAAAATATAGATATACCAAATTGAATTTAAGTAATTTTATTGATAATTAATAATCATAGTTGTAACAGATTTCATTAAAACCTGATTAAATGATTTTTATTATTAATGTAGATAAATCTGTTTCTAATAATTTCTGTTACAACTACAATTATTAATACAATTACTAAAATTCAATTAATAAAATTATATTTTAATACAAAATTAGAAATAAACTATTAGACATACTTTGAAAAGTTTATTAACTAACCGAATAAAACGCCAATGATGTCCAGTCCAACTGGGGAGGTGGGAGGGTTTACACGCTTGCATGGTTCCTACTCGGAAGGGTTCCCAGGTTTGAGTCTCGCTGTCCATGGGAAAAAAATATACTCAATAGGTTTGAAAGGGACCGGTGTGTGAGGAAGGGTTCGATCCGGGGGGTTGTAGCTAAGAGGTTTATCATTGGTCTACTCCTAAAAAAAAACTAACCGAATTAAACATTATTATAAAAAGAGGAAGGATTCGATCCGAGGGGTGGGGGTTCTAGCTAAGAGGTTTATCATTGGTCTACGACTGAAAAAAAAAACTAACCGAATTAAACATTATTATAAAAACGATTGATTCTTTTCTAAAATAATACATTTATATGTCATTAACTTCAAATTTAAATCATGTACCTTAAATTAACCTCTTTTTTAAAATATGATCTTTTATTCTAAATTTAAAACTATATTTGTTATGTTGTTTGACAAATGATTTTTAAGCTTTACTGTTACTGGTTTTGGTTAATTATTTAGATGTTAAACATGCATACCAAATATTATTAGTTTTAGATGTTAACAATAGTTCAAAAGTCAAATAAACAAATTAATAATAACACAATGTAATTAGTTAAGCTTTTGTGAGACTTTTATATTGTTATGAATAAATAATGAAATAAACCAATCAACATTAATCTTTTTCTGTCTATACTAATAAAAGATAATACATGGGGTATATGGAATTCCCTTATAAAACCTCTCATTTTATTATTTAAAACAATACATTTATTTTAATATAATTGCTGAAATTCTTATTTATTAACTAACCGAAGTCAACTTTATTAAAAAAATATTCATTGTTTTTTAAGATAACATAGTTATATGTTATTAAATTTAAATATAAATCGTGTACCTTAAATTAACCTATTTTTTTAATATTTGGTCTTTCACTCTATGTTTAAAACTATATTTCGTACAATATTTTAAACAATTAAAATATAATAAATACATTTTTTTTTGAACGGCCAACGGTACCACCCATAACGAAGCCCCGCACCCTTCAGGTCCGGTCCCCGGGCCCCCCTAAGGTCCAGCCCCTCATTTCAGAATAACCCTACTCTGAGTGGGATTCGAACATACAATATTTTAAATGTATGAGGAGTTACTTTCAAATTAATTTCATTTTTTTATATCTTAGCCTAAATAGATTTATTCTTATTACTTTTGATATTTTTGTTTTGTTGTACCTGCAGTCTACAAGTTAACAACCACGCATGGAAGATATATTTTCATAAGTTTGAAAATAGTTTTACGTGAATATGAATTACAATAAATTATTAAAAGGCTGATGAATATTTTATATTTTTCGGTCGTAAATAATTTTTTTTTATTTTCAGTATAATATGTAATCTAACTTTTCTTAATTATACTTACAAATTTATATATATAAACTAAATTGTTCAACCCGTGTATCACACGGATACATAGCCTAGTAGTATATAATTGTAACTCTCTTCTCAAATTCTAGGATTTAAATGGCCTTGTGAACACATATATGAATAGGATTATAAATGGTTTGTGAATACATGTATGACTTTATATACATTTAATATGCTTATGGCATCCAAGAACTAAGAAACATCATATATGATTTTTAGAACTTGCTGATTTTATTCAATTTTAATCGGCTAAATGAAGCAAGAATTTGGTTGTACAGTTTTTATTTTGTTTGGATTTTGACCAAATTTGACCTACGGTGTGATTTGGCATAAAAGCGAGTTATAATCATCACTAATTAATGGAAATCGGTTATAATCATCATTGGAAATGGTTATCCATTGCAAAACTGGGTTATAACAATTTTGATAAAAAAAATGTTGAGGTGAAAAAGACGTCACCCCTACACAAGTCAGACTAAGCAGCCCATCCAAAATGAATCTACAAGAAATGGTGACTGATTATCCAAAATAACGGAACCCAAAACTTTATTTTACTATCAGATGCTCTAAAATTACCTTGTACAACTAGGGTTGTTCAAATAGCTTGGTGCTCGCCGCTCGCTCGAAATTTGCTCGAAAAATGCTCGCTCAACTTTCCGCCCGGTTGTAAACGAGTCGATCGGCTTGGTTCGGTTTGTAAGCGAGCCAAGCACAACCAAAGGTCCGCTCGGCTCGGTTCGGGCTCGATATAATTTGTATTAATTTATTAGAGTAAAGATCAAATACAATGTGTTTTTCGGTAAGAAGTGTGAGAATCAAAGGGGGTAAAAAAAATTATTATTTTTTAGAAATTTTTTTCTTTTTTTTAGAAATTTTTTTCCCCATGTGCTTAAACATACTTTCTAGATGAATAATACAAAAAAAATTAGTGTAATTACGTCATTAAAGTATATACATTGGTTTACACTAGAGTAATTATGTAATTACTTTACACGTAATTACTCTACACCATTTTTTTTTTAGTTTTCAATACTATAATACATGTTTAACAATGTGGAAAAAAAAAATTTCAAAAAAAAAAATAAAAAATAAAAAAAAATACCCTTCTTTGATTCTCACAGTTCTTACCAAAAAACACTTTGTACAGGATCTTTCCCCTAATTTATTATATATAAAATCTTATATATACACATTAATTACAATTATATTTAAAGTTTTATACATACCACTCTATTGGGTTTGACTCAATATATGCATATATACAATTATACTTATAGTTACTAGCACAATCAACCCAATTATAACTTAACACTAAGTTTAATTGTAAAACCCTAAGTCGCGAAAAGACATGCTTGACTTCCTATTCCCATTAGTTGTATGACATCAATCGTCTCCCGTTATCAACCTATGCCACAACGCGACAATCGTTATTTGTAGTATGCTCATCTCCTCACTGGCCTCAACCTAAGCCTCATTCTCGGACAACCGGACCACAGACTTAGTGTCATCCTCGGACGGTCGAACCTCAACCATCACTAGGCAACGAGAACATTAAAGGAAACATCCCAAATTTATGGTTGTTCGAAAAACTCGTCACTCGTCGCTCACTCGAAAAATGTTCGCTCAGTTTCCGGCTCGATTGTAAACGAGCCAGTCAGCTTGGTTCAGTTTGTAAATGAGTCAAGCACAAACAAAAGTCCGCTCAGTTCGGCTTAACTCGTAAACAACCAACCCTATGTACAACTAATTACTATCAACTCAAACAGGGCTGAAAATGTAAAAAAGTAAAACTTCAGGGATGAATTCCGTACCACTCTAATCTATCAATGAATCGACGGCCTACACTTCATGGAGTACAATCCAACGGTGTTAATACCAATTCAACCCCTCTATATAGAAATACCCGAAAATATCTGATAAACCCTCGTTACCAAAGCCTTAAAAACAAACCCTCGTCTAGGGTTTTATTCATCCACCGACAGCTCAAAGAGGTACTTTATTATCATATATTAGTTTGTGATTAGAGTTTGATCAATGATCATGTCTCTTTAGTTTTTGTTTAATTTCATGTTTGCGTTATTGAAAAAGATCATTATTATTATTATTTATTTTTTGTTTATGCTTTTAGTGGGTTTATGTTTCATGAATGATATTGGTTTTGTAAGGGTTTGATTTATTAGAAGATAGTGAAACAGTTTAAGAACTATGTGATAAAGATTCAAGTTCTAGGGTTTTGTAGTGTATTTGCTGAAAATGGATATTTTTATTATTATTTGCAATATTTTTACTTTTAAAAGTTAGTGTAAAATTTGAAACTAAAGAATGTTCTAGATTTATCTTGTATGCTTTATTTTCTATTAGGTTATATCATTTAGGGCTTGCAATAGGTAACCTGCATGAGACACGATTAGACATATAAAAGTACACTATTTGAAATTTTACTTTTTAAAAATTAAATAGAAGTAGGATGATATGATTCATCATATCTCTTTATTGGGTCATAAAACATATAACTGTGTTATAAACATGCGATATAAAGTAGTTAAAAAAATTGTGTTTAAGTTTAGAACTTGTGTTCGCGTCGTCTCTTAAACCTGTTAAGACACGATTTGCCAATGTAAATATCATTGAATAGTTGTTAATTTATACATTGTTTTGGTGTATTATAGGTTATAGGATACAACCATGGCTTTCTTGAGTAGAGCTGGTAGTATGTTAAGGCAGAGTGTGACTAAGCACATTCAGATTAACTATGAGATGTCAGTGGCAAGTCCATCTATCTTTCAATTTGTAAGATGCATGTCGAGTGCCGCGAGTTCAAAGGTCTTTGTGGGAGGTAAGCTTGAGTTAAATAAGAAGAGTTCAGTGGGACTTTCATGTTAGGTTTATAAGTTTGTGTTAATAGTTATGTTCATGGTTTTTGTTGCAGGCTTGGCATGGGCTACGGATGATATGAGCTTACGAGAAGCTTTTAGCGCGTATGGGGAAGTCTACGAAGGTATGGATACCAACTTTTACAGCAGCTTGGACACCATTTGATCTTGTTACGGCTTACAGTTTGATTACGACTATTATATGACTATATGAATGGATGTTGTTCTTTCATCTTGCATTATGGTTTTTTATTTCATAAACCTGTCACTATCACCTGATATTAAATCGAATTTATGTTCGGTGATAAATTTCTCATAGCTTCTTATGATATGCGACAGCGAGAGTGATTACGGATAGGGAAACTGGCAGGTCAAGAGGTTTTGGGTTTGTTACTTTTGCAGACACCGAGGCTGCATCTGCTGCAATCCAGGCGATGGATAATAGGGTATTTTTGCCATTTCTCACACATTTTGGTTACTTACTTTGCACACTGTCCCATGAAAACTGCGGTGCTTTGTTGTCATATATCTTTAAAGAATCAGTTAGCTTTTTGTTAAATATCCAAAATACCTTCAAAGCTTCAAAAAGATTAGTTTATTTGTACCTGTACTGGATAAATAAGTAACTTTAACATAAGTAGTTTTAAGAACAGACGTATTGATGAACATGTTAAAAGAGTGTAATCCATGAACAAATTTTGCAGGAGCTGCATGGTCGTTTGGTGAGAGTGAACTATGCCAATGAGAGACCACAAGGTGGTGGTGGTGGTGGTTACCGAGGAGGTGGTGGCTATGGGGGAGGCGGAGGTTACGGTGGAGGAGGTGGTTATGGTGGTGGTGGCGGCGGCTATGGTGCTGGTGGTTATGGTGGAAATGATGGTGGAAACAATTATCGGAGTGCCAGTGGCGGTTTTGGTGATGAAAGTCAAAACTTTGGTGCGGGCGATAGCTTTGGTAGTAACAATGCTGATTCTGGAAATACTTTTGGTGATGCTGGTGGTCAAGTAGATGGAAGCTACAGGGACCATGATGAGCCTGATGACTTTGCAAAACGGGCTTGACCCATGAACCTGAGTTTGTTTCAACTGGACTGCTATTTGCAACTTTTTATGTTCTGTTATTTTCAAGTGTTCTTTTGCTGGATGTTGAATATGCAATATGTAAACTTTTTAAACTTACGGTCTCAATCGGGTAAAAACTTCATTCATGCTTGTGAGAACAGTTAGTGTTCTTTGGGTTAATAGATAAAAGGATTGATTCCTGTTTTGGCGTCAACATTTTGTTTAGATCTTGCTTTTCCACACGAGTTTATGTTCCTTTTATTGACATTCATGTTACTAGTCTGTGTATGGCATTAATAGAGGCTGCTAGCTTTACGACACCTGTGTAACTGTTCCTGGTGTGATCAGTGATAGCTACATGGGGGATTTGAATGCAGTAGCTGTTGGTTTCGACCTGCTCTGTGGGTAAATTTGGTCCAAGGAATCCTCCATAATCAGACCAGCCATCACCTACACTAAGTACGCATGTGTAGTTAAAAACCAAGCCGAGCCTGAGCTTAGATTTTCATTTCTGTTTCAAATCTAAGCCGAGCCTGAGTTTGCCTGGGCTTGGCTCATGAACAGCCCTAAGTGTATACATGTTTCAGACCCACGTTTTATTTTCCCTATGTAAACCGTATCAACAACTGGAGAAAGCAGATCTTTGCTGCAATTTTCTCTTTATCGAGAATCAACAAGTTCACTGCTAGCTTAATTCTGGATGATTAGTTGGTCTCTTGAGTCCATCTTGAATTATGTGGTGTATGGTGCATCGGAGTTTAACCGGGTGTCCAACGAATATAATGGATGGTGAGTTCTGTATCCCGGAGTTGGTTTTTGTTGGGTAAAGCGGTTTGTGTCTAAAAAGTGCGTCATGAGATTACATCCAAGACAAGGCGGGAAGTGTGCATTAAGCGAGTAGAGGCGCCTTTTATGGTTTTTCGCTGAGGTTCGTGTCACCCTCGTGTACTGCAGTATAAAGTTGAATTGGAGGATAAATTTGTACAGGGTGACAAATGCAACAGCGCAATAAATGCGGGGAAGAGAAAGAGATCAGACGGTTATGGTAAATCTGCTGAAGTCCCAACTTATGGTAAATTGCAGGTTGCTGGTTACCTGCTAATGAGGCGATAGTAGAAGCGACACAAAGGTTTCAAAAGCTTTACAAAGCGAAATTAATTACATAGCTGGAACCATTGAAATCTTCATTTCAAAAGCTCTTTCTTTGCGTCACAATTATATAATCCATATGCGGATGAATTTGATACAAGAATAACCTCAACGACATGGACGCACTTTAGCGAATCAACCCAACCAAGTAATTGACATTTCAAGCTCCATGAATTCATCCCAACAGTCAATTCCAATCAAAATCAAATTTAAAAACTTTCAGTTAACGCAATGAGGGCAATAGTAGAAGCGACGCAACACAAGGGTTTAGATTGGTCAAATAAGAGGGTAATGCACCAAAAAGAAAAACTTGAAAAGGACTTAAAAACACCAAAATGCGCTTACCTGTAGAAATTTAGTGTCGAAAACAAACGCCCATCCACACTATGAACCAAACGCGTTACTGTGGGTGAGCAGATAGAATTATGGATATGCAAAGAAAGACAGAAACCAAAATATGACATTACCACAAAGATCTTGTGACTAGTTGCGACTTTAGAACAGTTGCGCAAAATCTGCATAGCAATGCCAGTTAGCACCTATGCTACAGATTGTAGTTTGAAATCAAAAGGACATGCTTATTAGCTGTGGTTCATATAGAAAACAATCCTATCATTAACCTATATACTACTGTTTACAAACAAAATTATGACTTATTTTCAATTTCCAAACTTAATTCAGAAAACAAAGCCCTTTGCGCATTCAAAACTGCAGGAGACCCTTGTCTTGCTTTCTCCACTATATGTTTTATCAATAACTTCTCCATCTCATCTTCATAGAAATCCAGCTCATTTCCGTCAGTACCACCACCATTTTGCGGCGTCCCATCATCATCTAATAAATCGAACTTTGCAAACTCATCACACGCCTCGTTATACGCATCTAAAGCATCACCGGATAGATTCAAAACAACAGGCTCGTCCACGCGGTTTTCATCTCCTTCATCACTGCTTGAGAAATCTTTCCAAGGTTTTTGATTTCGTGTTTCAATTTCTGCTTCCAGTTCTCTGATCCGTTCTTCAAGTTGGGATTGAAGGACCTCATGTAACCGTAAGCTCAACTCTCTTGGGGAAACTGCATAGTTTGGAGGAGCTG
The DNA here is from genome assembly GCA_030844895.1 of Ambrosia x helenae. NCBI lineage: Eukaryota > Viridiplantae > Streptophyta > Magnoliopsida > Asterales > Asteraceae > Ambrosia > Ambrosia x helenae. The sequence continues at coordinate 60,571,942 of CM061231.1, forward strand.
TGATGTTTTCTAGCATGTCAGCCTGGGCTACACCTGGCTCAAAGTCCGGGTCAAGCTGCAAATTACACATTGACCCAAATATTGTTATACACACAAAAGGTATGATAAATGATTTATTGTCAAAAGCCCAAGGCGCATAGGTCTATGGCATGCGCTTAAAAAGCGCAACGCTAAGGCTGAGCTTCCGCGCCTTGAGCGCTTTTGACAAAATAGGATGAATGCATAAATTTATGTATGTAAACTGGTTACCTCAACAAGATTAGAAATCTTTCTTTCTAAGGTGGATGAACCCATACTAAGTTCAAGCACCTCAAGTTCAGCTTCAAGCTCTGTTTCGATTCTACTAAAAGAATCATCTTTCGCCTTCATAAAAACAGAACGAGGCGACCCATCATTGACAGAATCATCTGATCTTTGTGCTTCATGATCATCAACTGTAAGCTCTTGCATGACTAACGAATCTTTCATCTCGATCTCCTCTTCAAGATCTTGAATCAAATTCTCTTTTTGCTTCAATAACCGATTCAGTTTTTCAACCTCGCGTTTATTTTCCATAAAAGAGTATAACATGCCAAACGAAATCCCGAGACAAACAAGTAGCGTTGCGTCTACATAACTGTTTTTCTCTTCTGAATACAGTTGAAGTTTCTTTTCAACAGTATGGCATTGCGCAACATAATAATCCACACTCGCCCTGTTAATTACATTACAGCCATCGGTCACGAAAAACGGCCTCACAGTCTGTACAGAAGGCGAAGCCAACGAACTTGACGTATATTCCATTTCAACATGCGCCATAACACAACTTTCTAACGAGCTTAGAGGTCTAATCCCTGGCCTAACTATTCTCCTACTTCTAAAAGACATTCTACTTCTAGGAGTCAACGCTTCAACATTATCTAAAATCCCATCATAACTTCCCAAAACCATCTCCTTTTCACCATCAACCCCGTAAACCTCATTTCTAACTTCAGACTCATCGTTTCTCGAACTCCTTCTCTTTGACAAGTGAAAGGGCCATATCTTGCCAGACTTAGTTCTAACTTCAGACTCATCATTTCTCAAACTCCTTCTCTTTGACAAGCGAAAGGGCCATTTCTTGCCAGACGGCTGCTTCGACGAGTCCGGTTTCTCACTAAACGAACCATGAACCGACGACTCTGGCGTCACTCGCTCACCCGCCTGCTGAAACTTTTTAAAACGCTGGGCTATATGACCCGCACCCGCAGCGATCGCAACCATCCATTTATTCATTTTTTCACCTTCCTACAAAACAAAACAAAACCAAATCAAACCAAACCAATATATCCAATCTTCACAACCACAACACAATATCATAAAAAACTCATCAAATAATAATAATTCTAAATCAAACCCTTTAACAGATAATACACAAGAATTCAGCCCTTCAATCAATACACAGATTATTTGGTTACTTGATGAACAACAATATTAAAAAAAAAAAAAAATTTAATAATAATAAAAAAAACAGATGATTTGAAATGCTGAATAAGGGTAATAAATGGGTTGGAAAGATTTTGTTACTGCAGAGAAACTGTAAGAAGTTAAGAGAGGGTTAAGAAGATAAGGATTTGCAATGCTGTAAACTGAGATAAGGGTTTAATTTGGAGATTTATGTATGTGAATTTTATAGAGTTGTTCTCCATCACAATCACAATAAAGTGGTATTTTGGTAAGTGCTTAAATTGTATAAAATTTACCTTTTTTAATTTTAATTTTAAATCTCAATTATTTCTTTCCATAAAAAAAAGCCAAGATTATAACAATGCTGATTCTGGAAATACTCCGTAATCAGAGCAGCCATCACCTACACCGCTAACTAACTACCCATGTGTAGTTAAAAACCAAGCCGAGCCCGAGCTTAGATTTTCAGTTCTGTTTCAAATATGAGCTTTGAAACATGAGCCTTTACTTCAGCAACCACTTTCAGTATTGAAAATTCCAGCTTCTGAAAAATCGCTTCGTTTCTTGTTTGTTTTCCAGACGCACCATAAAACGATCAGACAAATCGCATGTATCGCCTTCTTCTTCTTCTTCTTTGTATATCCCTCAGTCGAAAAGCGTTTACTGAATCCAGCTTGCGCAACAACCGTCCAAATTGCTTCGCATTCCACGAACAAGTGTTCCGAAGTCTCATCATAGTCATGACAGAATGGGCACAAAGTCGACCCAGAATGTACATTCCTGTGTTGTAACCGATCTAACTCAGCTCGCCACGCCATTATTTCCACTTTTTTGGGACCCATGAATTTTTCCTGAGAACATTATATCTAAATGCCTTCTTTGAGACTACCAACTGAGAATTTCCCAACCCCATGAAGCGCCCAGACACAGTCGTCTTTCCTGGATGAAACGAATACCGACCCAACCCAATTCATGAGATTCCACCCCGTTCCCAACCCCCCTTTTCCATTCCCAGATAGGACCCAACCCAATAGACCCGACCCGCTCTGCAACTGACACCGATTTCCTGCGCTCCAGTTGAAACAGATTCGGAAAAGAGACTGCTAGCTTAATTCTGGATGATTAATTGGTCTCTTTTGAGTCCCTCTTGAATTCTGTGGTGTATGCTGTATCTGAGTTTAATCGGCTGCTCGACGAATAGGTTGGGTGGTGAGTTCTGTATCCTGGAGCTAGTCGTTGCCTATTTGTTTTCCAGTTAACGTTCAGTATCCTAGTTGATTTTTGTTGGGTTAAGCATCATCCAAGACAAGGCGGGGAGCGTGCATTAAGCGAGTAGAGGCGCCTTTTATGACTTTTCGCTGAGGTTCATGTCACCCTATAAAGTGTGCTGCTTTTTTCTTGGTTTTCATCTCAGAACTATAAAGTTGAATTGGAGGATAAATTTGTACAGGGTGACAAATGCAACAGCGCAATAAATGCAGGGACTTGCAAGTTGCAAAGAGAAAGAGATCAGATGGTTATGGTAAATCTGTTGAAGTCCCAACTTATGGTAAATTGCAGGTTGCTGGTTACCTGCTAATGAGGCGATAGTAGAGTAGAAGCGACACAAAGGTTTCAAAAGCTTTACAAAGCGAAAACAATTACATAGCTGGAACCATTGAAATCTTCATTTCAAAAGCTCTTTCTTTGCGTCACAATTATATAATCCATATGCGGATGAATTTGATACAAGAATAACCTCAACGACATGGACGCACTTTAGTGAACCGACCCAACCAAGAAATTGACATTTCAAGCTCCATGAAGTCAGCCCGGCAGTCAATTCCAGTCAAAATCGAATATGAAAATTTTAGCAGCTTACCTGCTCATGAGGCGATAGTAGAAGCGACACAAAGGTTTAGTTTGGTCAAATAAGGGAGGAGGGCAATGTACCTAAAAGAAAAACTAAAAAAAGGGAATTGAAAACACCAAAATGCTCTTACCTGTAGTAGAAATATAGCGTTGAAAACAAACGCCCGCCCACTCTATAAACCAAACACGTTACTGTTGAGTGAACAGCTAGAATTATGGATGCAAGAAAGAACAAAAACCGAAATATGACATTAGCGCAAAGACCAAAATCTGCATAGCAATGCCAGTTAGAACCTAGGTTAAAAATTGTAGCTTGAAATCAAAAGGACCTGCTTATTAGCTGTGGTTCATATAGAAAACAATCCTATCATTAACCTATATACTACTGTTTACAAACAAAATTATGACTTATTTTCAATTTCCAAACTTAATTCAGAAAACAAAGCCCTTTGTGCATTCAAAACTGCAGGAGACCCTTGTCTTGCTTTCTCCACTATATGTTTTATCAATAACTTCTCCATCTCATCTTCATAGAAATCCAGCTCATTTCCGTCAGTACCACCACCATTTTGCGGCGTCCCATCATCATCATCATCATCTAATTCTTCATCGAACTTTGCAAACTCATCACACGCCTCGTTATACGCATCCAAAGCGTCACCAGATAGATTCAAAACAACAGGATCATCCACGCGGTTTTCATCTCCTGCATCACTGCTTGAAAAATCTTTCCAAGGTTTTTGATTTCGTGTTTCAATTTCTGCTTCCAATTCTCTGATTCGTTCTTCAAGTTGGGATTGAAGGACCTCATGCAGCCGTAAGCTCAATTCTCTTGGAGAAACTGCATAGTTTGGAGAAGGAGTTGTGATGTTTTCTAGCATGTCACCCCTTAACTCACCCTGGGCTACACCTGGCTCAAAGTCCGGGTCAAGCTGCAAATTACACATTGACCCAAATATTGTTATACACACAAAAGGTATGATAAATGCTTTGTTGTCAAAAGCCCAAGGCGCATAGGTCTACGGCAGGAGCTTTTTTAAGCTAAGCGCAGAATATAAAATAACATTTGTATGGGTATTAGATATGTTTTAGGACAGTTTAGGTTTTCAAACAATTTTTGGCTGGAAATTGGCCTGAATCTGAGCTAAACCGTGCCTTCCATTGCGCAACGCCAAGGCTGCGGTTCCGCGCCTTGAGCGCTTTTGACAACATAGGATGAATGCATAAATTTATGTATGTAAACTGGTTACCTCAACAAGATTAGAAATCTTTCTTTCTAAGGTAGATGAACTCATACTAAGTTCAAGCACCTCAAGTTCAGCTTCAAGCTCTGTTTCGATTCTACTAAAAGAATCATCTTTCGCCTTCATAAAAACAGAATCTTCGTCATGATGCTCAAGAGAAACAGAACGAGGCGACCCATCATTGACAGAATCATCTGATCTCTGTGCTTCATGATCATCAACTGTAAGCTCTTGCATGACTAACGAATCTTTCATCTCGATCTCCTCTTCAAGATCTTGAATCAAATTCTCTTTTTGCTTCAATAACCGATTCAGTTTTTCAACCTCACGTCTATTTTCCATAAAAGAGTATAACATACCAAAAGAAATCCCAATACAAACAAGTAGCGTTGCATCTACAGAACTGTTTTTCTTTTCAACAGTATGGCGTTGCGCAACATAAGAATCCACACTCGCCCTGTTAATTACATTACAGCCATCGGTCACCAAAAACGGCCTCACAGTCTGTACAGAAGACGAAACCAACGAACTTGACCCATATTCCATTTCAACATGCGCCATAACACAATTTTCTAACGAGCTTAGAGGTCTATTCCCTCGCCTAACTATTCTACTACTTCTAAAAGGCATTCTACTTCTAGGAGTCAACGCCTCAACGCTATCTAAAATCCCATCACTACCCTCATAACTTCCCGAAACCATCTCCTTTTCACCATCAACCCCGTAAACCTCATTTCTAACTTCAGACTCATCGTTTCTCGAACTTCTTCTCTTTGACAAGTGAAAGGGCCATTTCTTGCCAGACGGCTGCTTAGGCGAGTCCGGTTTCTCACTAAACGAACCATGAACCGATGACTCTGGCGTCATTCGCTCACCCGCCTGCTGAAACTTTTTAAAATGCTGGGCTATATGACCCGCACCAGCCGCGATCGCAACCATCCATTTATCCATTTTTTCACCCTCCCACAAAACAGAACCAATCTTCACAACCACAACCACAATATCATAAAAAAACTCATCAAATAATAATAATTCTTAATCAAACCCTATAACAGATAATACACAAGAATTCAGCCCTTCAATCAATACACAGATTATTTGGTTACTTGATGAACAACAATATTAAAAAAATTGCATTTAATAAAGAAAAAAAAAACAGATGGTTTGAAATGCTGAATAAGGATATAATAAATGGGTTGGTTAGGGTTAAATAATGATGGAAGAGTTGAAGGAAAGGGACATGATGAATGGGAATAACTTCATTAATGGTGGGAATGGAAAGATTTTGTTACTGTAAGGGTTGAAGAAGGAAGGATCTGTAAGAAGTTAAAAGAGATAAGGATTTGCAATGCTGTAAACTGAGATAAGGGTTTGATTTGGAGATTTATTTATTTATGTGAATTGGTCTCTCTCTGCAATTTTTCTAGGGTTTTTCATTTTCTACATTGTTCTCCATCACAAGAAAATGGGTCGTTGGAATTTGGTAAGTGCTAGGAGGGTGTTTGGGATTGAGTTTGGAGATGCAAAAGTGCTTTTTGTCAAAAGTGCTTATTGGCTTATAACTTTTTGAAAAGGAGTTTTAAAAAAAAGTGTTTGGATTAGCTTTTGGGATGACAAACGTCAAAAAGTCAATAAATTGTTTTTTTAAGTGTTTCGCTTAATTTATTGTGAATATTGGTTATATGGGTGGTAGATTTGTAATTTTTTTCCAAAAGTCAAAAGCCAAAAGCCAAAAGCCAGGATTTCTAACTTTTCAAAAACAACTTTTCCACCCTTAAAACCCAAAAGCCAAAAGTCAAAACAGAAAGTGCTTTTGGGTTACACAAACAGCTTATTAACTTATTGGTTTTTTGGAAAAGCCAATAAGTCAATAAGTTGTTTTGAAACTCAATCCCAAACACCCTCTAAATAGTAATTTGACCTTTTTTTTAGGGTTATGATTCATACACCATGTGACGTCACATTCTGGGGGTGTGACATCACATTTTGGGGTATGTGGCAACCTCCTATTGGTATGTGATGTGGGCCAGGGTGTATGAATCCTAAATAGGTGGTGTATGAATCTTAATTACCTTTTTTTTAAGAGAAAAACAGATTTTTTTTAAGGTATTTAGAAACCATACACCCTATAATTAGGTTTCATATACCCTGGCTCACATCACAGACCAACAGAAAACTGCCACATACTCAAAATGTGATGTCATACCCCCCCCCCCAAATGTAATGTCACAGGGTGTATGAATCCTAGAACCTTTTTTTTAATCATGTCAATCGGTTGAGCCTAAATCCAAGACCTCTAAGGTGTTGTTTTTTTGTTTCAGACGTAAAATGTTTACAACTAGTTTTTACCCGTCCCGCGTTGCGGGGCGCAACTCGAATTTATGCCGTCTGATAATAATGTATTTTATTCGACCGATTCATTTAAAAAAAAAGTTTACGTCAAAACGTAAGGAAATTGAATTTACCAATGCATACGTAAGACAAACAAAAAGGTGCAACTTGAATTTATGCCATGTAATAATAACTTATTATATTCAACCGACTCATTTTAAAAAAGTAAGCCAATTTAAATTTATACCGACACGCACGTATATAAAGAGTTCCCCGCGTTGTGGGGCGCAACGTGGTTAAAAGGTAGGGTGCGTTCTGCAGTGTGCTCTATTATCACCAATGTTTTACATATTATAAAGTGTCTTCCTACTGATGTAAACTTAAGCCCAGAACTAATGACCAATTAAGCCTCAAATTCACCTTACGATAATTATATATACTACAAATACTAACTTAACGGATAAATTAAGTTCCGTTATACCTCCGTTACCTTTCCCTTATGCCAGACGGTTTTGGAAACCATTTACCACCATTTGCCATTTTTTGGTAACCGTCCCCCCTTTCCTTCTCCCAACACCACCCTTTTCTTCCATATAACCTCTTCATATTCTTCACTTCTTTACATCTTCTATTATGTAGTTTCATATTGTCTTCTTCATCATCCATACGAAGCCATTTATCATATTCGCATCAAAGGTTACAAAAAATTTAACCCTACTCATTTAATTCCTGCATTTTCCGTTTACATTCTTCTTCCCTGTTTCGTAATCCAGGGTTATGGTGTATAGACTTTGTATTAAAAGGTAATACTTCACTTTTTTCAGTTTAATATAATCTGGGTTTAATTCTGTTTTATGTTACCAGTTTCTCACTTTTTAGTTTGCAGTTCTGTTCGCAATTAGTTTACAATCCCAATTTATACAATTATATTATATTTCATAATTATTCTAATCCGGGTTCAATCAGTTTTACCACCCCTTTGTCATATGTTATTGCTTTTAGATTATGCATATGCATTTGGATAAACATATTTATGTTTTAGTTGATGCAAAAGTGAAGAACCAAAAGCCCTCCGTATCTACTTTACCATAAATTATTTTAATATCTTCTTAATTCAATGTAGTGGAATATGAGTGATTTTCTAAAAAAAAACCCTACTCATTATTGATCCCAATAAATGATCTTAATTTGACAATGACAATGGCCTTAAAAATCATCGGTGATTGTTTTTTTTAAAAGCATTGTTATTGTTTATTTGTGGTTATTTTAGGTACATTCTATTGAGTAAAAATGTGTTAATAATTTGACAATGCCCTGACAAATGGTATTTAGGAACCATACACCTCTCAGTTAGAAATCATACACCCTGGCTCACATCATACACCAATAGGAGGCTGCCACATACCCAGAATGCAATGTCATATACCCTAGAATGTGACGTCACAAGGTGTATGAAACCCATAATTCCTGACAAATACATATAAAGTGTTTTTTTTTTACAGTATAGGTTGTAATTAGTCCTAAACCATAAATAGTCAATGCATGTTTTACTTTGACATTGAGTATTTTCTATATTATCAGCCGGCAATTAATTCATCTGTTTCGAAATATTCAAAGTTGATTAAAAGATTTCAAAAATAAACATGAAAATTTATATCAAATTAAACATTTCACATTAAAACGAAATACGAAAGTTACATCAAAATAGAAGATAAACGGGCAACAAGCTGCGCCGCCACCCCTTTCAGAAAATCATGAGGTTTACGAGCAGAGTTTAGTAATTTTCTATGGATACAAAGCTGGCCAACCTATTGATGATTTATCATACATCCTTGCAACCAAATGCATTTTTTTTAATATCTATTAGTTTTATATTATAATTATGTTACCACACAAATTGGGTCTCAGTTCTATTGATTTCAACAATAGCCATATGAGCAGGGCCCTTAATGTGTCAATGCAACACACTAGAAAGGACCTAGGGCACACATACATATACAGTTACCATTAGTAGATACATGGAATGTTGGACAACACATACACGGTTACTATATTCACTAAAGATAGCCATAGAGCACTTATTAATTAAGTATAATGTATTTTGTCACCTTTTAAAACAATAACTTATTTAAATTTAACTACATTAGATCTAGCTTTAAAGTTGATGATACAATTGATGAAATAGTAATTGATTATCATTCAGTTGATGTATATATGTCCTAATTATGTTAATTGTTTTATGTATTTGTGTGCGTGTATACTTATGTCGATTTAATGCAACATGAAAGCTTATTAACTATAGAACTTGGCTTGATGCAAGTTGCTAGGATTATAAATCAAAATCAAATCCATGTGTATAATTCTTTCTTTTAATTGCAGCACTTTGGTTCAGGAATAAGTTTCTAATGAAGTTAATTGTTTCATGTTCTTTGATTATATATCATTTGCTTTCATGGCAACTTCTTGGTGATTTTCTTCAATTATATATCATTTACTTTCAAAAATAACTTTTAGATCTAAAGAAATTGAAAATTTTAATACATTTTTAATTTTTTGCGTTGACGAAAAATTGACGCAACCTTATGGGAGGAAGTGGCATGCTTAGTTTTGGTTGACAAGGAGTCAAGGAAGCATTGGTATGCACCCTAACAGGGCAGGAATATTATGCCTTGCAGCAGCTTAAAAGCCCAGGAAGGTGACAGACCACCAACATCACACTAGATCATCATGGTTCAAACAATAACCTCGCAAAAATAAAAATAAAATCATGCGACCATTGCAGCAACAAAACCAAGCACCGGTTGTTCAGGTTATGCAAAGAAAAGGCCACTTTTGTTTCTTATTTGTCTTTATATGCATAATTCTTTTTACTGAAGCAACCCGACCTAACCCGATACTCAATATTAGCATATTTGTATTTCATTTCCTATAACGAAACACTGAATGATATACAAAGCTGCCACGTCCAGCAACGTGCGTGTCGTACCATTGCAAAGATGAAGTAGATATATTCAGTATATGTTTTATTGATAGGAGAAAATATCAGTGCTGCGTTTTGTTATCTACATATGGAGTTGATTTCCTTTTTGGGAAATTTCCAAACAATTCTTTAGGGTGGTGTTGTAGACTGTGGATAAAGCAAAAGAAAAGAATATTTAACATAAGCTTAATAATTTCCGTATCTCAAATGGTGATACCAAAGACATTCGTAATCAACATCCCGCTGCAACGCGCGGGTTAACGTTAACTCGTTTAATTACAAATAGTAATGCATCCGGCACATACGAAGCACCAAGTGACGTGTTTAGCTAGTTACCTTTGTTTAGCGACCATATTACATGAAAAGTCACAGATTATCCACAAAAAAGAGAAAAAAAAAAAAGTTTAACTAAAGAACCATACCAGCTAATTAATGTCGACCCTTTAACTATCTAGGTTCTTCCATACAGCAAACATAAATTGATAATCCAAATTCCAACAGAGAGAATACTGTGGAAGGTGAAAAGAAACAAAACATAGCTAGCAGGCAAATGGACAGCTTTGCCCTTGAAAAGATCATAAATTACCAAAATACCAAAAGGGGCGCAAGTTAGCATGTTGCCACTGGTCCTAAGACCCTACCCAAAATGTTAGTATAGGATAATTTGCAGACTATATCTATAGACATTTTAATAGATCAAACCTCTGCGGTATGTAAGAAGAAAACCGTTTATTTTTTAACGTTTGTAGATTGCTATAATAAACTGGTTGTGGTGGACGGTTGTGGTGGTGGTGTTTAACCTTATGCAGACCTTAGAAGATCTTAGGTGTGGTTGTGCCAAGTTTGCACCAAGAATAGCTCGTGCAGACGTTTTTTAATGAAGCGTCTTCGAAAAAAAAACAAACGTCCTGCAGATGACAATATTTGTGCCCGGTTTGCGTTGTGCAGATAGAAAAGCTTGCACGGACCATTTTTAGAAAAACAAAAAACAACTAAAGCATAGAATATTTTGTTGTATATAAAGTTACATAGTTTTACCATTTCGTTATTTTAATTGCATAGTATATTTCTTTTTTAAATTTAGAAGTATAGTGTTGCTAGTGATTATATATGTCTATGTTTCGACAAACAAAATAATTCATTTTTTTTTTCTTTTCACCAATGTAATCACCCGTAGGGTCATATTCTAATTAATTTTAAAAATTTTACAAACTACCATGAGTGTAATATACAAATTTATTTAGCAAATTAACAAACCAAACATGATTGATAATGTACTTTAATTACGGTTGTAATGTATTCTAATTCTTTTTTACATATTTCCTTTCTTTAAATAAAACCTCTATTGACCAAACATCATTGCGTATAATCTTACCGTAATTCGTACGGTAACATAAACAATCAACCAATCTAAAGCTAAACACATTATGATGATCCAAAATGCACTCGGACAAAAAGAAAAATGCACATGGCTTTTGAGTGTTGTATGCAACCCATAATTCTCATCAACCCCAACCACCACTGGTCCATCAGGACCACCATTCCACCATCATCATCTTCTCAACAAAACTTTACCTAATCACCAACAAAGTTATAGGGAAACTAACAAAATAGCAACAGTGAACACTCTTTTCTATTGATCATTTTGGTAAAAAACAAATGTTAAATAATCATATTAATACCCCAAGATAATACATTTCTCAACTGTTCATATTGTAATTGTAATGACTTTAACTAATGCCAACTTTAATTAATAATACGGCTAGGTGGTATGGATTGAAGCCCTTAGGGGCTCCAGTGCGCCACGTAAGCAATGGTTTCTAGAGCCCCCTTTAACATACAAGCATTGGTTTAAAGCCCCATAATGGTGCCCCCTTTTTTTTATTTTTTAAATCATTGAAAAAAGGTAAATTGAAGTGAGACCCACTGGATTTCCACATTAACGCTCGTTATTGCACTCACGATCCTCTAGTAGCGACCCTTTAATGATGTGCGGGCAATTGTGTGATGGCGTTATTGGACTGGGGTGGCAAGCGCCTCATGCCACCCGGCCTAAGTAAACCAAGTGAACACAAAAAAAAAAAAATTATTCCACCTATTAAATCTTTCTTTTTAAGGCAAGACAAATTTATTAGAAAAAAACAATAGAGAACAAAACTCAGCAGCGGTGAGAGAAACACAACATTATTAAATCGTCCACCTTGGTTCTAACATTATCTGCAAATAAGTAACGACATACGTAAACCGTTATGTCTGCTTTTACAATGTACTCTAAACCGTTACCATATATATCATATACCAATTACCAATTACCAAAGCATGATAGAGTTGCTCTTTGTTCGCTTCCATTTTTTTCTTTTTGTTACGGAATCATGGTCGTGTGATTGGTAAGATCCATTAATCTAGTTTGTTCTTTTTGTTGGCACCTATTGCACCCGTTTGGTACCAAAATACCGAATACAAATAGATTCCCAATCATCTTGTGCATTCTTGTGTTTGACAACCTACAAAGGAACATCTTCTTCTTAGAGGGTGTGATTAGTTATGGCTTTTATAGTATAGTTTCCTTCTCCGGTTATTGTCATTCAAAGACCTTATGTTTTAAACACAGTTTTAACCAAAATGCCCCTGAAGTATGACTAGGTTCAATCAACTTTAGAAAAAAAAAATATTTTTTTTTATCCAAAATTGATTGAAACGAATTATACTTCATGGGCTATTTTGGTAGAAAATATGTTAAGAACGTATGGTCTTTGGAAAACAAAATCAAAACACACACACTCATGTACAAGATTCGTTAGTAAATTGAAAATGGAAGAAATGCGTATAGGGTAGGAATTTGTAGGACTCTCGATTACAATTCATCAAGTTCGTTTATTAATATGTAGGATAAAAATTGAAAATGGAAGAAATGTGTATAGGGGGAATTTGTAGGACTCTCAATTACTATTTGAAGATCCAAAAGCTGGACGCACCTCAGAGAAGAGGTAGAAGACGACTAGCTTGATAAGATCTTTGAAGAATTGACCTGCAAAACTAGACAAACCGTTAGGCTCGTCACAAAGGAGGGCTGGGAGGGCCTCTCTGTGACCACCCTCCGGCGTGAGGATAAGTATTTGTTTGGAGAAGAAAAGGGAATAGAAATAGAGAGAGAGAGAGGTTCGGAGTGTGTCAGACCGTGCTTCATTTGTACTTGTGTGGGGTATTTATACTAGTCAGAATTTGTTGTACTATCCTTCGTCCAGGTGTACTCACCTTCGTCCTAGTGACCTCCGGTCGTTGGTGGTGAACACGTGTCTTTGAGCCGCGTCATCTTACTATTATGCCGCGTCCCGGGAGGTTGAGGTTCGGACAGGAGGTTTTATACCTCTTCATGTCCCCTCAAGTCCATAAGTTAATTTATAACTTAGTGGATTTGGTCGTTCCCCGAGTAATGCTTTCCAGCTGTTTGATGGACGCGGCACGTGGCAATTCCCCAAGCCATGTATCGTGGCGGTTATTCCCAGGCAATCTTAACCGTTGAAGTTTGGTATTTTTGGTGAGCGATTGTGACACGTGGCACCGTTTTGAATTCCACTTTTTCTTGGTTATTTAAACCAGTCTTTTCCATTTCTGTTTTACTTTTTTCCTCATAATTGATCTTCTTGCTTCCCTGCTATCTTTCCCTGCCACTGTGACCTTCAACTAGCCTCTTCTTATTCAGGTTCGTTCCTTCCTTTTGTCTCTTTCCCGAACATTTCTTTTTTCTCATTTATTGGTTTGTTATGGGGAAGGATAATATGAACGTTAGTTTCTCCACCCTTACCAAAAAGAAATTAGACAAATTCTTAGCAGATTATAGGATTCCTTTAGATCTTCATCCTGAGCTCCCTGCCCCTGATAGGGCCATCTACCCCCACCTCTCTGGCAAGTTCGCTTTCTATACGCGAGTATGCGACTTCGCCAATTTCAGGGTTCCTTTGACAAAATTTTTGTTTAAGGTTCTTCTTTTCCATGGGGTTCATTTTTCCCAAGTGAACCCTTTTGGTTTAGGCCGAATCTGCCACTTTGAATTGAAGTGTCGGGCTCTGAAGTCCAGGGCCGATCTTGAGGTGTTTAGGGCTTTTTATAAATTGAGCCAGGCCGGTGATTGGTTTACTTTCGAGAAAAGGAGGAAGAAGCCTGAATGTCATTTGAAGGATACCTCCAGCCTGAAGAACTGGAAGACGCAGTTCTTTTGGCTGGACGATCGGTGTCTTCCTAAGGAGATGTTAGGCATATGGAGGAAGGAGTATGTATCGACTGAGTGGGAGCTCCCAGCAAACTTTGAGTGTGATTCGACTTTGTACAACAAGCTTGTGACTCATAAGTCGAATATTAAGAAATATCCGGAGCATATCTTGGTGTTAGCCGGGGTTAGTAGGATTTAGGATGAACCTGACCGATGGCCTGTTATCCGATATAGGAAGAAAGGTGAGCCACGTTCATCACCCTTGAACCTTTGTCTTGTAAGTTTTGTTCTTAACTTTTATCTTTTTTGCAGAGATGTCGCTGCTTGCAGCCTTGAAGTTTGATGACTTTGATGACGACAATCTTTCTTTTACCAGCGAGCCCCTCGGATCTAGCAAGCCCATTCTGGAACAGGTGACTAAGATACAGGCACCAATTCGGCCGGAGGGAGATGAGACGGAACAGGCTGAGAAACCTTCGGGGGAAGGGGAAGTTGTGGGTGAAGGCAGTGGGAAGGATGGAGGTGGCGAAGGTGGTGAGAAGGGGCGAACCCTTACTTCGGAGGGGGATGCTGATGATATTACTGTTGGTAAGATTTTTCCTAACCCTGCTCCTCTTCAATCTGTGAGTTCCTTGAGCGTTCATGCTTCGGAAGACGACCTTACCGAAGATGCTTCCTTAGACTTGAATGTGGAGGCTCGGAAGAGGAAGGCCGAACCATCTAAGGTTAAGAGGAGTCCGAAGAAGGTGAAGTTTGCAGCACCGGCCCTTACTATTTCCGAATCAACCCAAGGTAACATATTAGATGTATTTGATTTGCACATTTCTGGTGGGAAATCTCCTCGCGATGGTGATTTGATTTACATGCATGTTCCGAGGGATAAACTAGGTGGTGAAGGTGATAAGGAGGAGGATGATGTGTTTAGGGATATTGCTAACAGTCCACCTCGGACTTCGGTAGCTCAAGCATCCGGTGATTTTTCCGTAGCTTCCCCGGGTAAGTCAACTGGTCGTGTATCTAACTTTCGTGCTAGTGAGGAGAATGAGTTTGGTGCGTCCTATTCTCCTTATTGGTTCGAGACTGAGACGTTGATCCTGTTTAATCTTGTAGACCCTCTGGATGACGCGATGGAAGTTGATCCGGCTACAGCCGAGGATGTGTTCGTCCCAGATTGGGATTTGAAGAACGGCTCCCGTGTAGTTGATGCCTTATCGTCAAAGATGATGCTTTTTAATTTGCATACCCCGGCTGATCATGCTCACTACCGGAGGTTGAAGGACACTGACTTGGGTGATGCCCTGATGATTAACCATGCTCAGTCTAATTTCTTAGTGTCGGAGGCGTATAGACGGTGGGTTGATTCCGAGTTTCAGCGTGGCAAGTTGGAGAAGAGGGGGGTGTGTAACCATGGCAATGTGCTGGAGTCTTTAAAGACAAGCCAAGAACAGGTTAGGTCGGTTCAGGCTTCTTTGGCCGCGGCTGGAGAGGAGAGGGATGCGCTTCAGGGAGAATTGGAAGGATTGAGGAAGAAGCTTCAGGCCTCCGAGCTAGCTCATGAGACTTCAAAGAAGAAGTATATTCACTCTATTGAGGAGCTTGAGCGGGTTATGGAGAAGACTAAGGCTGCTGCGGACCAACTGGTGAAAGGTTCGTGCTTCTTTCTTTTTTCCATTTTCCTTCATGCCCTTTTTGTACTTGGTGAATTTTATTTTGTTTCTTTTTTCAGATAAGGATGAAGCCACGACTCGGGAGAAAGAAGCTTTGAAGCTTGTGTCCAATTTAAGGACGGAATTTGAGAAGAAAGAATCAGAAAGGTTGGATCTGCTGAAGGAGATCGAAGGATTGTTTGGCTTTAAACAATTCGTGTTATCGGAGGGAGTGGAGATGGTGTCTAGATATGTTCGGAGCTGTTCATCTATGAAAGCCGCGGTTGCTGGGGTAAACAATGCTATGCATGGGATAGGTTATAACACTGGAGTTCGAGCCGGACATGGGGCAGCTCTTAAAGGAGTGGCCGTTAATGCTGTACCGAAGCTCGTGCCCAATGCCAAACAGCAACTGATGGATGCTGTCAAAGTTTATGATGAGGTCTCCTTTCCTTCTCTCTCCAAGATGCAAGACCTTTCTTCTGAGCCTGTGGACGTGGCTATCAAAGCCTTTCAGGACTTATCACTTTTAGAAGACGTGCCTCAAGATCCACCGAAGTGATTTCTAGAGTATCACCCGTTCCTCCACATAGGTTCGGGATTTTTAGTTAACCCTTGTGAAGCTTTTTTAACATATGTTCCATCCGAACCTTAACATAGGTTCGGCTTTGTAGTTGGTAGGAAACCCTTTTTTAGGGATGCAGCCGTGATTGGCTTGTAATGTTTTCTATTAAGTCTGTCATAGGGACGGACGTGAATAGTAATATTTTGGCACTGTATGAATGGGAATGCCTTTTCTTTTATGCTTCGGTTGTTTTATTTCCTACTTATTTTTTAAGTAGAAGTTAATTACATATTTTACTGAAATTTTAAAAGCTTCAGCTTATACGTATAGAGACTTTATCATGCGTCCATGATGTTTGAGCCTCAGTAACAAATTATGCTTTAAGTGTTTCGGAATTTTTTATCCTTAACAGCTTATAACATTCGAAGTAGAACGTTCATTTTTCGCGAGTTAGTTTTTTAGATAAGATGCTACGTAGTCTTTATGGGGCGCCTTTTAGGTTCGGTATTTTTGGTTCCTCGAACCTGTTTGGCCAAGAAGTCCGGACGAAAGGGCCTTCGACACCCCCATGCCCTAATTCTTATCCCCTTTTTTAGACCGAGGTACTTTTACCTTGGTCATCGAAGTTTGTAAGTCCATTTTAAGTGAACATTTAATAGTGGAATGATTTTGTAAGGAACATCTTTTCTGAAATGAGACGTGCTGCAGCTCATTTTTAATAAACACGTATATTATAGATGCGGAGAATTTCTCATTCCGCAGTACATATTAGAAATGGAAAATTGTGGGGTATTCACATCCCACTCTTACATAGAAAAAAGAAAAGGAACGAAATACTTTATTATTTTCTTCTTTTCTTCAAATGTAGCATTTCTTGAGATGAATCCCATTCCACGTTCGGGGGATTTCTTCCCCGTCAAGAGTTGCGAGCTTGTAGGCTCCTTTTTCTCCTACTGAAGTGATGACATATGGACCTTCCCATTTAGGGCTCATTTTGCCCGGCTTTTCCGAACCACTTGCTTCGTTACTCCGCATCACATATTCTCCCATTCTAAATTTTTGTTCTCGGACCCTTGAATTGTAATATCTTTCCAAGGTCCGTTTGTATTTTGCTTCTCTGATGGCTGCGGCCTCTCGTCGTTCGTCCAGGAGATCTAGGTTGCATCGGAGCTCTTTCTCATTTTCTTGTGGGTTAGCCACCCTATGGGTCGGCATGCCTATTTCGACCGGAATCATTGCTTCAGTCCCATACGTTAAGCTAAAGGGCGTTTCGCCAGTGCTTGTCTTGTTCATCGTTCGGTATGCCCAAAGGACGTTCGGTAGTTCATCTACCCAACCGCTTCTTTTCTTCCCTAGTCGTTTCTTAATGCCTTCCACTAGGCTGCGGTTTACTCGTTCGACTTGCCCGTTTGCTTGAGGGTGGGCAACGGAAGAAAAGGCTTGTTCTATACCGAGACTGGAGCACCATCTTTTGAAGGGGTTGTGGGCGAATTGCTTGCCGTTATCACTGATGATAACCATGGGCAGACCGAACCTACATACAATGTTCTCCCAGACGAACTTTTTTACTTCGGCCCCTGAAATTTTTGCAAGGGGCTTGGCCTCCACCCATTTGGTAAAATAATCTACCGCAACAAGTAAGAATTTTGCTTGGCCGGAGGATACCGGGAAGGGACCTACTATGTCAATGCCCCATTTCTGAAAGGGCCAAGCTGCGGTTACCGGAACCAATTTGTTTTTTGCTCGGAGACTGATTGGTGCGTGCCTTTGGCAGTTCTCACATTTTTGTAGCTCGTGCACTGCATCTTGATGCATACCTGGCCAGAAATACCCCGCGTTCATGGCCTTTGTAACCACCATTCGTGGTCCAGCATGAATACCGCAGATCCCCCAGTGAATTTCTTTTATGACATACTTTGCCTGTTCTGCTTCTAGGCATCGGAGCAAAGGGCCTAAGAAGGTCTTTCGGTATAACGTGCCATCAATCACTTGGTATTGCAAAGATTTGATTTTAATCTTCCGGGCTTGTGCTTTATCTGGTGGTAATGCATCATTTAAGATGTAGTTCATGATGGGAGCCATCCATGACTCTGTATTTGAGCTTATTGCACACACTTCTACTTCGGTTGTAGATGGGGCATTCAGTATCTCGAGCTTCACTTCTTGTGACATATGGTCCGGTGTGTTGGCTGCGAGTTTGCTCAAAGCGTCGGCCTGTTTGTTTTTTGATCCTGGCACGTGTTTTACTTCACATTTTTCAAATTCTGTGATCAAACTTTTGCCTTTTGGAGGTATTGAACCATGTTTGCCTCTTTTGCTTCATATTCCCCACTGATCTGGCGTGCAACCAACATTGAATCTACATGCGCTATAACCTTTCGAGCTCCGATCTTTTTTGCCAGTCGGAGCACAGCCAAAAAAGCTTCGTATTCTGCTTCATTATTGGAGCTTTTGAAGTTCAAACGGATTGAGTATACGAGTTCTTGCCCATTAGGATCTTTTAAGACTACCCCGGCTCCAGAGCCTTCGGAGCTAGACGCTCCATCAGTAAAAACATTCCATTCATTTGAGTCTATTGGTGCGACCTCTTCGTCTGGACTCATTGCTAACTCGGTGAGGAAGTCTGCGACTACTTGTCCCTTAACCGGATCTCTTCTCTTGTAGGTTATGTCAAATGCTCCGAGCTCGATTGCCCATTTGGCAAGTCTTCCGGAGACTTCTGGTTTTCTTAATACGCCCAGAATTGGCTGGTCAGTTTGTACCTCGATTTCAAAGGCTTGAAAGTATCGGCGTAATCTTCGTGAAGCATGGACAAGAGAGAGGGCGAGCTTTTCCATAGCGGGGTACCGCGTCTCATAATCTCGGAGGGCGCGGCTTACATAGAAGATAGGTACTTGTGCTTTACCCCTGGTGACCATTAGTACGGAGCTAATAGATGCTTCCGAAGCAGATAAGTATATGGTGAGAGTTTCCCCAGGCTCTGGTGCAGTCAATGTTGGCAATTCTGCCAAACATTTTTTTAGATCATTGAAAGCTGCGTCTGCTTCATTCGTCCATCTGAACTCTTTCGTGCTTAAATACTTTTTTAGAACTGCCATAAAGGGCAACGTTCTTTCCGCGGCTTTGGACAAGAACCTGTGTAGGGCGACCAACCGCCCATTCAATGTTTGTACTTCTTTTAAGTTGGACGGGGGCTTCATGTTCGTAACAGCTTCTACTTTCTCAGGGTTAGGTCGAATGCCTTCTTTAGACATTAGAAAGCCCAGAAACTTTCCCTCTTCTAGTCCGAATGAACACTTCTTTGGGTTGAGCTTCATATTTATCTCCCGAAGCTTGTCAAAAGTTTCTTTGATGTCTCTTAGCAAAATTTCTTCACTGGAGCTTTTGATTACTAGGTCGTCCACATACACTTCTAAGTTCCGACCTATTTGTTCCTTGAAAGCTTGGTCCATGACCCGCTGATATGTGGCTCCAGCATTCTTCAACCCAAATGGCATTTTCTTGTAACAATACAACCCTTGACTGGTGACGAAGGTTGTTTTGTCTTCATCAGCTTCGGCCATTTGTATCTGGTGATATCCCTTGTAAGCATCTAGAAAACATTTCAATTTGAAGTTTGCCACGGCATCGACCTTCAAGTCAATTTCTGGTAAGGGGTAGCAATCTTTGGGGCATGCATCATTCAGATCTTTAAAATCGATGCACATCCTCCATGACCCATCATGTTTTCGAACCATCACCGGGTTTGAAACCCAGGTGTGATATTTTACTTCTCTGATAATGTCTGCGTCTAGCAGGACGTGTACATCATGTGCGATTGCCTTGATGCGATCCGGGGCCATACTTCGTTTCTTTTGAGCCACTGGCTTTTTATCCGGCCGGATGTTGAGCCTATGTTCGGCTAAAGCTCTTGGTACTCCGGTCATGTCTGATTGTTGCCAAGCAAACACATCAAGAGATGTAGATAACAGCCTCCACAGGGACTTTTTTACCGCGTCTGGTAATTGAGTACCGATGGTTATTTTTTGTTCTGGGAATGCCGGGTTGATGGACCAATCTTCTGTCGTATTGACTTCGGAGTCTTTGTTTTCTGGAGGGGAAGAGCCTGAAGCCTGTCGAACTTCGGCTACATACACTTCTGATTCGGTATGTATAGTTGCTACTCCTGTTTCGGTAGGAAATTTGATAGCTCCGTAATTTGTGAAAGTTACCATACTGAAAGCCTTCATACCTGGTCGTCCCAGTATGATGTTATGAACTGAAGGTGCCCCCACCACTAAGAAGGTAAGCACAACTGTTCTTTGGTGTTCTTCGGTCCCAAGAGTGATTGGAAGGGTTAACTGTCCCAAAGGATGTATGACTTCTCCGGAGAAGCTGATCAATGGCATTTGGACTGCGACTAGCTTATCTTTGGTGGCCGGGGCTAGCTGTTGATAGCATTGATAGTACATGATTTCGGATGCACTACCATTGTCTACATAAATTCGTCTGACTTTATGTCCTGCCACGACCCCGGAGACAATGATTGGAGCTTCTTTCGCTTCTCTTGGGTCGATTGGTGGGAAGAACAACAATTTTTCCATCCATGGTGCCATATGTTTGTTGCTTCTCTTGGTCCCATGTTCACGGACGGACCGTATCATGTGGATCCCTGCCTGATCGTTTGGATTGGCGATTTGTGGTGCGGCTGGCTTTCCTTCCTTCAGTTCTCGAATCAAGTGAGACAATTTCCCTGCTTTGCATGCTTTGTCTATTTCTTGTTTTAACGACCAACAATCATCTGTGTTATGGCCTCTTGCCTGGTGGTATTCACAGTACTTCTTGGTGTTTCGGTCGGAGGTGGGTTTCTGTTTTGGCGGGGTTGGAAAACGTATTTGTTCGGTGCTTAAGATTTCACTTGGGGTTTTATTAAGGTTGCGATAGCTGGTACTTCTTGCAGAGTGTCCGGAGCTGGACCTCTCATTTCTGTCGTTTCTTCCGTATGGTTGTGATCTGTGCTTCGACCATGAACTATTTCTTTCTACTGGAGCCGAAGCCCCTTTTTTCCAGGAGTTGCCTCTGGAACTACCCTTGTGGTCGCTTTCTACTGATTGACCACAAGCACTTTTTCCCCTTGCGAAAGCACGCGCTCGTTCCATTAGTATCTCCATGGTTTTTGGTAAGTCTTCATGTAGTTTTTCAACTAATTGATTGTTTCGAACCCCATGACAGAAACCGGATATCCGCAGCTGATCAACGGCTCCGGGTATCTGCATACTTTCTTTGTTAAACCTGTCAATGAACCTTTCAAGTGATTCGCCATCTTTTCTTCGGATGTTATGTATTTCGGTGATATCTTTTGAACATCGCCGTTGTTGGGAGAAGTTTTGTAGAAAAGCTCGGCGAAGCTCGGTCCAATTTGTTATTTCCCCTGCTGGTAGACCATCAAACCATACTCTAGCTGCACCTGTGAGGGTCTGGGCGAACATGTGGCACCAGGCTGGCATGGGCCACATCTCGATTTCTGCGGCTCCCCCGAAGTCATGAAGATGATCATCCGGATCCGAAGTACCCTCATATCTTTTTATTGTCGTTGGCATTTTTAGTTTTGCTGGCAAAGGAGCACTAGCAATTCGAGGTGCGAACTTGGAGTATTGAGTCATGTACGCTGGTCTGTACGGAGCTGTAAGTTCTTCATCAACCATACCGGAGCTGGTTTGTTGCTTGGTCGATTGTACTGACCCGGCAACCATTGGCCCCGTGGGTGTAAGTCCAGTTGGCAACGGTCCGGTATATCCGTAGGGCATTAAGAAGCCAAACGGTGTTTGCAATGGGACGGATGTTACCACAGTAGAATATGTTTGGAGACTAGCAGGGGTAGACATTACCGCAGATGTTGTTCCTTCGGAAGGAAACAAATTAACCTGCACACTACGAAGTTTTTCATCTTTATCTTGCTGCTCTTTTAATTTTAATAAGAAATCACGATTTCGTTGTAAAAAGTTCTCGTCAAACTCTGCTGATGCAGTTTGCATCCCGCTGGGTGCAGTGACTGTTTCAGTAGCATCGACTGACACGAGATCTGACAATACCCTGGAATAGCCAGCGGTGTGTTGTTCAGAAATAGCGATGTCGTCACTTTCTTTGTTGGTGACGTCAATGATGTTTAAATTTTCCATAGCCATTCCAGATCTGAGTGGAGAGAGTAGATTTGCAATAGGATGGCGCCAATGAAGATCCAAAAGCTGGACGCACCTCAGAGAAGAGGTAGAAGACGACTAGCTTGATAAGATCTTTGAAGAATTGACCTGCAAAACTAGACAAACCGTTAGGCTCGTCACAAAGGAGGGCTGGGAGGGCCTCTCTGTGACCACCCTCCGGCGTGAGGATAAGTATTTGTTTGGAGAAGAAAAGGGAATAGAAATAGAGAGAGAGAGAGAGAGGTTCGGAGTGTGTCAGACCGTGCTTCATTTGTACTTGTGTGGGGTATTTATACTAGTCAGAATTTGTTGTACTATCCTTCGTCCAGGTGTACTCACCTTCGTCCTAGTGACCTCCGGTCGTTGGTGGTGAACACGTGTCTTTGAGCCGCGTCATCTTACTATTATGCCGCGTCCCGGAAGGTTGAGGTTCGGACAGGAGGTTTTATACCTCTTCACTATTCATTAAGCTCATTTATTAATATGTAGGATAATACCCAATTTTTTAAGGATAGAGATTACATGCAACGGGAAACAAAGACTCAATCAAGTTTGACCCACAAAACAAATTCAAAACCAAACTACCCAAATTAATAGGTAAAGTCGAACAACCTTGAACCACTACTCTTATTCAAGCATAAAAGAAACTAATGACCAAATCTACTTTGAATTATTCATAACAAAAAAACCCACCACGGATTTGATATTTGACCTGTACCTGTTTGATTCTCATGCTGGAGATCATAGCCACACCCCAAGTTCTTCGTGATAAGGCTAACGGTGTTGTTTTAACAGAAAAGTCTTATCAAAATTTGACAAGCAGTGCAGTTCAAGATCAAGTACCCTAGTCGTGCTAATTTTGAACTCAACAATTATCGCAAACGAATTATGATAACGTAAAATGAAACTTTACATAAAACAATAGTATGAACAATTTTTTAAAAGGTTCATTATTATCCGTGATTAGTCAAGAGTAAATTACAAGAATGGTCGTTGTTTACCGAAAATTCGGATTTGGTACGTGACGAGGTAGGCCCACTCCAGATGGATCGGCCCAACTCCAACTAAAGGCCCACATTGTCTTAAGGCCGGCCCAATGGCAGACTAACGCCGGATGGGCCGAGGCGGTCATGTTCCGGACTATTGATAAGTCTCAACCTCTTCTCCGAACAATGGGGGATGAAGGGTTCAATAGAAGAGATAAAGCCTATCTCCATCAACACCGGGGAGTTAGCTCCTGGAGATAGGCTCAACAAGGCGGTTACGAGAAAGGTTATAAATACAGGTTAAAGGTACGTCAATTGATATACACATTCACAAAGCTACTGCTTTACTTTCACCTCAGAAACCCATACTTATTCTCACGCCGGAGGGTGGTCACAGGAAACCCCCCTTTCCTGTGACGAGTCCTAACGGTGTTTTGTTTTGCAGGCACCCGGATCCCACTTCAATAGGTTGTTATAACCGGAGTATTATTTCTTGTCTACTCGGAGAGGTATTTACTTCTTCATTGGCGCCATCCGTGGGACTCTGTACAGAAGTATCCGGCTGATTATCAAGACTCTGTACAGAACGAGCAGGAATCACAAAATTCTTTACTGTTTGACTAAGCACGTCTGCCTCGTCGTCTCCCAACAAACGGTCATGCTCCTCGAGATGGGGAATGGCCTGTGGGTCTATGGCATCAAAATAATGCCATTCATCTGCGACCAAATACCACAATTTAAATGCACATCCTTTGCAAACATATTAAACTAAGGGAAGAACTTACCTTGGTCTTTTCTCCGGTACTCGGGATATATGGTATCGTCAACCCAGATCCGGCTCATGCCAACAGCCACAAGGGCTCGTTCCGGAATATGTGTGCAGGGGGTAGGATGATTCACTAGAGCCGTATACAACGGAAGCTTCTCAAATACGGCAGGAGCAGGGCTCTCATCTGCAAACCTTGTTTTCCCCTCAGGCGTTTGCACCGGTGCAACAACTGGTAATACGGCCTCGTCAATGAAGAAAAATTTCTTTTTCCAATTTTTGTCTTGCACATTAGGAGGAAAGTTTTCGATACAAGGAGGAGCACCAGGACGACGGTCAAAGGTAAAATACTCCCCTTTGTACACAAGAATATAAAAAACCCGAAAGACATCTAACTGGGGGGACATACCCAGTCCCCGGGCACAGAACTCAAAATGCTTCGCCTTGATTAACCCTAACGGATGGAGTTGAGAAATGTTCACCTTATAGTAGGACAACAATTCCACAAGAAATTGTGTCACCGGTAACCGGAAATGGCAGAACTTGAAGAATTCGGCGTACAAAGTAATCTTCCCAGGTTTCAAGGGAAAGGCAACATCAGTAGGTCCTGGACAAACAGGATTCCACTCCGGCAGTATACGCCATTCGGACAAGAAAGATTGTAGTGCCGTTACCGACCAACTGGTATGAATCTGGGCAACACTCATGGTGGTTCGTGATGTGCTGGTTTTGGGAGCCATTGTAGATAAAAATGAGGGGTTCTATACTATGGAGTAAGTTCCCAATGGCAACCAGCTAATTTATAGGTGGTGGTTAGTACACGTTTTCAAAATTTTTTGAAAACCACCCGCCAACAGTCACATCCCTTGAGTTTCTCAGACTGTTGAAACGGCTGAGGTGACAACTCAGAGTGACGTCATATCACGTGCCTTAACCATGCGGCGCTACATTCTATGAAGATTTTTATTTGGCATATACGTCATTATTTCAAGACCAATACAGCTTATGATTAAAGCCTAGTCATAACCAAACCTGCTTATCACTAGAATTGGGGGGACATGACGAGGTAGGCCCACTCCAGATGGATCGGCCCAACTCCAACTAAAGGCCCACATTGTCTTAAGGCCGGCCCAATGGCAGACTAACGCCGGATGGGCCGAGGCGGTCATGTTCCGGACTATTGATAAGTCTCAACCTCTTCTCCGAACAATGGGGGATGAAGGGTTCAATAGAAGAGATAAAGCCTATCTCCATCAACACCGGGGAGTTAGCTCCTGGAGATAGGCTCAACAAGGCGGTTACGAGAAAGGTTATAAATACAGGTTAAAGGTACGTCAATTGATATACACATTCACAAAGCTACTGCTTTACTTTCACCTCAGAAACCCATACTTATTCTCACGCCGGAGGGTGGTCACAGGAAACCCCCCTTTCTTGTGACGAGTCCTAACGGTGTTTTGTTTTGCAGGCACCCGGATCCCACTTCAATAGGTTGTTATAACCGGAGTATTATTTCTTGTCTACTCGGAGAGGTATTTACTTCTTCAGTACGTATCTTTTTAAAAGTACATCGATGGTCAATGCGGTTTGAACGCATTTTAGTCGGTAACTTATGCCAAGTTCATACTTTAGAACACATATACCCCATAACTTGGATGTACCAAAACTTTTAGATTTGTTAGTTAGGGACTTATTTCGTTACAAAGTGAAAACTACATGGACTATCCATCAATATACTTGTAAAAAGCTATAAACTAAATCTGAAATCTTCATAAACCACATGGACCATACATATACTCATTGATTAATTTCTAAACTCTTAAATAATAACATTTAACAATTCATCGAGATTAGAGATGAGCTCGGTACTGGTATTGAAAGTAGAGGTGCAAACGAGTCAAGCCGGTCGTAAACTACTCGAGCTTGGCTAAGTAAAAAGCTCAAAACAAGCCGAGTCGATTTTGAACCTAAAACAAAGCTCGTTTAATTATCGAACCCGAGCACGAGCCTTGCATGTAAAACTCGTCAGGCCTGAGTATAATATTAGTTTTATCGATATTTACTAATATTTAAATGAGCCGAGCTTGAGCTTGAAAAATTACAGCCAAGCTCGAGCCTTGAAAACATAACTCGAACTGAGCCGAGCTTGAGCTCAAACTCTCATAAATTAATCAGTCGAGCTCGGGTTTGGCTCGACTCATTTACACCCCGTTTGAAAGTGTCGATACCGAAAGTGTCCGGTAAGTTAAGTTACCGGTAGATTAAGATATTAATATTTTTCCTACAAGCAAACCATTCCAGGTGTTCGAAACCCTAGTCGCAGCTAACATTAACCACCACCACCACCACCACCACCACCACCATCACCACCAATGACATCGCCGGAGAAGCGATGCCTATACGAAGTCCTCGGCCTGAACCGCGACTGCACCCCCGACGAGATCCGTTCAGCCTACCGTAAGCTCGCCCTGCAACGCCACCCAGACAAATTAATAAAATCCGGCATCTCTGAATCCGAAGCCACCGCCTCTTTCCAAGAGCTCGTCAACGCCTACGAAGTCCTCTCCGACGCGCGTGAGCGCGCGTGGTACGACTCTCACCGTTCCCAAATCCTCTTCTCCGGTACAAATTCATCGTCTTCATCTGCCGTTGTTCCCGATCTGTTCAGTTATTTTTCTAATTCGGTTTATTCTGGGTTCTCTGATAAGGGAAAAGGGTTTTATAAAGTGTATGGAGATGTGTTTGATAAGATTTATATGAATGAGTTGAATTATGCTAAGAGGTTAGGGTTAGGTGATGTTGTTAAGGACGCACCGTTGATGGGGAATTTGGAGAGTTTGTATGGGCAGGTGAATGCGTTTTATGGTTATTGGTTAGGGTTTGTGACTGTGATGGATTTTGTTTGGGTGGATGAGTATGATGTGATGAGTGGGCCGAATCGGAAGTCGAGGCGGTTGATGGAGGAGGAGAATAAGAAGATTAGGAAGCGGGCGAGGAGGGAGTATGTTGAGACGGTTAGAGGGTTGGCGGAGTTTGTTAAGAAGAGGGATAAGAGGGTTATTGATATGCAGGTGAAGAGGAGTGAGGAGATGGAGAAAAAGAGAGAAGAAGAGCGGGTTAAAAAGATGGAAATGGCGAGATTGAAGGCGGAGAGAGCGAGGGTTTATGTGGAGCCGGAGTGGGCGAAGGTGGAAGGTGAGGTGGAGGATGAGGGGGTTGAAGAGGAAGAGGAGAGTGTGAGGAAGAATGAGTTGTATTGTGTGGCGTGTGGGAAGAAGTTTAAGAGTGATAAGCAGTGGAAGAATCATGAGCAGTCGAAGAAGCATAAAGATAAAGTGGCGGAGTTGAGGGAAGCTTTTGGAGAAGAAGATCAAGATCAAGATAATGATGATGAGGATGATGGTGGTGATGATGCGGATGCGGATGGGTTTGTGTCGGCTGATGAGGTGGAAAAGCTAAAAGAACAATTTGAAGGTGTTGAAATAGAGAAGGAAGAGAAGGGTGACAATGATCAAGAAAGCCAATCAGAGGAGGAGTTCGTTGATGTTGATAATGGCGGAAAGGGAGTGGATGATAATGATGATGATGAAGAAGAAGACGACGATGATGATGAGAATAGTGTTTTGAAAGCAATGTTAAACAACAGAAAAAATCTTGGATCCATGAGGAAGCCGAAGAAAGTTTATGTTGAAGCTGAAGCCGAAGAAGAGGTGGACTTGATGGAGTACAATAATGTGAAAGGTAGAAGAAAGAGGAGAGCCAGGAAAGAAACCGCTAAAAGAGATGAAGATGATGAAGAACAAGAAAGAATTGATAAGCCTGAGGTAAGTGGTAAAGCTGAGGTGGATGAGAAACGTGAGGACGGTTTACACACCGAGGAACCAGCTTGTGCAGACAATGAGAACAACGGCGGAGGAGATGTTGAGCCCATTGGAAAGAGCAAGGTTTCAAAGCAAGCTCCTGCAGCTAAAGTCACCAATAAAAAGGAGGCGAAATCTAAAGCGAAAAATCCCCCCAAAGGAAAGAAGCAGAAGGTATTGCGGCCATCACTTAAGAATTAAGATTTATGTTTAACATTCTTTATGAATTTGTAGAATATTTTGGTCTAAAATCATGCTATGTTGTTTTTTTATTACAGGCAACATCAAGAAATACTGGGAATGAATGTGATACTTGCGGAGTAGACTTTGATTCAAGGTATGAGATTGAAAGTTTATGTGTTGTGCCTCTCTATCTATTGGCTGTTAGGCTTATTATGGTTGCTTATGTGGCAGGACCAAATTACATAAACATTTAAATGAAACGGGTCATGCTACAATCAAATCGCGTTGACAATAAGTCAAAAGAACTCGTCGATGTTACTCTCTTATGAGGATTCTAGGGGCTTGAATGGTATCAGTTTTGTTTACAGTTAGTTATACCCTTTGTTAGAGTAGGATATTATTGGTGATATCAACAGAAAAAAAAAATATGCTAAAAGCATTAGAGTTGTATTGAATTGATATGGAGGATAAATTGTTATTTGTTATAAAAGGGTAATTGTTCCCCTGTTTTATTGCATGTATCTGATTAGCAATATTCATGATCAAACAAATATATAAGTCTTAAAATTGTCCAGTCTAGTTTGGACAGTTTAAGGTCAAACCATGAGCCAAATTGTAACGGTTTCACCATTGCAAGTTAAAAAAAAAATACACAAACTGGGATCAAACTTAAAAACAAAGGGGCTGTTTGGTAAGATCTGTCTGATTAAGTGTTGAATCATTAAAAGGGTCTGAATAGTTCATCACCCCTTATTAGTTGAATGGTTAAGAGCTTAATAGAACCTTCTAGATGTTATTTTTTAGTTAAAATAAACACTCTTAATGCTGAATGCTTAAGAGCTGAATGGTTAAAAGGTTTATTAAAAGGTTAACAAACGCCCCTAACTCCGTTTATTGGTATTTGTTAAGCATAAACCAAACATGTGTATAGTCAAACTCAATATAACCGAAGACCAAAGTAGAACAAAAGAATTACATAACTTAGTTTCTTAACCCCAGTTAGGTTTAATACTAAAACTAAACTGATAACAGGTTTTCCAGTTTCAAACCAAACCATAAATACCCCTAACAAACAAAAACACACAGTCAGAACCAAGTTACAATAGAAGTTGTCATTTGACTTGAGAAAGTCAAAAGCATTAATCTAAGTTGAGAAATGAGAGCTACTAGGACAAGTTGTTCAAGCAACTTTTCTTAAATAATATATACAAATGATTTTAAGGTTGCAATCATAACGGTTTAGAAGCGGCTTCCTGTATATAAGCAACAGCTTCATCTTCTGACAGTTGTTTCCCCTGTACTAGTCCTCTAACCAAGGTGTCTGCATATTCTTTAGCTGGTTCACAAATTGGTATCTTTCCAGATTTAAATCCCTCAACATGAGCATGAGTGCACCTAAATTTGAATCAAAATGGTTCTAAAATCCTGAAGGAAAAAAAAAGATGCAAGTTTTCTAGGAAAACGAGCTTACGTCATGGTTAGGATTGGAATGTCATTCTCCTTCCCTAAGTAAACGACATTATGGTACCAACCGTCCTGCACAAAACCAACATTCGGTTAACATTTGTAGTTTTGGACTTGAAACCATTTTGACTCTTGAAAGTCAACTCAAAGAAGTTTTAGCGCCGTACCTTGAGAGCTTCCAAAGAAACATTCTTTTCATATTCAATCGAATCTAAAGCATTCAGGTCAAAGAAAGGAGAGCTTGTGTCCGTACAGACATTTTCCTGAAGCAGAACATCATTAAACTGCTCGAGACTGCATATATTGACAGATTAGAATCAATGTGGATGAATATATGAATATGTAACAAATAAAATAAAAAATGTGAATTAATTTCAAGGTAACATACGTGATCCTATAAAGGCACATAAAGGTTTTTTCCTGATTGTTAGTTTCAGGATTAAGAAAAGCAACACCTCCAGGACCCCAAGTAGCTGTACTCTCTCTACCAAAGAATAAACGGTGAGGAACCGTCTTCCACATGACCTCCTTTGGCTTTGTTTTATCCTCGGCCCCTCGACATGGCCTTTTCATGCCTTCTGCCTGTAAATTATGTTGAAACAACGGATAAAAGGATAATTATACTTCTGAATAATGATGGTAATCTGGTATGAAACTTATTTTATTTAACAGTTTTGACGATTCATGAAGCTGTTTTACCTGGCCACCTTGTATATAACAAAGGAATCTTGACTCGCTCATGTTTGATCCAAAAGAGGCATACCAAACATGAATATTTGATAACTCAGATCTCCAGGCTTGAGAAGAAGTGGCCATGACCGTATCTAGATTTAGTTCCAACTTATTAGGTTAAAAAAATAAATAAAATTAAAGAGTATTTGGAAGCGGATTGGAGAATTTAACCAGCACCATCGACATCTTTACTAAGATTCAGTTTTGAGAGTGGTATGGTAACATCCTCTTCAAGATCCCCAGATAATGTATTTGGAACATCCTCGTATTCATCTTCTGATTGCGAGCTATATATCTGAAACCACATGGTGGAAAGAAAATACCCAATTTTCAAGCTAAATTTGACAAAAATTATAAGAATCCCATACAAAGAATAAAGTAGAATTCCAAAACTGCCACCTGAAGTTGAGGTGTGACTTTAGTTGTCAGCTCCTCAGGCAATTTATCTGCTAGTATTGGCCAAAATGCACTTAATTCCTCACGAACCTGAACAAACGTAAAGTATGCATCAGAATGACGAACATTATTATTCTTAAGAATGAGGAGATACTGAAAATTTCCCAAATGGGTAAATCCATGGGCACTGGATCTTACCGCCTTGATCACTCTCCATGTGGATTCAAATGGGTAAAACTCAACGGATTCCGCAACAGGTTTGTCTTCTAGCAACATTTCCACACAAGCAACTACTGAATTTGCTAATGAGTTGAGATTGTATCCTCCTTCTAGTGCCATTATAATCTTTCCACTGCTAAACTTCATCAGCTAGACAAATCACCAAACACCAGAAATACCATTAAAATACATGTTCCAGGAAGTTATTTGTTTTACTTCAATGGCAACCTTTCACTCTTGTATATCAAGTAATATTAAGAACATACTATTCATGTAATCATGTAAAACTGGGAATACATTCCTAGATAATTGGACGCTAACCTTTTTCAGCAGTATAGAATAACCATGTGGCGTGATACGGCAGCCTCCAAGAGGATCATTAATGGCTGCTCAAGGGCACAATTCAGAGTTTCATTTAATTATGGACAATAAAAGGAACACACACATATATGTATGTATTATGTTCTCATTGACAGTTGGTAGAACTGACCTGCATCAAATCCTGCTGAGATTATTACTATGTCAGGGTTAAATTCTCTTGCAACTGGGATTAATATATGGTCCCAAACAGCAATATAATCTGCATCCCCACACTGACCATTCTCCCATGGAACATTTATATTATATCCAGCACCAGGTCCCTCGCCAATCATGATGTGTGAACCATCATCACCGGTAGGATAAAAGCTCCCATACTCATGCCTGCACGTTTGCAGTGTATTCTATAAATAAGCATGACAAAAATAGAGTTTTACAAACAAATATGGGAATTGAGTAAGAAAAGGAAAACAAGTATTTTACCTGTGAACAGAGAAGAACAGCACTCGCGAGTCTTTCCAGAACATCTTTTGAGTACCATTTCCGTGATGAACGTCCCAATCAACAATCAGTATCTTGTTAATGCCTAATTCCTAAACAGAACAAGATTTAACTTACTTAATGATGCATTATAGTCATGACACACGTTAACGATACAAAAACACATATAGCGCTCACTTTTTGGTTAAGAAGAAAGCTTGTTGCAATTGCAACATTGTTAAATAGACAGAATCCCATTGGTTCATTTTCTTCTGCATGATGTCCAGGAGGTCTGACAATAGCAAAGGCAGAGTTAAGTTCCCCTTTCGCAACTTTCTCGGCAGTCTGTTGAACACATCTTTCATTAATAATTTACAGTCAAATAAAAGACACCATATAACATTTATTCACAAACATGTAACATGACTAAACAACAAAACATGTATCAGAGCCTCTCACCTCAAGCACGGAGCCAGCAGCAAGATACGCAGATTCTGATGAACCTTCGTTGAAATGTATTGAATTGTATCTGGCAGCCACCCTGTTTCTTTTCGAGCCCATCTTTTTGGAGCTTATAGTCTTGATCAGATTAATGTGATTACTAGTATGAACTGCAGCTATATATTTGTCTTCCACTTCTTTCGCATCAAAGACCATGCATCTGAAACACAAGTTACCAAACATTTAAAGAATCACTAAAATAACAAGATAGGTTTCTAGTCTTCCCCTCAAAAAAGTAATCTTTCCATAGTGCAAAAGTTAAAAACTTAAAAAATCAAGACTCTATAAAATATTTTAACCAATTAAAAAAAAAAAACTGGTACGAAATGAACCTTCTTGGTAGTATCTGACCTCTAATCAAGTAATCATACTAACCAAGAAAAGATTTATATAGACATACCCAACATGAAATGTAATAATTAGGAACATTAACAAGATAAAAGATATCCTATAGAGCCAAGTAAAAGCACTGGCAATAAAAAAACAAAATTTATTCACTATCAGTGGCGAAGCTTGGAAAAAAAAATCCGTGGGGCCGAGAGGTGACGTCTAAATTTTTGGAAGAAAACGGTGGGGCCGGACTTAATACGTATATTTTTTTTGAAGAATATGTGTAAAATTACACTAAGGACCAAAAAAACGGCGGGGGCAGGGCACCCCCTGGCCCTAACAACTAACAAGTAACAATCCTTCGCCCTTGTTCACTATGCAACCATAATTAAGAACAGCGCAGTACATCCAGCAAGAACATAACTTATATCAAACAACAAAGCTAAACCAAATCTAATCCAAAGATTAAGTCTAATAATGCATATATTTCCACTACTAAGTGCAGTACAGTAAGTTATGTTTTCAGAAGTAAAATAGAGACTAAAAATGCATATATTTCAACTAAAATTGACTAAAAATGTAAAATAATTGACTAAAATGCATACAATTTCAGCAAACAATAAATCAGTTAGAATTTCAACAACCTAACCCTACAAATCACACTAAAACAAGGTTAGAAATAAATAAAGTCAGCTTATTGAGTGTGTAAAAGAAGTAACCTTTGATGAATTCCAGCAGACGTGAGTTTGTTCCAAATAGCACGAATACGATCAGGGTTTTCGGGATGAGGTTCGCCTCTAGGCGTTGAATGCTTGCACATCCTTTCATCGTAGACCAATCCAACACGACGTCGTTCTACCGGTTCAGTTCCATTGATGTGATCAGGCGGAAACTCCATTGATTGATGCAGGACAACGGAGAGACGAAGGTGTGAGGTTTAAAATTTGAAACAATAATATGAATAAAAGCATTTTTATGTTAAAAAGCAAACCCAAGTACTTGATGATTGACTTTTTGTTTCCATACTTTGTTTGACCACACAATTTTTTTGGTATATACATAAGTGGTTTGTGTGAGTGAGTCTTGTTCGTGAAAAAATGTCATGTGTGAGATAGGAATTTTTTCACTGTGGGTCATTGAATGGTAGGCTTCCTCTGGATTTGGTGACGGGTGTTGATTGTGATTGCGGACATGAGTGACACTTTGCCTATAGATGTATCTGAATAGTCGGACTTTGTTGGTGTTAAAAAATATTTGATAAGTTTGTTATTTATTATTTTTAAACGTTAACCCACACACGTGACATTGCAGCGTGTTGACTTGTAAAATTTAGAACGAAACATAAAACGAAAAATTTTTGAAAGATGAAAAATACGGGGAATCAAAGTTAAAAGTAAAAAAGTATTGGGGTTAAATTGCAAAAGATAAAAAGCTTTGGGTTGAAACTAAAAAATTAAAGATGTTAAATAGCAAAACATAAAAAGTTTGTGGTTACTATTGAAAATTATATTTTTAAAAAAAAAAAACCCAAAAGACCACGAAAGTAGACGGTGGTGGTGGTAAGGCGGTGGTGGCGCCACCACCACTGCTCTCCTTCTCTCTCTACATTTGTAGATTGTAGATTGGAATGAAAATGGGGAAGAAAGGAAGCATCCAGGGAATGTGTAGAGCACACGCAAAAGACCAAACTACCCCTCAAAACCTCTATAATTACAAAACTGCTATCATTTACAAAGATGTCAAAACACTGTTCAATTTAGACGGTGCATAAATATATATATATATAATAATGCCAAGGATGTCATGGCAACATTGATGAGGTGGGGAGTGTTTAATCTTTCTAGTCTAGTCTAGAGTTTTCATCCTGTTGCTACACGTAGATCTAGTCTAGGGTTTTATCTTTCTAGTTGAAGATTAGTATTAGATTTGTGTATTAAGTTTTATGGTTTGTAGCATGTCGTCTAGTTGATGGTTTGTTTTGTATGTGTGTAAAGATCATATAGTTGATGATTTAAGTCTTTGTTTTTTGTATTTGTGGTTTTTTTGTCAAAGTTTGCAATACAGATTTGAAGTTTTTGACACTTTCAATTCTTGGACGCTCTTTGAACAACTTATCAACACGTTCCTTGAGTCGTTGGTTCTCCTCTCTACATTCCACAAGCTTCCTTTCATTGTTGGCGTTGGCAAGCTGCAATTCTTGATGTTTTGTTTCAACATTTCTCAATCTCCTCATAATTTCTTGATTCGATTAAAGAAGCTGTTCGTGTGATAATTGAAGTCGTTCGTGTGATAATTGCAGTTGCTTGTTGACTTGAATCATTTGGGCCAACATCTCTAACATTTGCCTTGAATTTTCTTCAATTGTATCCATTTTACTCCTCAAATCTGCATTCTCTTGAGCTTGGGCATGCACGAACGCAGCAATTTCATTAATCTGACTTTGAATTTGAACGTTTGGAATAGTAGGCCCAGTTGTAGAGCTTGTTTGTGAAGTAGAGGCTGGTTTGTTCAATTCTGCTCGAAGATTAGAACCAGACATACGAGCTTGTGAAGGCATTCTTGTGGTTGCCGCTCCAGTAAATGAGATTGACTCAGTGAAGATTACTGAAGCAGGCATTAACTCCTCAGGTAACTTGTCTACAAGTACTGGCCAAAATGCGTTTAATTCCTTGCGAACCTGAAAAAATGTTACGTGTGCATCAGAAAGACATGTTATAATAATGCCTAACAAAGAGGAAATTTTGAAAATTTCCCAAATGGATATATATATCCATGGGAACAGGAATTTACCGCTTTGACCACTCTCAATGTGGATTCAAGTGGATAAACCTCAACGGAATCAGCAATAGGTTTATCTTCTAACAACACCTCTATACAAGCAAGTACAGAATTTGCTAATGAGTTGAGATTGTATCCTCCTTCTAATGCCATGATAATCTTTCCCCTGCTAAACTTCATCAGCTACAAAATACACCAAACACCAACTATCGCCTTTGTCAAAAACATGATATCTAGAACATAAAAAACTTCTTTATTGCTTGAAATGAAAAACAATTACAAAGACTCTTAAGATACAGGGAAATAACCCTAGACCTAATACAAACTCACTCACACAAAGTTGTTCTAAACATGAACAACTAAAACAAAGAAAGAGTTACACTCAGAGAACAACAAGATCAGAATAACCTGATCTAATCTCGAAACCCTAATAACAAAGTGAGAGAGAAATGAAAAGTCTGTAAACAATAATATGAACGAGTGAAAAGTATGAAAGAGAGAGAAGCCTCAGCTATTTATAGCTGAGGCAATTTGTGTTTCTTTCCACACATCAACGGCTACAAATGAGCGAATCCAACGGCCCTGATTAAATGTGCTTTTCTTGACACAGATTGCCAGCTTGGCAATCCACTAACGACGAATGGGCCAGAGCAGAATAGAGGGCCTTGAAACTCAACACTTAGACTGGACTTGAACTGGGCCTCTACATCACGAACTGGACCTTCAACACTTAGATTGCACCTCAATCAGCTAAACCCAACCTGCATGGACTCTTATGCAACATATAAAAACAAACCATTTTTTATAAAAGCTTAAAAATATAAAATGTAACAATCTATAAAAATGAGAAATATATTATTAGATATAAAATTGTAGGAATAAAAGATCATATACTTTTAACACCCCCCCCCCCCCCCCACAATTTTATAACTTAAACATATCTATCATTTTTATAAGATTACATAACCTGTTATGCTGATGGGTCAATAACCCTTTCGTGAATAAATCAGCTAACTGATCATCTGAACTAATTTTTTCAGTTTTAATAACACCTTTTGTGATCTGTTCCCTTAAGAAAAACAAATCTAATCCAAAGTGTTTTGTTTTATCGTGGAGCACCGGATTAGCAGCAATTGAAAGGGCTGCAGAACTATCACAGTTCAAACGAACTGGTAATTTCACCAAGACACCCAATTCAGACAATAAGTTTTTAATCCACATGATTTCACAAGTTGTGGAACATAAAGCACGATACCCTGCTTCGGCAGAGGACCTTGATATAGTGGCTTGTTTCTTGCTTTTCCAAGAAGCAAGTCCTTCACCCAAAAAAATACAAAAGCCTGTAACAGATTTCCTAGTAAACACACATTTTGCCCAATCTGAATCAGAATAGGCAATTAGATCAAGATTGTTACTTTTGGAAAAATGTATTCCCTTTCCAGGTGCAGACTTTAAATATCTTAAAAGTTTAAAAGCAATTTTTTGATGCCCTTCAGTTGGTTTATGCATAAACTGACTCAAATAATGGACAGAATAAGATATATCTGGACGGGTGTGAGACAAATAAATTAGCTTCCCTATCAACTGTTGATAACCAGTGGGGTTATCTAACAGTTTATCATTAGAAGTTACAATATTGGTTAAGTTATGGTTCTGTTCAATAGGGCAAGATATAGGCTTGCACCCTAACATACCATACTCAGCCAACAATTCTGTACAATACTTCCTTTGGGTCAAACACAACCCACTTTCAGTTTTAATAACCTCTATTCCTAGGAAGTACTTTAATTCACCCAAATCTTTTATCAAATTTTAGACTTAAAACAATTTTTAACCACTTCAATTTCATCTAATGAGTTACCAGTAACGATTATATCATCAACATATACCAATAACACCACTAACACAGAAGAAGTTTTCTTAACAAACATTGAGTAATCACAATGACTCTGAACAAAGCCAAACTCAGACAAGGAACTAACAAGTTTTTGATTCCACATTCGTGGAGCTTGTTTTAAGCCATACAGTGATTTTTTCAATTTACATACAAGGTTACTATTAGAATTACTAAAGCCTTCTGGTAAAGACATATAAACCTCCTCAAACAAATCACCATACAAGAAAGCATTATTCACATCTAATTGGTATACATTCCAACTATTGTGAACTGCTAAACTTAGGACACACCTAACAGTGACAAGTTTAACTACAGGAGAAAATGTTTCCTCATAGTCTATACCCTCTTTTTGACTAAACCCCTTAGCAACCAACCTAGCTTTATACCTATCAATTTCCCCATTAGACTTGTATTTGATCTTATAGATCCACTTACATCCTATCTTATGTCTACCTTTAGGTAACTCTACAACATCCCAAGTATCATTTCTATACAAAGCCTCTAATTCATCATTCATGGCATTTACCTAATTCTGACTTTTAACAGCTTGACTATAGTGTTTAGGTTCAAACTCTTTATCAATTTTAACAGAAAAACATTTAGCTTCATAAGATAGTTTAGAAAAATTGACAACCTTATCTAAACTATACTTTACTTTCCCTTCTACCAAAAAATCTTTATATTTTTGTGGAAAGTTAATGTTTCTACTGGATTTTCTACCAGTTGTTTGAACCTGATCTTGGACAATGTCCCCCTCAGACTGTTGTTTTTGGTCATGTTCAGTATTCACATGCTCAACCCTATCAGTCTCACTATTAGTGCTACTAGGCTGCTGATTCTCAGCCATGCCAGTAGCAGCACTCTGAGAATCAGATTGTTGAGACCCATGTGTTCCTAAATCCTTATTACTATTGTCCCTTTCATCATCATCGGGATCATTCACCTCCAAGTGGTTTTCAACATCTGTGTTTTCAAAGTAGTCAAAAAAGTTTAAAGAATTTACATTTTTATCTAAACTAGCATTATATTTTTCAAAAACAGTAGGTTCTTTAAAAGGAAAACATGTTTCATAAAACCGAACATCTCTGGAATATAGAATGGTTTTGTTGTCCAAACTGAACAACTTGTAACCTTTCTTTTCCAGGGAATATCCTATGAAAACACACTTCTCAGCTCTACTTTCTAGTTTATTTTGTTCATTTAAAACAGTTGCAAAACACAGACATCCAAACACCTTAAGGTGATCAAGAAAGGGACTAAAACTATATACTAACTCATAAGGAGTTTTTCCAGCAAGCACAGAGGATGGAGTCCTATTTATAAGATAAGAAGCAGTAAGCACACAATCAGTCCAGAATCTAATAGGTATGTTGCTTTGAAAAAGTAACGATCTGGCAACATTTAACAAGTGTCTATGCTTCCTCTCAACAATTCCATTTTGTTGAGGAGTATAGGCACATGTGGTTTGATGAATAATTCCTTTAGATTTGCAGAAATTATTCATCTGACTATTGACAAACTCAAGACCATTATTGTAACACCTCGAAGTGTTACGGGTCTCTTAAACGGGTCAGATTGTACCCGACCACCCGATTACTTATTAAAATATTCCAGTTCGAACCTCGCGACTAACCGTTTCAATCGATTACATAGATAATAATTATTGGATTTTTATTATCTCTGTAAAACGCTCCTTATCTTCTATTAAAACGTTTCTTATTTTATTACTATACTCGTTACCAAACACCCAAGTCTTCAGTTATTATCCCTGTTGCCAAACGCCCCTTTTATTTTATCCCCTTTTATAAACTCTTTTCTCTCTCTCTCTTTGTCGCTACACACAAATAACACACACATACGTGTGTGTTTCAGAGAGCAGAAGCAGCAGCCACGCCGCCTTCATCTCCGGCCGCCGCCGGCGTTGTCTTCTTCCTTCTCTCCGGCCACAACCTCCTCCTCCTCTTATCGGATAAAACCACCAAACACCCCTCGCTTCATCTGTTCCGGTGACCTGTTCTTCTGTTTCTGTTCCAAATCATACCCGGTAACCTTTAATCTACTCTGAATCAAACCCAACCCGACAATAATCCTAACCCGATAATAACC
Organism: Ambrosia x helenae; assembly: GCA_030844895.1. Taxonomy (NCBI): domain Eukaryota; kingdom Viridiplantae; phylum Streptophyta; class Magnoliopsida; order Asterales; family Asteraceae; genus Ambrosia; species Ambrosia x helenae. The sequence continues at coordinate 60,611,389 of CM061231.1, forward strand.
CCCTTGTTCATCTGTTTCTGCTGTGAAATAACCGAACACGGATCCACCGATATTAAGCCATAACCACCGTTTCTGGCACCAATAAACACCATCAAACCATGATAAACCAAAACCCATGACCTTGCTTGCTAATCGGACGCCGATAACCTTCTTTGTATACTCGTAATCTGAACAGTCACCAAGTTATGGTGACTGTTATCGCACCTTGATAACTTTCTGATAGAACTCAGCCCGTGACCATCTTCCTGTTCGGGTTTATAATTGTAAAGCTATTCGGTAACCCAACTGTCGTGTACTCTTGTCTGATTCAGATCCGGTCAGTTTCCAGTCGGGTTCCGAACAGATTTCCGGTCAGCTTCGGTGACTGTGGTCTGGTGAACAGGTTCACACACATATCGACAGATGTGTGTGTTTGTATGTTAAGTATCACCCTTCTGTTTGGAATTATACTCGTGAACCTTCATTCGTAGTCCGATCGTGGTCCTGTTAATCTCCGATCTATCTTGATACGATTCAGATTACAAACCCGAAAGGTATAATCTTTAACAGTTATTATATATATGTTGGTATTAGTTATTGATACCCGATTATAATACTGTTCCTATGATTATTGCGAGGTACCGTTAATCGAATTGGAGAGTTAAACCGATACCGAGTCGACTCAGCGACCCGGTCAACACCCGGAATAGAACCCGGTCCATTGACTAGACGAGGATTATTAGAATTATACGATTATATATATATAATACGAATAACGTACGGACTTGATAATAATAATAAGAGAATAATAATCATATATAAAATATATACGTTTATATATATAAGATTCGATATATAAAACGATATACTAGACTCGGGTTAATCATAATATTTTCTATTCTTTTATTAGCTACGAGTGCCAAGCTGTAATGGCCAGCTGATGAGTGCCAAGCTGTAATGGCCAGCTAGATTTTAGGATGTCCGTGTCGTGTCAATAATAAACCCCGGGTTTAGGACTATCTAATATATACCGAATTCTATATATATATAAATTGTATATACGATATATATCCTAAATAATACAATCTAACAAGTCTCACGCGTAAAACGTATCGATATATATATATTTGACATATAATTGTAATAAAAGAGACTATAGAAGATTATACGCAAACCTGTGAGTATCGTGAACTCCCCTCTTTTATTGTTTTATTAAACGTTTTAGGGGAAATACATGTCATTTATTAGAAAACCTAGAAATGCTTTACATAATAGATATAATAAAGGAAATATAATAGAAAAGGGGATAATAGAAACGACTAGGACAGTACTGACCGGTATATAGCCATTTCCTTTCTTGTCCGACTAGAGGACAAGAACCAGTCTTACCCGAGTAGAGGGTAGGAATAAGTATGTTTGCCACAACCAGAGTGGTACCATCGATAGGAATGGCAACTAATAGAATATAATAGATTGACATATAATCGGTATAATTTAATCGAATTGGTAAATAGAATATATTTTCCCCTCCCGAACTAGAATAGTAAAGCATGTTTTATATAAAAGAACTATAAATAAACGAACTGGCCATTCACTTTATAAAATACACGACCTCACCAACTTTATGTTGACAGAAACTATTTTTGGCATGTGTTCAGGTAACCCAACAGATATGATGACGTGGATCCTGGAAGAGTCAAGACTGTCTATATCCTGAGTTCCGCTGCGTAGCTCCGATAACCCGACCCGACGACCCGGCACCGACTGCCGGGGCGTTACAGGTTGGTATCAGAGCGGCGCTTAAGGACAGTCTTGAAATCTTTATTAATCCAGGATCTACCAGAAATGTCTTTTAAAAGAAATTTTGATTAGAAATATATATAAGGTAAAAGAATAATAGAAGATAAAATTTTGGGTACCTAAATGCCAAACCATTATAAAGTTGGTAAGAACCATAACAGTATATTAGAAATTAAAACAAATCCACTACAGGATATTACTAGAATGATTATGTGGGGTAAATTGACAATTATGTACACAATTGTAAATTTACATACACATTTAATTTCTGGGAAATCTTACAGGATATTAAGGCTATAATAATTGAGAAACAATACAGAACAGAAACCAGATATATATATATATATTAAAAGAAACCAGAAAATAAATCGAGATATAAATAAGAAATGAAATAAGTTATAAAAAGTATATATATATTTATATAGAAAAATAAATAGATTATAAAACATAACTCATCCATCGTTGATTCAAGAAACTTCAGATAAGTTTATTGAATTATTCCGGTCCCAGTGGCTATTTATATCCGATTTCTGATCGTTAACCTCACGGTTATTCCAAATATTATAAATAGAATACAAATATTACGCTCCGACTTGAACATTCCTATGATCGGGTCTCCAGAAATATTATTTTTATTCCGAAAATTCCGAAATTTTATCAAATATGCTAGAGACATATTAATATTGTGTTTTCTAAAGAATTCCCTCCAATCCTTTTTAATCGAAAATCAGAATATTTCAGTAATTTACTGGATTTATTCCTAGATATTTCCGTTCGATAAATCAAGTTACAATTTTCCTAAGCCTATTTTAGTTTCCTTGTGTGGGGCAAACATATTTCACTCCATATTCAGTGCCATTTTCGTAAAGATCTTTAATCGAATTTGTATCCGTATATATGTCAAGATTATTTTTGGCATGATTCTATATTCATATTCGCTCGAATAACTTCCTTAATATTTTAACCCGATATGAACAATGAGTATTTACCACATTCTATAAATATCTCTTTGGATATATATCGAGAAACCTCAGCCAGATGATATCTTCGGTCTTTTCTTCCGAGAATTAAGATAATATTTTGAATAGAAATATTATTATTTCGAAATTCTCGTGACAAAAATAATTTGGAATCTCTCTAAAGAAACCGAATTCTACTCACTCGATTATGCGACAATATAAGTACCATCTTAATCCTATGACTCGAACAAGTCAGAAAGATTAAAAGATTGGATGGTTATATTGGACATCTTTTAGCGTGAACAAATTCTTGAACGATTGACAGTCTATTTCGTTAGACTCGAATCAACATGTTTTATTCCGAAATAATATAAATTTAAAGAGAAAATAAAGAACAGAATATCAGAATAATATGTGAAGGACACATACCTATTGTGATTAAAATAAATAAGTACTGGAATGTTACGTGAGGTGGAATAGTAATTATGATCGCGACATAATTATGAATGCCACAGGCACAATAACATTCAAGTAGGAGTTTATCGAGATCACAGTTTGTTTGTATCATGAACATATTAAAAGAAATAATAAGAACATGAATAATAAGAAGAAATATATAGTCAAACCATCAGCGTATCATATGTGGAGAATACGACCACGGAACTAGCAATCTAGTTGGAATTTCTTCGTGAAATACAACTAAGAATATGTTCGCAGAATAAAAACCATCGATTGGTTAATTTCTACGAATTATAGAAATCAGTATATTGATTTCTGATTGCCAACCAAAGATAGTTGTATGTCCTCTGTGCAATCTCCGGGGCAAATGATATCTGGACCCTTACAGAAGGTATATCCGGACATTTGTCACCAAGTCATAGAATTCTTTATAAGGATATATGATGCTATGAACAAATCTTTATAGTCACTTCGTATAAAGACTCACGTGAGTTATAATACAATCAAATTGGTAGAACAGTCAAGTGTTACCAAGTTGAAGTGATGAAAGAATTGTTAAATCTTTAAAATATAACAGATATAAATTTATATGGATTCAGAAACCGGAAACGGTAGAATCCAACGAATCATTAAAAGAAAATAATTGATACCAAGCAGAATCGCGTAGAGATTCGCAAGGTATAATCGAAGTGAAAACGAAAAATGAATAGAATTATGCTCATTTTTCCAGTGAAACTCTCTGGCCAAAGAAGGATGGATTCCTGTTCCGAATTAAAGGCTGTGAGAGATAAATTAAGAAATCACTGTTCTGGCAAGAACTATCTATACGATTATCCCGACGAAATAAGCCTCGCTTATAATAAGTTGGATTAAGAATCTATGATAGATTGCCTATATATATAAGTTTATAGGAAAGTGTTTTCAGACACTGAAAGTATAAACTTTAATCGAATACATAAATAAGAAAGAATTATTCCAAGCAAATATATATTATAGAAGTGATGGAATTTATAGTGTGTGCTATAAATGAGTATCAGTATTTGCTTGGATATAAAAGAATATAAATAGATAAATAAAAGAATATAAATCGACAAATAAAAAGAATTATAATCTAGAAAGACATTCGATATGTCTGAATAAAAGAAAGGCATTTGAAATGCCAAATATTTTTAGAAGGCATCCGATATGCCAGAAGAAAATATTATAAGAATATAAACATTAAAAGAAATTATCAGATAAAAATTTTAAATCGTACGAGAGCGACTAGAAATTTTATAAGAGATATTTTATCGAGTGTATCAACGAATCTCGAAGTGATATCAAGAAGGAATAATTGCAGAAATACTTAACGCAATAAGTATTCATGCATTTAACCTGAATGATAATCATGATTTTAAGAAAGACTGAATGATGCACTGTTCTTAGAATTTTAAAGTCAAAGAATCGTAACAACGACTGTTACCAGTAGATTCCGAGACTATAAAGAGAAAATTACATATATTGACTGTAGAATTGTGAAAGACCTTATTCACAATAATACAATGAGAAAAGTCAAATAATATGTAATGAGATGCAATGCAGTTAATCATCAATGAAATAGTCAGTAAGACTATTATCAAAGATTTAAGAGAAATCTTAATACTCGATTTCAGTAAATCAAGATGATAAAAAGGAACTGTTGAAACAGTGAAATTCAACAAGTTCAATTAGTCTTTTCCGGCACCTTTAGACTCCGGATAAGATACATCTAATGATTTAAAGAAATCATTTCTACTCTTTAAGAATCAGAATTACAATGATGACAGATTCTAAAGTTCGAATATAAGAGGTAGTAGCTCGGATCCCATTCAAGTCATGATAATGAAGGGACTTCCGTATCTATCTCCTAAGAACCAACTAGAATCCATCATTGTAAATGAATCCGACGATGATTATATCGTATCACTTTGAGATTCTAGCGATGGTTGCTGGAAGTTTGTAAATCTTTTTGAAGATAAACGATTAGAATCTCAGAATATGTTAAATCGTCTTTATATAAGAATAATATTCAGTCTGTTTCTCATTCTAATGAGAAATAAGATAAGAAAAATATTCATAGTATAAAGAAAGATATCAATCTATACGAAAAACCTTTAATAGTCATACTAGAAAATACAGATAATCCATGTATCTGCATTAACATGACTATAGCAAGAAAGGTTAAAACATAGATTTGAATTGATATAAAGATCGATTTCCTCGCAAACCACGAGTACTAATTATGACTCGTGACGAGTGTTCAAGTTTGCATTGTAACATCCTTAACGACTAAGGGTGTAAAATACTAGATCACTCAAATTTCGGGGACGAAATTTCCTAAGGGGGGGAGAGTGTAACACCTCGAAGTGTTACGGGTCTCTTAAACGGGTCAGATTGTACCCGACCACCCGATTACTTATTAAAATATTCCAGTTCGAACCTCGCGACTAACCGTTTCAATCGATTACATAGATAATAATTATTGGATTTTTATTATCTCTGTAAAACGCTCCTTATCTTCTATTAAAACGTTTCTTATTTTATTACTATACTCGTTACCAAACACCCAAGTCTTCAGTTATTATCCCTGTTGCCAAACGCCCCTTTTATTTTATCCCCTTTTATAAACTCTTTTCTCTCTCTCTCTTTGTCGCTACACACAAATAACACACACATACGTGTGTGTTTCAGAGAGCAGAAGCAGCAGCCACGCCGCCTTCATCTCCGGCCGCCGCCGGCGTCGTCTTCTTCCTTCTCTCCGGCCACAACCTCCTCCTCCTCTTATCGGATAAAACCACCAAACACCCCTCGCTTCATCTGTTCCGGTGACCTGTTCTTCTGTTTCTGTTCCAAATCATACCCGGTAACCTTTAATCTACTCTGAATCAAACCAACCCGACAATAATCCTAACCCGATAATAACCCCCTTGTTCATCTGTTTCTGCTGTGAAATAACCGAACACGGATCCACCGATATTAAGCCATAACCACCGTTTCTGGCACCAATAAACACCATCAAACCATGATAAACCAAAACCCATGACCTTGCTTGCTAATCGGACGCCGATAACCTTCTTTGTATACTCGTAATCTGAACAGTCACCAAGTCATGGTGACTGTTATCGCACCTTGATAACTTTCTGATAGAACTCAGCCCGTGACCATCTTCCTGTTCGGGTTTATAATTGTAAAGCTATTCGGTAACCCAACTGTCGTGTACTCTTGTCTGATTCAGATCCGGTCAGTTTCCAGTCGGGTTCCGAACAGATTTCCGGTCAGCTTCGGTGACTGTGGTCTGGTGAACAGGTTCACACACATATCGACAGATGTGTGTGTTTGTATGTTAAGTATCACCCTTCTGTTTGGAATTATACTCGTGAACCTTCATTCGTAGTCCGATCGTGGTCCTGTTAATCTCCGATCTATCTTGATACGATTCAGATTACAAACCCGAAAGGTATAATCTTTAACAGTTATTATATATATGTTGGTATTAGTTATTGATACCCGATTATAATACTGTTCCTATGATTATTGCGAGGTACCGTTAATCGAATTGGAGAGTTAAACCGATACCGAGTCGACTCAGCGACCCGGTCAACACCCGGAATAGAACCCGGTCCATTGACTAGACGAGGATTATTAGAATTATACGATTATATATATATAATACGAATAACGTACGGACTTGATAATAATAATAAGAGAATAATAATCATATATAAAATATATACGTTTATATATATAAGATTCGATATATAAAACGATATACTAGACTCGGGTTAATCATAATATTTTCTATTCTTTTATTAGCTACGAGTGCCAAGCTGTAATGGCCAGCTGATGAGTGCCAAGCTGTAATGGCCAGCTAGATTTTAGGATGTCCGTGTCGTGTCAATAATAAACCCCGGGTTTAGGACTATCTAATATATACCGAATTCTATATATATATAAATTGTATATACGATATATATCCTAAATAATACAATCTAACAAGTCTCACGCGTAAAACGTATCGATATATATATATTTGACATATAATTGTAATAAAAGAGACTATAGAAGATTATACGCAAACCTGTGAGTATCGTGAACTCCCCTCTTTTATTGTTTTATTAAACGTTTTAGGGGAAATACATGTCATTTATTAGAAAACCTAGAAATGCTTTACATAATAGATATAATAAAGGAAATATAATAGAAAAGGGGATAATAGAAACGACTAGGACAGTACTGACCGGTATATAGCCATTTCCTTTCTTGTCCGACTAGAGGACAAGAACCAGTCTTACCCGAGTAGAGGGTAGGAATAAGTATGTTTGCCACAACCAGAGTGGTACCATCGATAGGAATGGCAACTAATAGAATATAATAGATTGACATATAATCGGTATAATTTAATCGAATTGGTAAATAGAATATATTTTCCCCTCCCGAACTAGAATAGTAAAGCATGTTTTATATAAAAGAACTATAAATAAACGAACTGGCCATTCACTTTATAAAATACACGACCTCACCAACTTTATGTTGACAGAAACTATTTTTGGCATGTGTTCAGGTAACCCAACAGATATGATGACGTGGATCCTGGAAGAGTCAAGACTGTCTATATCCTGAGTTCCGCTGCGTAGCTCCGATAACCCGACCCGACGACCCGGCACCGACTGCCGGGGCGTTACAATTATCACTCCTAAAGACCTTTACTTTTTTCTTAAACTGATTTTCTAATAAGTTAACAAAATCTTGAACATTAGAAAATACTTCAGTTTTATGTTTCATTAGACCTATCCACACTGCTCTAGAATAATCATCTACTAAAGTAAGAAAATACTTTATCCCATCTCTATCAGCAATCCTATAGGGCCCCCAAACATCAAGATGAACTAATTCCCCTAACTCAGTTGACTTATGGTCACTGAGAGGGAATGGTTCTCTATGTTGTTTTGCCCTATGACAGACTTCACAAGGATTTTGATTATGATCTAAAGAGAGTTTTAAGTCAGGTTTTAAAATCTTTAGGACATGGTCTGAGGGATGTCCAAGTCTACTATGCCACATATTAAACATACTAAAGCTATTACAGCACACCTTAGTATTCACAGAAGTATTGCCACACAAATACAGTCCATCAGACTGTTCACCAATCACCAGGGTTTTCTTTGTTGTTAAGTCCTGGAGATAACACTTATGTTCATCAAAACCAACAAACATCTTATTATCTCTAGCCAATTTATGAACAGACAACAAGTTAATGGAATATTCAGGTACAACTAAGACATCTTGTAAAATAACCTGATCAGTTAATTTTAATTTTCCTATTTTAGTAACTAATGCAAATGTGCCATTAGGATGTCTAACTTTAATATTTAAATCAGACACATCTACATAATCAAATAGACCTTTTTCACTGTTAACCATGTGTTCATTAGCACCTGAATCCATTAACCAAACAATACCAACCAGCTCCCCTCCCATACTAGCAAAACAATATACCCTAGTACCACAGGTAGAAGCACAGAAGAAATTACCAGCAACATTGCAGACAGGAGCACAATCACCTTCCTTATTATTCAACAAACTTAACAATCTACTAACTTGTTCACTAGTCAAAGTAGTAGTGCAACCATTAGTAGTATCAGAAGAGCTATTATTACTCACAACATTCTTCTTAGTCTGGTTACCCCTTGGTTTAGCCCAAGAGGGGTAACCAATTAACTCAAAACATTTATCTATTAAATGACCTGTTTTATTGCAATGAGTACACTTTAGGTTCTGATTAATACTTTTTGAAAAACGTTTTGTTGAATTATTAGAAACATTTGCATTGTTAACCACATCATTAATGACTCTATTAGCAGCAAAGCTAACAGTTTGACCAGTTTTAGACAGACCAACTGAATTCCTATGTGACTCTTCACGAGAAACCACAGCAAAGGCTTCCTTAATAGTAGGAAGCTCAGACCTAATCAACAAGTTAGTTCTAACATTCTGATAGACATTATCCAGACCCATTAAGAACTGCATCAATTTAATCATATGATTATAGTTATTAAACTCTCTAGATGCATCACATACACAAGCAGGAAGTTGCAGTATTTGATCTAATTGCTTCCACATTATGTTCAATTTATGATAATAATCAGAAACAGACATACCATTTTGACTAAATGAATTAATCTTTTGATATAAATCAAACACCACAGATCCATCAATCTTATTATATGTTTCTTTTAGATCTTTCCATACTTCAGAAGCAAGTTTAGAGTATACTTGTCCTAGGTAAAGTTCCTCAGATATGGAATTCAAAATCCAAGTTAACACAACTGAGTTACATCTGTCCCACTGTTTAGCTAACACAGAATCATGAACAGGTTTAACACATTCACCATTAACAAAACCAAGTTTATTTTTAACCTGTAATCCTAAAATCATAGCATTAGCCCATACAGTATAATTTTCTGTTCCTTAAGTTTGATATTAACTATAGTCAAATTAGTAGAATCACTTGCATGCAAATACAAAGGATCACTAGCATCAAGCTTGTTAACTAGAGTAACCAGAGCATCTGATGAACCGGGGTGACCCCTCCACCAGTAGTTTCATGGTCACTGTCACCCATATCAAACAATTAAGCACAGAGACAGAAAAAACAATCACAGATCACAGATACAACAAAAAACACAAAACAAACAGGAAACCAAATCAAAAAACACAACGGCGAAGCTGTACTGGTGATCCCGATCACTGGTTCATCACTCAATAGGTGCCAGCGCAGGTCCTAGTACAGGAGCCACCTAATATTCTAGACAACCCTAGAAGCTAAACAGGAACACAAGTCCTGTACAATCGACTCCTTAGAACAACTCTATAAACAAGATGGAAAAAGTTGAAACGATCTCACCGAGGGGTTTTCCCAAGTTAGGGTTCGCCTTAAAACTCGTAGTGTCACAACCTTCACTTAGGGTTGTAACACCAGAGAGCAAGAATATGTGCAATCCAGTAGATCCACAGATCTTGAGTAGAGATCTGACTCCACTAATGTTCACCAAAGTTTCTTGAATCAAACAACTCAGATCCACACCGGATCCGTTCACCAGATAACCAAGATAGATCAGCAAGAACACCTACAGATACTCGAATCAGAAACCCTAATTTCGGCGAAAGATCCCAAGAAATGAATCAAGACCTATAGCTCTGATACCATGTCAAAAACATGATATCTAGAACATAAAAAACTTCTTTATTGCTTGAAATGAAAAACAATTACAAAGACTCTTAAGATACAGGGAAATAACCCTAGACCTAATACAAACTCACTCGCACAAAGTTGTTCTAAACATAAACAACTAAAACAAAGAAAGAGTTACACTCAGAGAACAACAAGATCAGAATAACCTGATCTAATCTCGAAACCCTAATAACAAAGTGAGAGAGAAATGAAAAGTCTGTAAACAATAATATGAACGAGTGAAAAGTATGAAAGAGAGAGAAGCCTCAGCTATTTATAGCTGAGGCAATTTGTGTTTCTTTCCACACATCAACGGCTACAAATGAGCGAATCCAACGGCCCTGATTAAATGTGCTTTTCTTGACACAAATTGCCAGCTTGGCAATCCACTAACGACGAATGGGCCAGAGCAGAATAGAGGGCCTTGAAACTCAACACTTAGACTGGACTTGAACTGGGCCTCTACATCACGAACTGGACCTTCAACACTTAGATTGCACCTCAATCAGCTAAACCCAACCTGCATGGACTCTTATGCAACATATAAAAACAAACCATTTTTTATAAAAGCTTAAAAATATAAAATGTAACAATCTATAAAATGAGAAATATATTATTAGATATAAAATTGTAGGAATAAAAGATCATATACTTTTAACACCCCCCCCCCCCCCCCCCCACAATTTTATAACTTAAACATATCTATCATTTTTATAAGATTACATAACCTGTTATGCTGATGGGTCAATAACCCTTTCGTGAATAAATCAGCTAACTGATCATCTGAACTAATTTTTTCAGTTTTAATAACACCTTTTGTGATCTGTTCCCTTAAGAAAAACAAATCTAATCCAAAGTGTTTTGTTTTATCGTGGAACACCGGATTAGCAGCAATTGAAAGGGCTGCAGAACTATCACAGTTCAAACGAACTGGTAATTTCACCAAGACACCCAATTCAGACAATAAGTTTTTAATCCACATGATTTCACAAGTTGTGGAACATAAAGCACGATACCCTGCTTCGGCAGAGGACCTTGATATAGTGGCTTGTTTCTTGCTTTTCCAAGAAGCAAGTCCTTCACCCAAAAAAATACAAAAGCCTGTAACAGATTTCCTAGTAAACACACATTTTGCCCAATCTGAATCAGAATAGGCAATTAGATCAAGATTGTTACTTTTGGAAAAATGTATTCCCTTTCCAGGTGCAGACTTTAAATATCTTAAAAGTTTAAAAGCAATTTTTTGATGCCTTCAGTTGGTTTATGCATAAACTGACTCAAATAATGGACAGAATAAGATATATCTGGACGGGTGTGAGACAAATAAATTAGCTTCCCTATCAACTGTTGATAACCAGTGGGGTTATCTAACAGTTTATCATTAGAAGTTACAATATTGGTTAAGTTATGGTTCTGTTCAATAGGGCAAGATATAGGCTTGCACCCTAACATACCATACTCAGCCAACAATTCTGTACAATACTTCCTTTGGGTCAAACACACCCACTTTCAGTTTTAATAACCTCTATTCCTAGGAAGTACTTTAATTCACCCAAATCTTTTATCAAATTTTAGACTTAAAAACATTTTTAACCACTTCAATTTCATCTAATGAGTTACCAGTAACGATTATATCATCAACATATACCAATAACACCACTAACACAGAAGAAGTTTTCTTAACAAACATTGAGTAATCACAATGACTCTGAACAAAGCCAAACTCAGACAAGGAACTAACAAGTTTTTGATTCCACATTCGTTTAAGCCATACAGTGATTTTTTCAATTTACATACAAGGTTACTATTAGAATTACTAAAGCCTTCTGGTAAAGACATATAAACCTCCTCAAACAAATCACCATACAAGAAAGCATTATTCACATCTAATTGGTATACATTCCAACTATTGTGAACTGCTAAACTTAGGACACACCTAACAGTGACAAGTTTAACTACAGGAGAAAATGTTTCCTCATAGTCTATACCCTCTTTTTGACTAAACCCCTTAGCAACCAACCTAGCTTTATACCTATCAATTTCCCCATTAGACTTGTATTTGATCTTATAGATCCACTTACATCCTATCTTATGTCTACCTTTAGGTAACTCTACAACATCCCAAGTATCATTTCTATACAAAGCCTCTAATTCATCATTCATGGCATTTACCCAATTCTGACTTTTAACAGCTTGACTATAGTGTTTAGGTTCAAACTCTTTATCAATTTTAACAGAAAAACATTTAGCTTCATAAGATAGTTTAGAAAAATTGACAACCTTATCTAAACTATACTTTACTTTCCCTTCTACCAAAAAATCTTTATATTTTTGTGGAAAGTTAATGTTTCTACTGGATTTTCTACCAGTTGTTTGAACCTGATCTTGGACAATGTCCCCCTCAGACTGTTGTTTTTGGTCATGTTCAGTATTCACATGCTCAACCCTATCAGTCTCACTATTAGTGCTACTAGGCTGCTGATTCTCAGCCATGCCAGTAGCAGCACTCTGAGAATCAGATTGTTGAGACCCATGTGTTCCTAAATCCTTATTACTATTGTCCCTTTCATCATCATCGGGATCATTCACCTCCAAGTGGTTTTCAACATCTGTGTTTTCAAAGTAGTCAAAAAAGTTTAAAGAATTTACATTTTTATCTAAACTAGCATTATATTTTTCAAAAACAGTAGGTTCTTTAAAAGGAAAACATGTTTCATAAAACCGAACATCTCTGGAATATAGAATGGTTTTGTTGTCCAAACTGAACAACTTGTAACCTTTCTTTTCCAGGGAATATCCTATGAAAACACACTTCTCAGCTCTACTTTCTAGTTTATTTTGTTCATTTAAAACAGTTGCAAAACACAGACATCCAAACACCTTAAGGTGATCAAGAAAGGGACTAAAACTATATACTAACTCATAAGGAGTTTTTCCAGCAAGCACAGAGGATGGAGTCCTATTTATAAGATAAGAAGCAGTAAGCACACAATCAGTCCAGAATCTAATAGGTATGTTGCTTTGAAAAAGTAACGATCTGGCAACATTTAACAAGTGTCTATGCTTCCTCTCAACAATTCCATTTTGTTGAGGAGTATAGGCACATGTGGTTTGATGAATAATTCCTTTAGATTTGCAGAAATTATTCATCTGACTATTGACAAACTCAAGACCATTATTGTAACACCTCGAAGTGTTACGGGTCTCTTAAACGGGTCAGATTGTACCCGACCACCCGATTACTTATTAAAATATTCCAGTTCGAACCTCGCGACTAACCGTTTCAATCGATTACATAGATAATAATTATTGGATTTTTATTATCTCTGTAAAACGCTCCTTATCTTCTATTAAAACGTTTCTTATTTTATTACTATACTCGTTACCAAACACCCAAGTCTTCAGTTATTATCCCTGTTGCCAAACGCCCCTTTTATTTTATCCCCTTTTATAAACTCTTTTCTCTCTCTCTCTTTGTCGCTACACACAAATAACACACACATACGTGTGTGTTTCAGAGAGCAGAAGCAGCAGCCACGCCGCCTTCATCTCCGGCCGCCGCCGGCGTCGTCTTCTTCCTTCTCTCCGGCCACAACCTCCTCCTCCTCTTATCGGATAAAACCACCAAACACCCTCGCTTCATCTGTTCCGGTGACCTGTTCTTCTGTTTCTGTTCCAAATCATACCGGTAACCTTTAATCTACTCTGAATCAAACCAACCCGACAATAATCCTAACCCGATAATAACCCCCTTGTTCATCTGTTTCTGCTGTGAAATAACCGAACACGGATCCACCGATATTAAGCCATAACCACCGTTTCTGGCACCAATAAACACCATCAAACCATGATAAACCAAAACCATGACCTTGCTTGCTAATCGGACGCCGATAACCTTGCGTGCTATTAAAGCAAAAAAAAAAAAAAAGCATTTTTTTTGCCTTTATAAGAAATGTGTGGTCCAGAATGGTTCTCTCAGTTCTCAAATAGGGGTTGGTTCTCTTAGGATCCATACCCTATATATATATATATATATATATATATATATATATTATATATATATATATATATATATATATAGGGTCAGGATCCTGTACAAAGTACATTTTTTGTGAGAAGTGTGAGAAGTATTAAAAATTGATACTTAGGCATCATTTTTTGAACTTAGTCGTGATGTTTTGGATTGTTTTGCCTATAAAAACACCAAACATAATAATTAAAAACCGAAAACAATGTATTTTAGGCTTAAAAATTAAAACACCATGCTACGAACATTAGCAGTGTGTTTTAAGCGTTAGGTAGTGTGTTTTAGCTGTTTTTTAAATTTAATGACTATAATACATTGTATTGTGTTTTAGATTGTTGTGTTTGGTGTTTTTCAAGTTAAAACAACCTAAAACATCATTCCTAAATCCAAAACATGATGTCTACATGTCAATTCTTAGTCCTTCTCACACTTCTCACAAAAAATGTACTTTGTACATGATCCTAAACCTATATATATATATATATATATATATATATATATATATGTTCCTTAACAGTTGGTAGATCTGACCTGCATCAAATCCTGCTGAGATTATTATTATGTCAGGGTTAAATTCTGTTGCGACAGGGATTAATATACGGTCCCAAACAGCAATATAATCTGCATCCCACACTGATCATTCTCCCAAGGAACATTTATATTGTATCCAGCACCAGGTCCCTCACCGTTAGGATAAAAACTCCCATTCTCATGCCTGCACGTTTCCAGTATACTCTATTAATAAGCATGACAGAAATAGGGTTTTACAAACAAATATTAGAATTGAGTAAGAAAAGGAAAACAAGCATTTTACTGTGAACAGAGAAGAACAGCACTCGCGAGTCTTTCAGAACATCTTTTGAGTACCATTTCCGTGATGAACGTCCCAATCAACAATCAGTATCTTGTTGATGCCTAATTCCTAAAACAGAACAAGATTTAACTTACTTAATGATGCATTATAGTCATGACACACGTTAACGATACAAAAACACATATAGCGCTCACTTTTTGGTTAAGAAGAAAGCTTGTTGCAATTGCAACATTGTTAAATAGGCAGAATCCCATTGGTTCATTTTCTTCTGCATGATGTCCAGGCGGTCTAACAATAGCAAAGGCAGAGTTAAGTTCCCCTTTCGCAACTTTCTCAGCAACCTGTTGAACACATCTTTCATTAATAATTTACAGTCAAATAAAAGACACCATATAACTTTATTCACAAACATGTAACATGATTAAACAACAAAACAGGTATCAGAGCCTCTCACCTCAAGCACGGAGCCAGCAGCCAGATAAGCAGATTCGGATGAACCTTTGTTAAAATATATTGAATCATATTGATTAGCCACTCTGTTTCTTTTTTTTGAAGCCATCTTTTTAGAGCTAATAGTCTTGATCAGATTAATGTGCTTATTAGTATGAACTGCAGCTACATATCTGTCCTCCACTTCTTTGGCATCAAATACCATGCATCTGAAATACAAGGTAATCATGCATGAGTTGATCTAGCATATACGGCCCGACTAAAACCACATTTTTTTAGGTTTTTACATTTAACGTATATTGCAACTTTTCGACCAACCACCGATAATTTTTTTAATGTAGATAAGCTCAATCTACACATGTGAGCTGCTTGAGATCGGCTCGGTAAAAAGCTCGAAACAAGCCGAGCCTTATCAACACAATCGGACTTTGCATCTCGCCGCATAATCATCCTTACATTACAGCAAAGATAGCTTTGCACCGTATGTTTGTGGTGGTGTGTATCAGACGTTGGCGGCTGTATACGATCACGATATGTTCAGATCTGCCCGGAGTGTGTGCGTGACCCTTTGATACATTGTATGGTTGATTTCAGGTCCCCCAATTTTATTTTGAGTCATAGGGTGGTTTTGTTCCTATGACTTATTACGTTTGTATTGACTTTGGGTTTTGTTCCTTTGTATGATTCCCTTCAGATTGTTGTTCAACCGAAACTACATGTCGGTAGGTTTTGTTTATCCCGTTAACTTTTTATTGAAAACAGTAAGCTTTTTTTTTTTTTTTTCTGACCCTAGAATTTTCATCTGCAACATTGGGGATACGGTTCAGGGCATCAGGTATTTGTTGAAATGCTTAAGTCATTTTGATATAATAGTTTGTGACTGAGAGTTGATTTTGAAAACGAATCTATATACGGTTGCATCGTTGTTTCCTATTTGTATTTTGAAAACGAATGTAATTGGCGTAGTTATCTTGCATGTGTTTTGTTCATGTTAAATGGTTGTGTTTTATGTTTTTCCCCTAAATTTGGAAGACGCACTTCAGGTGTTTGTTATAATGTCAAGGTCAGTATTACCTATGAAGTTTCATTACAATGGACTGACTGTACTGAATCATTTTTTGCTTTGAGGAAAACCATTTTTGGTGTTACTTTCATTCTTGAAGGTATCTTGATTACGAGTCATTGTCAACTAAATTAACAAGGTGGAGTTCTTTGTTAAATGTATTTCATATCATGAAAGTCACTAATCATTAATATACCGTGAGTTAATGTGGTTTTTAGCTTGCTTGCTTTGTCATGATAATTGGTCTTGCATCACTGTGGTATTAGTATTTTGTATATTACTTTTGTGAACAATGATAATGATAACAAGTATGTGTAATGTTTATAATTAGTAAACTATACTGCTTATTATCTTAACCTCCTTAAAAGCGAACACAAGGCCGAGTTATTTTATTATCTTTTTTTTTTTTTTTTGTAATATTAAGAACTTATTACCAGATTACCAATGAGACCAAATAACATGCAACTTGCATTGGCAACTTTGCCTTTAAGATTCTTATTCCCATATGTTTGTTCTCAAATTTACTTATGAAAATTGGTGGTTGAAGATGTGCTACTTGAATGCTAAAATGTTGCAGCACAATGTTTGGAATAGAGAGATGGCCTGTGGATGGATATGGAAGAACAATTATGTACACCATTCACCAAAGCTTCACGGCTTTATTCATGAAAATGCAAAAGAAAAAGCATGGTAAGTTCACAAATTATTTTTGCCTTTTACGTGTAATGATACAGTTAGAGGTCTTTCTGATTGTTTGTTTGTTGCTCTCTCAAGTAAGAAACTTGATATTGTTTATTTAAAATAACTTATTTCACTCATTTAGGTTGAGCTGGCTTTTATAATATCAAATCATATCTAGCAACAAACTGTATGATAGTAACAAAAGCAGGCGCGAAGACGCATTGTCAAACAGATTTAATGGAACGATTCAGTTTAGCGCGCCGCAACGCGCGCGGTTTTAAAACCTAGTTTAATTTAATATATTAACTAATACACTAAACCAGCCAAGCTCGAGCTCTTATCTCTACTATCTCTACTACATTATAAAGAGTGAGCAATGGGCAAACATGTCCAACTTGGTAAAGTTAAGATGGGATGTGAAAAGTCATGTGCTTTAACTCTCAAATGTCATATAAATCTTCTCCAAATTACCCTTCAATGCATTAAGATACTTGTACCATGTAGTAGAAATAAATAAGGTTTATTTCTAGATAATTAAGTTTCTATATTTGCTCGCAAAATCCGTTCAAATTCTTATATATAATATCATGTGATGTGGTATGACTACAACCTTCAAATAATTATATTCAACAAATATTAATTTTACATTTTCTTTCTTTCTTTAAAATTGCATATGTTTATATAAATATACAGTGTCGTTCATCATGAAAATTGCTAAAAAAAATTATATATTACTTTATCTTTATACTTGCTCCCTCTTTATTTTTCTATTTTCTTAAAAAAATTCGATGCATCACTATTGCTTACAATAATTTATGGAACTAAACCGTGTATAGTTCCCATATCTTCATCGAATATGCAAATAAACCTATTGAATCGTTCTTTGGTTCAGTTGAAAAGACTTGGATTTTCTTCTACAATATTTAAAACAAGAGTAATTAACTTTTCTGAATAAATGATACCAACGATTATGAAGCTATAGTAACTATGTAGCAAGTGTTGTATAATGCACAAAAAACCGTATACTATTGCAACCATGTTTGACTTTCTTGCATGCAAATATTTCAATGTACTCTTTTTTCTTCTTAAACCCTCCTCAATGTAACTATGGTTGGAAATCTAATCTTGTCATATTGGCCTGTTACAGTAACATACATTTGGTTTATTAAAATTTGTTCAATAATGAGTATATGGTTTTTGTGGTGAACTGCAATCAGTTGTAAGTGGCGGTGCACATTTCTTTTCTTTTTTTTTCTACGAATACTTGTTAAAACATAGTGTGCATATTTTTATTCTTTTTGCGTAACTTGCGGCAAAAAAATCTAAGTATCATAATGTTGTATTACAACCCATTTGTGGATCCCGCTGCAACGCACGGGGAAACCCACTAGTAAGTTAATCGAGCTCGGCTCGACTCGGCTCGTTTGCACCCCTAGGTGAACCCATAGGGGAAAAAAATCAATGGTCACACTGATCAATTGATAAGTGTGGAAAAAGAAACATAAAAATAATATCTTTAGACCAAACACTAAATGGGTTGCTATTATTATTATTATTATTATTATTATTATTATTATTATTATTATTATTATTAAAACTATCTAATTAACACTATAAGTTGGACTAAAATCACTACCAATCATACCAAAACAAGATTTCTAGTACATATACTGAGTGTGTAGTAAAAGAAGTGACCTTTGAGGAATTCCAGCAGCAGTGAGTTTGTTCCAAACAGCACGAATACGATCAGGGTTTTCTGGGTGAGGTTCGCCTCTAGGTGTTGAATGCTTGCACATCCTTTCATCGTATACCAAACCCACACGACGTCGTTGTGTTGCAGGTGCCGGTGAAGAACAATGAGGTTTAGTTCCATTGATGTGATCGGGCGGGAAACCCATTGATGGAGACAATGAGTGGAGACACGAGTGAGGTTTGAAACATGAAACAACAATATGAAACCTGGGATTTCTACCAAAATATTGTAAAACCCTTGGAATGGGGCATTTTATTTATGTACTTCTATTGTCTAGGGGTGCAAATGAGTCGAGGAGCTTGCGAGCCACTCGAGATTAACTTGATAAAAAGCTTAAAATGAGCCGACCTTGAGTCTAGCGTATGAAGCGTGTTAGGCTCGTCGAACCATATCGAGCCTCAGTATAATATTAATTTATTAATATTTTATACTATTTACCTCACATTTACCGTTGTTTAATAAACGAGTCAAGCTGAGCTTTTGACTTATCGAGCCTAAACAAGCCTATTATTTATCATCATCATCAGTTAATCCCACCAATAGCAAAAGCTAGGGTAGGGCCTGATGAGGGTAAGTGTAGATAGCCTTACCTCTACCCCTAAGAATAGAGAGGCTGCTTCCAGTGAAACCGCCGACTCAATAGTGGTTTTTTATCAAGCCTTAGACATAAGGCACATAACACTTAGCAATCGTGACAAACCCGACTGCTGCATGTACCCCCTTGTCTTTTGGCTATCAAAGCCTATTATTTAAATTATTTTTATTTAATATATTAACTAACAAACACTAAACGAGTCATCGAGCTCGAGCTTGAGAAATTACAAATGAGCCGAGCTCGAGCTCAGGCTCGGCTCGCTCGTTTTCACCCCTATATATGCCTAAGACCACCCGTAGTGGGCGGTAATTTAAGCATGAAAGCCAAATTTAGCTCCCCTTAAGGCCCCAAACATCCCCTAAGGCGCTAAACTTCCCCAAACCTGCACAAGCGTTAGAAATTTAATGCTTCAACCCAAACCATTCCACCAATCAAAAGCATGCTTTTAATATTATTTGATTTTAATTTAAAAAACTAATAATTGGGTAATCATTGGGGGCATTATGGGGCCTTAAACCACTACACCACATTTTCTTTTAAAGCCTCCATGCTGAATAGGATGCCACATGTCGCAATTTGCCCAACTTGGGGCCTTAAAATTAACCTCCACTGCACATGATCTAATCACCTTTTGGAGAAAAAAAAAAACTCAAAACGAGGCTAGCTTAAATGAGCCGGAGTATGGGAGCAAACATGAACCTAAAAAATAATTTGTTTAGTAAATGAGCCCGAGCCCAAGCCCAAGCTTTGCTATCAAGCTCTAGCCGACTCGTGAGCCTAAACGAGCCCATTGTTTATTTAATATTTAATTAATATATTGAATACTCCTATATTTAGATAAATATAATTGCTATTTATAAATTTAAGAAAAAATAACTAAATTATAAATAAAATAATATTGTAAACAAGCCTAATAGCAAGAATATGAGAAGAGATAATATAGAGAGAAAGAGATGTTTTATTATTAACAACTAGGTTATTTGCCCGTGTAACACACGGGTATAATAAATAAAATTTATATAAATTTAAATATATAGTAACTAAGATTGCATATTAATGTAAATTATTGAAAATTTTTAATATATAATATAATTCTTAAAAAACAAAAAAAAATCACAAATCTCTAAATATCTCTTTGTATACAACATTTGTTGTTTTATTTGTTAACATTGTTATATCTATCTAATATGAATAATTTAAAACTGACTTTGCTTTTTACTCTTTAAAACGTGATGCACAATTGGCCATAAGCGAAAACATGGTATTTCAAATACAATGCAATTCTAGATAGCGATTGTCTTTGTCTTTTGCTTATTGTCATCGTGAGTCATACAGATAAAGTTTTTTTTTTTAAATTGGAACATAATTTTCTTATTAAAGTTAAACAAAAAATAAGACATTCAGTTAAAAAAATATAGTTTTCGAAAGTGATAATAAAATGCGGTAAATAACCTAAACACTTTTTTTTAACTTTTGACTTCTTGAAGAAGTTATAAGTCAAAAGGAGGTGAGGAAATGGAGAGCCAAACATGCTCTAAGTATTCAACTATGTACAAATTAAATTTTATATTTCTAAATTGTTATCCCAGAGTTTCTGATTTATTTCGCAGTTAAAATTATTTAATTTTGAACAGTCATATTTTGATTAGATGAATTGATGGAGGTAATTTGAACTATTTAAATTTGGTTTAATTTTAAAGTTTGAAAATTTAATTTTGTAATTTTAAAGTACGATAAATATTTTTTGGTTTATAATTATAAATAGTTTTTAGAAATGATTAACTATATTTGATGAGATTGAATATGTAAAAAATGTTTGTCTTCTAATATTTTTTATATTGATTAACAAAAACATTATGAAAATAATTTAAATACTAATTGAATAACATTTATTGTTTTGAATAATTAATGTAAGACTTCATGAAGGAGTGACATGTGTCCCTCATATGTTTTCTTTTATTAGATAGTGTAGATGTAGATGTAGATGTAGATGTAGATGGGGGCATTATGGGGCCTTAAACCACTACACCACATTTTCTTTTAAAGCCTTCATGCTGAATAGGATGCCACATGTCGCAATTTGCCCAACATGGGGCCTTAAAATTAACCTCCACTGCATATGATCTAATCACCTTTTGGAGAAAAAAAAACCCAAAACGAGGCTAGCTTAAATGAGCCGGAGTATGGAAGCAAACATGAACCTAAAAAATAATTCGTTTAGTAAATGAGCCCGAGCCCAAGCCCAAGCTTTGCTATCAAGCTCGAGCCGACTCGTGAGCCTAAACGAACCCATTGTTTATTTAATGTTTAATTAATATATTGAATACTCCTGTATTTAGATAAATATAATTAGGGCTGTACACGAGCCGAGCCGAGTCGAGCCGAGCCACGCCCAGCTCGAACTCGAGCTCGAACTTAAATCGAGCCAGCTCGGCTCGGCTCGTAAATGTTCGAGCCGAGCTCGAGCTGGCTCGAGCCAGCTCGTTATATTTTTTATTATTTTTTTATTTTTTTTACAAATATTTATTAAATAAAAAACAATAAAATTACACATAATCATGTATATTTTTTTCTTTTTCTAAGTTATGGTTTATTTATTATGAAAAGATGGGGTAGATAGGTAGTATGAGCGGGATTTTCAAATTTTGAATTTTAGAATTAGGTTTGGAGCCAAAATATATTAGTTTCATCTATATATTTGTAACACCCCAACCGATGGCGGAAACATCGAGGTGTCACGTAAGAATGAGTATACAGTAGCACATGGTAACCAAATTTTAATTGAAATTAATTTAAAGTGCAAATATCCAAAAATGGAAATACATAATGAGTTTTAAGTGGAAATCTAATACATCACAAAAACCAAACAAGCATAGATTTCAGTTTGCCTTCTCATGAAAATACTCTAATCTTCATGCATCATTATTAGGTTAGTCCCTAATACCCTACATTGAAACAAATTAAAAGCCTAATACCCTACATTGAAACAAATTAAAAGTCTAATACCCTAATAAGAAACAATAAAACATTAATACCTTACATTGAAATTTGGGGTAAACCATAAGGACTACCAAAATTTCGCTAGAACAAATTTGTTGGACGGTAATATTTTCATTCTTTTGCAAATCATGGGTGAAAAAGAACTTGGGCAAAATGTACTTTGTTCAGTCATCTTAGATGTATCCTTCCTTAAGTTGAGCAATGCATGTTGCGTTGTCTTCGTGTAAAATTTTGGTCTCTCATCTCGTGAAGAAATACCACAAGATTACGAATGTGCTGTATCACCGACCTTATCCACACACATTCTCGACTAGCTTCATGAATCGCCAATATTTCTTCATGATTAGATGACGTGGTTGTGATTGTCTGCTTTACATAACGCCATGAAATTGCGGTATCTCCACTTATGAACAAATATCCAGTCTAAGATCGCCCTGTGTGAGATTCAGACAAATACCTTGCATCTGCAAAACCAACCAAACTTGTTTTCGATTGGTTAGTAAAACACAAACCCATATCTTTTGTTGCCTTGAAGGTAACGGAATGTTTGTTTTACCCCATTCCAATGCCTCTTTGCGCCTCTTTGCTTGGCATGAACTATATCTTGCCAATAAATTTAAAGAAAATGATATATTTGGTCGTGTATGGCTAGCAAGAAACATTAATACACCAATTGCACATAAATATGGTACTTCTGGACCAAGTATTTCCTCCCCATCGCTCGGAGGTCGGAATGGGTCTTTCTCTACAACATATAGTTAATAATCATGACTCTTTTTACGTGTATTTGTAAATTATCTGTGGTGAATGATGAAGATACGCGGCGGCGACAGTGGTGATGATAGTAGCTGAGAAGAATTAGGGTTTAGGTTGGTGAAGGTATGTAATGATGATGATAAATTCTGATGGGTATTTGTGATGGTGATAATTTGTTATTAATTCGATTTTTCTAGGGCTAATTTCATCATTTCATATTATTTTTTATGATAACATTGAGTTATATTTATAACAAAACACTGGATGGATAAATTACATAAGGACGGCAGGAAGGCATACAAGAATGTCCGTTAAAAAGAAAAAAATGTCAAGTTTGAGGGCGAAGGGGTAAATTCAAAATATGAAACTTGTAGGGTTGAAATGCAACTTTATGTGTAACTAACTACATGGTTGGAGCGGACCAATTTAGGGTCAGTCGGTCACCACACGCAACCCACGACGGTAGATCCAGCACCGCCAACCACCATTCACTATCAGGTGTTTATCTCTGGTTTTTTTTTTGCTGTTACACCCTGTCATTTTTAGGGTTTAGATGTTTGTGTTTTTACTTTTCACTACTTCAAGTTTAACCTATATCAAATTTGTTTTTTATTCTAATAATGCTTTATATTTTATACAATCGATTCTTTCTTAAGTTATATGAAAAAATGATGATTATTTGATTAAACAAACTTCTGGGTGTTCGTTCATTGGTATTTAATTGTTTAGGATTAATCTTAATCATCACAGTTTTGTTCTATTTGAAAACTTAATTGCTCATAATACACATTTGATCATGGATATTGTATCATTTATCCATGATTTACCAACTTCTCTTGATCTGTTTAATGACAATACACATTTTAGTTTTTTTTTCCCAACATTTTTTAGGTTACTTTTATCAATTTTTTAGGTTGTTTACACAATTTTAGGTTATTTTCATCATTTTTAGGTTACTTTAACAATTTGAAGTTGCTATTCTTTAGGGAGGGGTGTAAATGATGCTCGAGAGCTACTTGGGATCGGCTCGGTAAAAAGCTCGAATGAGCCGAGCTTGAAACATGACTCGTTTAGTTATCGAGCCCGAGCTCAAGCTTTTTATACAAAGACCGTTTAGGCTTACGAGCCCAAACAAATATTATATTATAATTATTTTATATATAGTATACCTCATAGTTACCTAAATCGCTCACATGGCCACGTTTTTCGTACTGGATCGCGATGTACCAAATCGAAAGTCGCTACGTACCAAATCGCCTCCGGTACGCGACTGAAATCGGACCTCCAATCGATCCAATCCTTGTGTGGTACGTTCAAGGGATCGATTTTATAGGTTTGTGGATAGTAATGGAAACGCGAATGGTACAAGTTTTTCTGCTAGAATCGTGGAAGAGAGGAAGAGAACACAGAAAAGAAGGAAGAAGAAGAAGCAGGACCATTCAAAAAAAAAATATAAGTGACGGCTGCACATGTGTTTTATCATATTAGGGTTAAATAAGTTTTGTATATTTCAACATTTAGCCCCTCTTCCTTTTATCAGTTTACATTTAGTTCCTAAATTTGTAACATTTTATTTAAAAAGTGTAAAATAACTTTGTGTATTTAAACACTTAACCCCCTCTATGTTTACTAGTTTACATTTGGTATTTTACCTTATAAATTTATAGTAAAAAAGTATAAAATTAACATTAAATATATATATAAAAATTATAAATAGGTATTCATGTTTTAATTTGGGTACACCGAACCGTATTCCTTGGTACACCGTACCGCTTCGTACCGAAATGAACCTACCCCCCTCCGTACCGAATACGTCCACTCTAACGAATTGCGTACCCGAACCGCGTACCCGTACCGGAGCGAACCCCGTTTTAGGTAACTATGGTATACCTACTATTTAACATTGGCGAGCCGAGCTCGAGCCTAGTTTTGGCTCATTTAAGCTTTGAAGCGAGCTCGAGCCGAGCTTTTAGCTCCTTTAAAATTGTTCTAAAATTATTTCGAGCCGAGCCGAGCCCAGTCAAGCTCGGGCTCGGCTCGTTTGCACCCCTAAATTTTTCCTTAACTAATCAACAATTTGAACTGTTTTAAGCCTTCTGCGTCGTAGATTGAGTTAGTATACTTACCGAGTTACATGTTTTTTTCAGGCCGTAATCGGTAATCATACTTGAGTTTAAATGAGTGGTGCTTCTACATCTAGCAGCTTAAAAAATGCATTTTCATACTGTGTGCAACAAGTTAGAAACTATGACTACCATCACTATCTCTGCCTTCTTGAACTGCCTGCGAATATACGTAGGGCTGGTTTTGCTCTCCGTGCGTTTAATGTTGAAACGTCACGAGCGATGGATGTTGCTTCTGACCCGAAAATTGGTCTGATGCGTCTGCTTTGGTGGCAAGATGCTATTGACAAGATATTTAAGAATAAAGTTATTGAACACCCTACGGCGCAGGCTCTCGCGTCTGTTATATCTGAGCAGAAAGTTAGCAAAAGCTGGTTGAAACGGTCTGTTGAGGCGCGTATAAACGATGCTCAAAGGGACGTTGATGATATATATAACACGATTGAAGAGTTGGAGAAATATGCAGAAGATACGTCTTCGACTATTTTGTATACGACTCTTCAAGCAGGTGGTATAACGTCCACTGCTGCAGACCATGCGGCTTCACATATTGGGAAGGCAAGCGGGCTTCTTTTGCTCATTAAGTCGCTTCCTTACCATGCTAACCGTAACCATCAGTTTTCTTATATACCTGTTAAAGTGGCCGAGAAACATGGTTTACTTTTAAAGCAAGGTGAGAAATTGGAGATAAGAACAGATTCACGTGAGAAACTTTGTGAAGCGGTTTTTGACATGGCTTCAACGGCTAATGCCCATTTGCAGAAGGCTCGAGCCTTAGCTGAATCAGTGCCTAAAGAGGCTCGATCGGTTCTTTTGCCTGCTGTGGCGTCACAAGCTATTCTGGATTCTTTGAATCGTGTGGGGTTTGATGTGTTTGATCCCAGGCTAAATCGAGGGATTTTGGGCGTGAATCCGTTAGTTTTTCAGTTAAACTTGAAGTGGCATTCATGGAGGGGTGTGTACTGATGGATGTTTTATAAAGAGACTTTGTTTTGAACCATTTTTTGGTGATCAAATAAGAAAGGCATTTGGTACTAATTATAGAAGGATACTTAAACATGTTTTGAATGGAGAGCCTTCCAGTCATTCATTTGTTGTTTATGATTTTATGGAATGTAACAAAACATTATTTCATTATTCAAATTGCCTCATCCCACGCTCCCTAGACTCTACCATTATGTGTGGGATTTTGCTGCGTTCGGTTGTTTGTTTTCTTGCGTTATCTATACATTAATTGAAAATACACTTGTCATTAAGACGAGGCTGATGGCTACTGCCATCCTATATCTTCTTTTTGGTTAAAATATCGGTGTGGGTTTGGACTTGGAAGATGAAACCGGTTTGGACCCGAAACGAAGGGATGAAATAGGTTTGAAAACTCCTCCATAAAACCGGTTAAAACCGAACCGATCTGTTTTCTCTTATAAACCGATTACAAACTGAACCACTTTGAGCCAAAACCCAACGTTGACCGAACCCGAAGCTATTTTAATCCAAATTGGTTTGCCTCAAAAACAGATTTGTGCACCTCTAGTCTAGGCTCTAGGTAGAGATGAACAAAAAGACCTGGTTTGGGCCTGATATGGTTTAAGATTGTAAAATTAAATTACCTGACTATGAAGAGTGTGTTGAGGGAAATAAATACAATACAAATATAAAGATGCTTAAATAAAGAGCAAAAAATTAAATTACCACCAAAAAGGAATATATATTAGCTCATTAATTTCCTAATCTAGGTAATGTGAGCAACTAAAACCAAAATGCAACCTGTCTTTAGACATTCCCTTAACCTAAGACCATATAATAATAATAATAGTACCCTTACTACATGCATCATCCACTTGTTCATACTCATCAACCCCAAAAAAGCATTACAAGCATTGAACCCATTATGACAAAGAAACCAAGAGTGGTGGTTTCTTGATGTATCCTTAGCCCATGGCTAATATCCGTGTTGATACCTGCACCCGATGGGCCCATACCCGACCCATATCCACCTCCTAGCACGCCAGTGTTGGTTGGGTTGTTGCCGTAGGGAGACGTGGTGGTGCTGCCTGGTGTCATTGTGGTTGAACCTGGTGTCATCGTGGTGGGGCCGCCTGGTGTCATTGTGGTGGAACCTGGTGTTCTCGCATTACCTGGTGAATTTACCACGGTCGTACCACTGCATCCGCAAATGTTAATAAGTTGATGGTAAACTACTAAACTACAACAAATGCACATGTAGTAAAGTACAAATCATGTAAATGTAGAAACTAGAAAGAATGAATCGAGACACAGCGACGAAACCAAAATTTTTTTATTAGAGAGTTATCTTAAGGCTCTCTTCTCTCCATTAGCTACAGCTAATGGTCAAATTCATATATTTTTTTCCCTCAAAAGATATTACAGTTTTTTACTAAAAATCTAACAAAATATCGTCAGGAAGTCATTGGACCCTCTTGACCAGGGCCGTCTCCGAAACGTTTTGGGCCTAGGGCGACTAAAAAAATCGGGGCCCTATAAAATTCAAGTTTTAACTTTCAATTTTAAAAAATGAGTAATTCAAATTTTAACTTTTAATTATCAAACATCAATACTTAGAATATATATTTTATTAAAAAATAAAGAAAAGTTGGTCTTAAATGCATTGTTATAAAAAAATCAAATGCTTAAAGTGGGATTTGAACTCAATTTCTCTATCTTGAAATATAATTCACTAACAAATTCATCTACCTTGGTTTTGTTCTCATTACCCACAGCAAAGTAATTTGAATACACTTTATACATAATATATATTTAACAATTTTAAAATTTCGGGCCTCCCGGAAGTTTGGGCCTTGGGCCGTCGCCCACTCTGCCCATGCCTAAAACCGGCATGCTCTTGACCATCTCCCGTTCCGCACTACCAATAAGGGGTGATGTACAACTACCCATAAATAAGTTACGAGCCATCATTTCAGGTTGTTTTGTCGGGCGTCTTACATTATATTAGTGTCTTACTCGTACAATGTATTGTATATTTTTTGGGACGAAAAAAAAATTGTTTACCGTTCAAACAAAAAGTTACGAGCCACCGTTAGAAGTCAATGTAAAGTGTAAACGTAAGTTGTAAAAAAAAGGCAGATCGACAAAGCGTCTATGGTACAACACTACAACTTGTCAGGATGTTTTGCCAGCAGTGTACAACTAAAGAAGCACATGGTACAAGTTATATAATTGAAGTGGACCAGTGACGTAGGTCCAGATGGTTGAAAACACATGAACACAGTGTACATTGGATACCAAGTAGTAAATAATTAAGATAGGATAATTGTGGAATAGTACAACTTGTTGAAGCACAAATGTAGATGATGGTACAACCAACCAAGAAACGACAAAAAGTTAAAAACATCACCTAGATTTTGTCAAGATTAAAGTGGTTTTGTTTGACTTGAGGCATGGTGGGCCCGTCTCCTCGAACGGGTAAAAACTAAAAACCCATTCTCTTTGAACGTAAAAACCCAAATTAATATCTAAAAATAAAAGTTTTTCTTTTACAACTAGGTTAGAGATTTTTATTTTTTTTTCCGAAAAGAACTAGCTTATAGAGTTATTATATTATATATATCTATTATTTCTACGACACTTCTCCAGTGTCGATATGTTAACATGCACCAAAGGAATTAATTGCTGCCACATGCCTCCACTTGCAGCCTTTTCCTTTTTTTATTCCGGGATACCCTTTGAGGATATTTATATTTTAAAATTTGTTACTTAACAGATAACACACTTTGGCCAAATGGTTGCCACGTTCCTTTCTCAAAGAACCCACAAGAGTTCCAAATCTGTCTCATTCATTGTTAGTGGTATTTTTTGGCACGGTGGTGGTGATATTTTGCTATGTTAACGTTGTTATTATTTAGTACATTTTGCATTAACTTTGTATTTTTATTTGGATTATTTAATTAGCCCACCAATAAAGAAAACAAAATTGTCAACATCTCATGGCTGTTTTTTTAGCCACATATTTATGGGCTCCGAATAAAGGCAACACAAGTGTTGTAATCTTAAGGTTGGTCTGGAACTTAATGAACCGCGAATATTTTTGTGAAGCCCACGCGAGAATAACAATCACTCTAATGTTATCTTTACGGTCCACTAAACCCACAACAAAACAGAAGCTCCCGCAGCGAAGCGCGGGTAACTAAAACACTAGTTATAGTTAAAACTAGGATTCTATTACCCCGCGCTTCGCGGCGGGAGCTTCTGTTGCGTTGAGGCTTTGATGGGCGTTAAAGATCGCGCGTTGCTGTGGGAGCTCCTATTGCGTGGAGGGTTTCGTGGACATAAAAAATAATATTAAGTGACAGTTATTCTCTCTTGGGCTTCAAAAAAATATTCACGGCTAAAAGCTAAAAGTTTTAAAAAAGTTGGGTGGTCAAAGTTTGAAATCTTAAAAGCTAAAAGTTTGGTACTCAAAGTTTTAAATCCTAAAAGCTAAAAATTTGGTGGCCTAAGTTTGGTGATCAAATTGGAAGAAAATAAAGTTAAGCTAAAAGTCAGTTGCCAAAGTTTTAAATCTTAAAAGCTAAAAATTTAGTGGTTAAATTGAAAGAAAATAAAGAGTAGATATATATAATTGTTAGAGCGGGAGAGGCATCACAAAGCCATACCATATGTCTTCTGAGTTGTGCAAAGTATGTGCAAAATAAAAAGAGATAGTCCAATATCAAATAACTATTCATCCGTAGCATCTTTAGACTATCAGGAGTGGGGGCGGGAGAGGGGCGGGAAGGGGGGGAACACCGCCGCCGGTAAGGCGGGAAAGGTGGCGTGGGGCGGAGGGCGGGAGGGGATTCACCGACGTGGGGGAGTGGGGGGGACACGTGGCATCGTGGCATTGGGCCATTTTCAAACGGTAACATTTAAAAAAAAAAAAAAAAAACAAAATTTAATTTTTTGAACGGTAACATTAACGGTCAAAAAAAAAATTTATAAATTACCCCCATTTTACTACAAAACACCCACTTTAACCAAATTTTATACACTTTTCAACCAAATTTTATACACTTTTCATCCAAATTTTATACACTTCCTCAACAAAAAATGAACCCATACAACCGAGGCTTCGACCCGAACAACCCATACGCGTTTGTCCCAAACCCGAATACACCACCGGTTCGCCCGATCCCAAACCGTCCACCCATTCCTTCACCTTGTCCCGACTACGCGGGTTATGCGGGTTTCATTAGTGGGCAAATTTATCCGAATTTCCCATTCAATGATTCTCTCGTTTCACAACTTCCTTTAACCCAAACCGTACCCGAAACACAACCCCAAAATGTCGCGGGATCATCTTCGGGTAAACCCCCCCCCCCCCCTGCAAGAAGAAGTCACAGGAGGAAGACCCCGGAGGAGAAAGCAATAGCCGCCGCTAACCGCCAACCACTTAAGTGGACACCCGATGAAGAGCTCGCTTTAACGAAAGCGTGGATAAGCAAGTCGGAAAAAGAGCAAGGTATTTCTAATAATTTTTTTAACATGATTTATAGTAAATTTTTTTAACATGATTTTTATTTGTAATATTGCTAATATTTTTTTTTTTTTGTAGGAACTAGTCGCCATAAAAACGACTTTTGGAACGACATAAACAACGCGTTCCATGGGTTGATGGGACGAGAGTTCTATCGAGCAAACGATAGTCTCTCGTCCAAGTGGACAGAGATAAACAGGGCAATGAACTCGTTTCAACCGCATTATTATTACGCAAGAAACAATCCAAGAAGCGGTGAAACGGACACCGACAGCCTAACCCGGTCGCTTTTAGCGTTTCGTAACGAAACCGGTCTCGAATTCAAGTTTCTTCATTGTTGGGAAATCGCCAAGAACCACTCAAAATGGGCGTACGTCCCCACTGCAAGCAACTCCGCAAAAAGGTCGAAAACAAATTCGTCAAGAAACCGTCAAACTGATCCTGAAAACGTAGAAGCCGTTAATTTGGATGAAGACGAGTTTGAAGAGGAATTGAGTCGCCCACCCGGTCGAGATAAGTCAAAAAAGAGGGCGCAAAAATCTACTGCCTCGGGTTCGGGTTCTGGATCAACCGGCGCCCACAGCGTTGACTTGCAAGATTTAAATGCCACCATGATTCAGTTCAATACGATTCAAGAAAAAATGCTCGAGGAGAAAAAAAATATTCGCGAAGCGTTTGAAAAAAAGTTGACTATGAAAGAGTGCAAATTGTCTATCAAAGAGCAGCGCGAAAAACGCGAGGATATGAAATTTCTCGCCATGAACACCGAGCATTTTCAAGGGCCGGAGTTAGAGATGACGCTTCAAATGAAGCGTGATATTATGGAAAAATATAATCTGAACTGATTTGTTAGTCTTTAATTTTTTTCGGTTTTTTTTGTATTTTTTTAAATTTTCTAGGTTTTTTTTTTTGTATTTTTCTAGGTTTTTATTAATTAAAAATATTTATTATTATTATTGTTTTATATATCAAAGTTAAAAAAAAAAGAAAAACAAAATGCCACGTGTCACTTCCCCCTTCCACTCCCCACAATTATTTTCCCTCCCACAAGGGTCCCACAAGTGCCACATAGCGCTTCATCCCCCTCTCCCCCCCCCCCCCCACCACTCCTTATAGTCTTAATAGATATGTATAATAATAAGGAAAATTAGAATTGGGGTTGGTGGCCCAATGGTAGAAGCAAAGCTTCTAAGAACACCTAAAGGGGAGGTCATGGGTTCAAGTCCTACAAGGAGAAGAAATTTGCCGTTCAAAAAAAAAATAAGGAAAATTAGAACATAACATAGATATGGGAGGTAGAGGTGATAAGGAAAACCGAATTGTTACCGTTCGAGCCATAACCGGTTGAAGTTTCGAAATAACCGATGGTTTGCAACAGGTTAGTGTATTTTTTAGGAACTAGTTATTTTTAGCCAGTTTTTAAACGATGTATCAGTTAACCAGGAAAAACCAAAAATTTAAAAATAAAAACTGAAAATAACAGGTTATTAACTGAGCAGTTAAAGTGAATAACCGGTTAAAGTATAATTGTGTGCTCCTCTAACTGGAGGTCCTTGGAGCCCTTACCATTCATCCTAAGAGTTTTATTTACATACCGTGTGTAATGAGTACGTGAACATTGATGATAAACATAGGGGACTTAGAATTAAATAATCTCAACTTTGTCGGTTTGGAAGACAATAATCACAACTTAAAGATTGGAATCTAACAGGTTTAACTTGTCTTCGTTTTTATTTCACTAGACCAAAATTAATAACTTGTTATTTTCAGGTAGAAAACTAACTGGGTTAACCCTAGTTAGTTTTGGTCCAGTGAAATAAAAACCAAAACAAATTAAGCTTGTTAGGAGGGTATTTGGGATTGAGTTTGGAAATACAAAAGTGCTTATTGGCTTATGACTTTTTGAAAAAAAGTTTAAAAAAAAAAGTGTTTGGATTAGCTTTTGGGATGAGAAATGTCAAAAAGTCAATAGATTGTGTTTTTTAAGTGTTTCGCTTAACTTATTGTGAATATTGGTTGTATGGGTGATAGATTTGTAATTTTTTTTCCAAAAGCCAAAAGCCAGGATTTCTAACTTTTCAAAAACAGTTTTTTCACCTTTAAAAGCCAAAAGTCAAAACAGAAAGTCTTTTGGGTTACACAAACAGCTTATTGACTTATTGGCATTTTGGAAAAGCCAATAAGTCAATAAGTTGTTTTGAAACTCAATCCCAAACACCCTCTAGATTCCAATTTTTAAGTTGAGATTATTTTTTTTTAACCCGACAAATTTGGGATTATTTAATTTCAATTCACCATAAACATATTTGTAGGTAGGGCTGTAAACAAACCAAATGTTTGACGAACAGTTTGTGAACTGTTTGGCGGGAAGTTTGTTTGTGTTTGTTCGTTTAATTAATGAACGAATACAAACAAAAATTTCCGTTCGTTTAGCTAAACTAACAAACATGAACAGAGGTCGTGTTCGTTTGTTTATGTTCGTGAATGTTCGGTAATGTGTTCGTGTATGTTTGTTTTTGTTCGATAGTTCATTAGAGTTTTTAATTTTTTATATTTAATTTAAGTATTTCAAATTTCTCAGTGGTAGATTATTTAACAAGTGTATCACATGTTAATATTACTTTAACTATTTTAATTAACTATTATTTTTTGTTGATTAAACGAGGATTTCAAGTTTAATATGATACATCTGTGTTTTTATAAGATATTATGTGATCAAGATTATGTCACGTATATTTGGGTAATTGGATTAGTATATTCTGGGCGGACAATGTTAGCGACGAAAAATGCGAATTTTCAGAATTTAATATGTTAGTCAGTGCTCGATTTTGTTCAGTATTGCCTATTTGTGTTCGTTTACATTCATTTGTGTATGTTTGTGTTCATTTTTGTCCGACACCTAAATTTAGCAAATAAATACAAGCGAACACGAACAAAAATCCCGTTTGGTAAGTGTTCATGAACAGTTCGTGAATACGTTATTTTCTTAACAAACAAACACGAACAAAACATCTCGTTTGGTAAGTGTTCGTGAACAGTTCGCAAACACGTTAATTTCTTAACAAACGAACACGAACAAGGCCTTGTTCGTGTTTGTTTGGATCGTTTACAGCCCTATTTGTAGGGCTAGAGATGAAATTTGGTTTTTTTTAGAGATTTCCAACTATATTATGTGTCAGATAGCTTAGCTAAGGGCGGACGTAGTATTGAAGATAGTCTTATGCGCTCGCTATATATACACAATAGAATAACAAATAAATAAAAAATACTCGGTAATCATAAAGAAAAGCCACAAAAATAGTAAATAAATTTGGAAAGAAACATAAGGAGATACCTGGCAGAAGAAGGGTATGAACACCCATTAGCACCTGTTTATACACACACAATAAAAAAAGAGTCATCATTAATAAAAAAATAAAAAAAAACAACATAAAACATGTATTTGTGTATGTTGGTTAAGTATACTAACTTGGGTCAGTGGTGGTGACCATGGCTGCACCATTGAAATCACAGGAGCCAGGGGCCTGACCCTTCTTTTGAAAATAGCTGTTGACGGCATAGTTGCAGTGGTCAATGACGGTGTCTGGGTTGTAGCACTTGCCACCCTGGTGCGTTTGGGTGCAGTCTGCACCGTTTCCACACGCATAGTCTATTGCCATCTGTAGCACCTTATCGTTTCCACCTTTCTTGCACACACACCATGTTGCACCTATACCATACACATAGTGTTGGATAGTATGTGAGTTACAACATTTACAGCACGATGTACAAGTTGGTATAGCATGTTTGTTCTTAATGTTGTCACTCAATAGTAGATTAAATAAAGGGAAAATGACCAAAATAGCCTGTTGACCGGGCGTTTTGCACAAATAGCCCTCTCCACCCTCTTTGGAGAGAAGGGTCACACCTTCCGAGACGTCTTAGACGTCTCCCGAGACGTCTCCCACTCCAACCAATAACTTAACGCCACGTCATCACCCACTCTCTTTCTCCTTCTCTCTCTAATAATTATAGCTGACACTCTCTACTCTCTTTCTTCCCTTGTCTTGGAGACGCCACCCACACTCTGGCTGGTTTGCTTTTGCTTTGCATTAAATGGCCTTAAACCACCGAACCAATCTCTTCAATCTCTTGTAGCCCCACCGCTCACAACCGTTAGGCCTTCATTAACCCTCTTCGGTCTCTCACATTTTCAGTAACCAAAAAATGAGCAACCTTGGTTCGCTCTCCATCGACGACGGTGGTGGCGCTGTTAAACATGATCACGAGAAACCCAAAACAATTTCGATGCTAAAACTGTTTCTCCGGTAAGTATTGGTTAGAGAAATTGAAAAGACGAGTTTAATCCTTATTTTGTCTCCTCTGTTTGACAAAACAAGATATATATACATGCAGATGCAGGATATGTGTGTATATATATACAGTGGCACTAGTGACGTCTCCTCTGTTTCTCCGGTAAGTTGACGTGGGTGGTATTTTAGAGGACAAGGATGAAGACAATGATGGTAAAAAGCCGTTGAAGACGTTTCCGTTTCCTGAAACAGACGTTACCGGTGAAGCACCGGTGAGTTCTCCGTCTTCTCCGACGAAAACGTCTTCCGAGACGTCACCGGAGACGTCTTCCGAGACGTCACCGGAAGCGTCTCTGAGACGTCACCGGAGGCGTCTCTGAGACGTCTCAGGTCTGTCTCACGTCTCAGGTCTGTCTCGGGATCAACAACGACACGTGGTGGTCCTCTGTTGGCTGAAATGGGAAGCCTCTCGGGACCGTGACCCCTCTCTCCAAAGAGGGTGGAGAGGGCTATTTGTACAAAACGCCCGGTCAACGGGCTATTTTGGCCATTTTCCCTTAAATAAACGACCCCTAAACTTAAACACGGGTCAAAAAGAACTTAAAACGGCCGTTTAAAGATATAGGCTGTGACGCAAATTTTTTAGGGTGAAATTAGATTTTTTAGGGTGAAATTTTTTAGGTTGTGACGCAAATTTTTTAGGGTGAAATTAGATTGCATATATAGCAAACCTTTTTTTTAAAAATATTTTTATATGTATGTATTTATGATGATAAATACAGTACCAAAGATCTTGAACTTATGTACAACTCTTACAACATATAAAGTACAAGTATATTAAATATGGGATGATTAGAACATTTCTAAATGTACAACTTCCATAACATCAAGTACAAGTCAGCATAGCACAATAATATAACACCAGAAAGAAATATAAGTAATTTTGTACTAACTTATTATATCAACTCCAATGCTGAGCAAAAGGAACGTCTATATAATGTACTGTGCAACTTTTTTTTTTCTTCTTCGGATTGGTCAAAAGATTTAACAACCATTAAGGTTGTAACTTTTTGTGAGTATCATGGAAAAAGACATATTGTTTGTTCTTTTTTTTTTTTTATTTATTTGTTGGTGGTTACTGGTTAGAACAAAGATTTATTGAGAGCTAAAAGCTTAATAATAAAGATGAAGATAATAATAATAACAACTTTATTATTTTACTTCTTTTTTGTTGGATAAAAAAAGATGGGAAGTGTGAAAGAAGGAAGTAGAAAAGCTTACTTGAGTGAGAAACCATGGAGAAAATTACTAGAAGAACTAGAACAGCCATTGTTGTGATGAATGTAGAAGAACAAGCAGCTTGGAGAAGATGAAGATGAAGAGATAGATAGAGAGAGAGGCTATTGGGTAGCTTTTAAACTTAAAACGAAAAGGTTAATCTTAATCCAGGAAAATAATGGATGTACTAAAAGCATTACAAGTTGTATATTGGTGTGAATGTGTCTATTCTGAGTCTGGGATAGAAAATTACAGAGATAATTGACACTATGTGATTTAAAAGATGTTACGCGGCCTACCGCTATCATCCACGCTAATAGTGGTCCCGTGGACTATTTTACTGGTTGTATCTACCGTGCTGATACCGGTTTTTTATTTTATTTTTGAATTTTATAAATGCTAATTTTTCAAGGTTTGAACCGTTTGTTTTTTAACTTTTACCGTTTGTGTTATAATTTTTTTTTATTTTAGCCGTTTGTTTTAAATTCTAATTAAATAAAAAAACATTAAAGATAAATATAAAAACCTAAAATTCATTACTATTAAACATTAAACATAAAAACAAAATATATTAAAAGAAATAAAAAAAACCTAGAGTTGGCGCAATAGTTGCCATGCCTCGACATGGTCAAACATGTTGTCGTATCGAGTTGCATAGTTCACATGCGTGAACTCGATGACCCACTCCGGTTCGATGCCCGGCTCCTCCCTCAACGTGTTCTCGTACAGGGTGGTCCAGTGATCACACTTTTGAGATCGACCCACTTCCGCTGAAGGCTCACGATTGTCTGGTCATTGGTGCCGACGTGGCGGTTAAAATCGTCCAGCACATGCTTCCAAAAACCCTCCGGGTGGGAGCCTGAGCCCGAGGCCCTCAAGCGTTGACGTTGTTAAAGAACCGGGTCGTCCGAGGCGTCTTTGTAGCAGATCACCAAGGCAATCTCTTCTTCGGAGGTTCATCGAGTCATCTTCGTGTGTGTGTTTGTTTATACGGTGGTAAAGGTGAGTTTTAACCCCACGGTTTGCTATGTTTATATACAAAAAAAAATTGAACGGTTCAAATTTAATTACTGACTGTTTTGTTGGAACGGTTTTAATGATATTGAATTCGATTGACGGTTTCCCAAATTGAATTGGTTGTGGAACGGTTGTAATAGTAAAAGTAATTAATATTTAACCTTTAAACCGTGTGAAATTAAAAAAAATTAGTGAAATTAAAAAATAAATAAAAGAATCAGTGGAGCGCTGCATCCAAAAAAGAGTTATAGTGAAGTGATGTAACAGTGCAGGATCGGTTAAAATTAGGTAATTGAAAAAACTTTAAGTTAGACTAAATGGTATGGAGTCAAAGTGATCACTCGGGGTGCTGATGTGTACAAGTCTCCCAAGGGGAACACCCCCCCCCCCCCCTTTTTAAAATCGGTGACTTTGGGGAATAAACCCCGTTCTCCCCGAGTTCTTATATTATATTTTATTATATATTATAATATTATTTTCAAACTTTTTTTTATATATAATAATATTATATAAAATAATTAAAAAAAAGGGAAATGAGGGAATTGGAAGACTACCATTTCTAAACTTTATAGGAGAAAATGAAAAAAATGATGTGACACTTGGGAGAGTCGGGAGAAAAACCAACCACACCATATAGTCCTGTCCTAGGCGCCCCACCCTGATAATTAAATATTTTCTCATTGCTCAATTGATTTTTTTTTTTTCAATAAAGTAATAAATTAGTGTGGGTGGCTGACAAGGACCCAGGCAGCGAATGTACGGTTGTGTGGGGTTTTGTGTTTTAAATTGGGATATTTGGATTTTCTCCAACGGGTATATTTTGGATTTCAAACAACAGACTTAACAGTTGTTTACAAAATTAGTTATAGTTAAAGATTACACACGGGATTATAATGATCACATGTTTGGCGATTTAAAACACAAGAAATGAGAAGATATTTAGAGGCAAAGAGCCGAAAATGCAAGATATTGTCGTTAATGTTAAATCTTTGGCATTTTTTTTTGTTAAAGAATCATGCTAAGTTTAAAGATATTGTATGGAAGGATTGGTGCAGGAGCCCTCCGTATATGTTGTAACTTGGTTTTTGCGGTCCTCGCTTTAAGAACTAGCGTTTTTCGTGGTTGAATGAAAGCTAACGTTAAAAAAAAGAGAAAATGGATTTTAATATTCCCAACTATCACCTGTTGGCGGATATCACTCCGAACTTTCACTTTGGCTAATAGCACTCTCAACTTTCAACTTATTTTATTCCATCACCCCCAAACTAACCGTTATAGTCTTATGAGTAATGATCTTTCTTATCGTTCTTTGTTGACCAATAAACCTATGTCTCAATAAAAGCGTTTATGTAGTTGTCTCTGTTTTTTCGGATGAAAACAGAGGATGAAGATTGCGTTAGTTTGGGGGTGATGGAAGAAAATAAGTTGAAAGTTGGGAGTGCTATTGGCCAAAGTGAAAGTTCGGAGTAGAGGTGAGCAAAAAAAACCGGTTTGGGAACCGGAACCGCATGAACCGAACCGAACCGGTTCGTCCAAAAACCGGTTCCTACATGAACCGGTCCGGTTTCTACAAGAACCGGCAGTTCTAGGATCGGTTCCCCATCCCCACTAGAAAAACCGAACCGAACCGGTTTTAACTCAAACCGGTTTGGGAACCGGTTCCCAAAAACCGGTTTGGAACCGGTACGAAAAACCGGTATTTTTTAATAAAAAAAACTGAATTTTATATTTAAAAAAATTATATATAATAAAATTATACAAAAAAGTTTCCACACATACAAATATATACCCATACACCTTAAAAAAATTATAAAAATCAATAAAAAAAAATAAAATTTTGTCTCGCCTTTTAAAAAAAAATGTGCGCGAAAGAACCGATTAAGAACCGAAACCGAAACAAACCGAACCGAAACCGAACCCGAACCGAAACCGGTCTCCGAAACCGATCTTATGAATCGACAAAACCGGTCCAAAACCGAACCGGTTTGGAACCGAAACCGGTTCGACCAGGAACCGGTACTGTAGCGAACCGGTTTGGAACCGAAACCGGTTCGGCAAAAAAAACCGATTTGCTCACGTCTAGTTCGGAGTGATATCCGCCAACAGACGATAGTTGGGAGTATTAAAATCCATTTTCCCAAAAAAAAGAAGTTAAAGAAATTTGTATAGAAACATATAACCATAGATCTTCTATGAATAGTTTATGTTATCGATTTTTCTCTATAGCGTAAAAGAGTTGATGGTATTTATCCCGAGTACGTCATGTACTCATGTTTGTCAAATCGTTTACATGCCGACTTGCTGATAGAAGAAAGAAATTCAAAGTAGCCCAGCAAATGACAACAAACCTTGTAATATTTAAAGACTTCATCTTAATACTACAGAAAGGTTTGAAAAATCTTTTATTCATACATTTGCTTCATTCACTGATTCAAACATACAAACACATTATCATATACAAGCTGTCCCTTGTATTGACAGCTTAACTAACATTCAAAACAGAAATTAACATTCTCCACACTGCGATTCAACAAAAACAAACCGATTTTGCATCTTGATTGATTACTCATCCATTTCATCGTCGTCATCTATCTCCTCAATCTTCATCCTCTTCACAGCCTGTGCAGCTTCACCACGAGTCCCGCCATTTGCAGTAGGAACTTCAAGCAGTATATCAGACTTCAGCCCAGTTGCCGCATTCACCAATCCACCATTCCTCTCCACCCTGTAACTCAATTCTCCACCATTAATACCTGCATCTATATACACCGTCGAGTTTTCATCAATCTCTTCTCTGATGAGCATTTTCGATAACTCAGTCACAACCCTCCTTTCAAGCCATCTCCTAATTGGACGAGCCCCATATACCGGATCGTAACTCTCATTTAGTATCACATCTAAAGCTGCTTCTGTAACTCCCAAAGCTACACCCCGGTCAGCAAGGCGGACAGCCACATCTTTCAGCTGTAGTCTAGCGACCTTTCTTAACTGGTCATGAGAAAGTGGGTCAAAGACCACGATCTCATCAAGCCTGTTCAACAGCTCGGGTTTAAAGTGCTTCCTCACCTCTTGCATCACCATTTCACGAGCCTTGACCATTGTCGTCTTCCCTGACAACCCTCTTAACAAGTACTCAGCTCCGAGATTGGAAGTCATGATGATGACTGTGTTGGTGAAGTCGACAGTGCGACCTTGCCCGTCCGTCAACCTTCCATCATCCAACATTTGAAGTAGAGTGTTGAAAACAGATTGATGAGCTTTCTCTACTTCGTCAAATAGTACAACACTGTAAGGTCTTCTCCTCACAGCTTCTGTAAGTTGACCACCTTCTTCATGACCAACGTAACCAGGTGGAGCACCGATTAGTCGGGATACAGAGTGCTGCTCCATGTACTCGGACATATCAATCCTAATCATAAGCTTTTCATCATCAAATAGTTGCTCTGCAAGAGCCTTGGCAAGCTCGGTCTTCCCAACACCGGTAGGACCCAAGAAGAGGAACGAACCAGTTGGCTGTTGCGCCCTCCCCAAACCAGCACGTGACCTTAATACAGCCTCGGCCACAGCACTAACCGCTTGATTCTGGCCAACAACTCGCTGATGCAACCTGTCGGCTAGACCAATTAGCCTCTCCTTCTCATTTGTCCCAAGCCTGGTCACGGGTATACCAGTCCATCTACTCACCACCTCGGCAATCTGGTCAGGTCCCACCGTCTCTGTCAGCATTACATTTTCATCTGCATTCCCTTCAATTCTTGCTATAGCAGTCTCCACTTCTTGAAGTGCTCCATATCTTAAGTCTGCAGCTCTTGCTAAATCATATCGTCTTTCTGCTTCTTGTAATGCCACCAAAAGTTCTTCCTTTTTCTGTTTCAACCTGCGAATTTCATCAACGCGCTCCTTTTCCTTCTTATATTTCATCATCAGCGGTTGAAGTTTATCTCTCAAGTCGTCAAGTTCCCTTTTCACTTCAACGAGACGAGCTTTGCTTGCTTTATCTTTTTCCTTCTCTAAAGCATGAAGCTCAACCTCCAACTGCATTCTCTTCCTTTCAAGATTATCAATTTCTTCAGGCTGACTGTCTAATTGTACCCTCACATTTGCACATGCTTCATCCACAAGATCAATAGCCTTATCCGGCAAGAAGCGTGCTGCACACAAATTCCAATAAATAAATGTAAATTACAAGTTCAATACCACATAATTTACTACGAAGTAGTTCAAAATAACGAAAGAAAATAATCATACCAGTTATGTACCGGCTTGAAAGCTGAGCGGCAACCACAAGCGCACGATCAAGAATTCGAACACCATGGTGGCCTTCATACCTCTCTTTCAACCCTCTAAGAATACTTATGGTGTCGGGAACACTCGGTTCAGCCACCAAAACCTGTTGAAAACGTCTCTCAAATGCTGCATCTTTCTCCACATACTTCCTATATTCTTCCAAAGTGGTTGCGCCAATGCACCGAAGTTGACCCCTAGCCAACATGGGCTTGAAAAGATTTGCAGCATCCATCGACCCTTCAGTTCGACCCGCTCCAAGAACAAGATGAATCTCATCAATAAACAATATCACCTTCCCATCAGCTTCTTCAACCTCTTTCAAAACCGCCTTCAATCTCTCCTC
This sequence comes from Ambrosia x helenae, assembly GCA_030844895.1. Taxonomy (NCBI): domain Eukaryota; kingdom Viridiplantae; phylum Streptophyta; class Magnoliopsida; order Asterales; family Asteraceae; genus Ambrosia; species Ambrosia x helenae. The sequence goes on from CM061231.1 coordinate 60,653,808, forward strand.
AAATTCCCCTCTATATTTCGCTCCAGCAATCAACGCTCCCATATCCAACGCTACAAGGCGCACATCGCTAAGATTGTTCGGTACATCACCTCTCACAATCCTCTGTGCTAAACCTTCAACAACAGCAGTCTTTCCCACTCCAGGCTCCCCAATGAGCACAGGGTTATTCTTTGTTCTTCTTGATAATATCCTAATCACTCTCCTGATCTCCTCATCTCGCCCAATTACAGGATCGAGCTTTCCCGCCTGCTCCACAAGATCCCGACCATACGTCTTCAAAGCCTGAAAATTAGTATCTCCAGAAGCACTTTCCACCTTCTTCCCTTCTTTCCCTCGAAGCTTTTCGACCTCACTTTTCACTCTAGATGCACCAACCCCAGCTTCTTTTATAAGATCAGTAATCTGTGAATCTTCCAGAAGTCCCAAAATCAACTGATCAACCGCTAAATGGGAATCACCGCGTGATTTCTGCAAGCTTTGAGCGCGACGAATGACTTTAATTAAAGAACTACTTGCTGGAACTTCATCCGGTGCAGGGGACTGAGAAGGAAGCTTCTTCAACGCTTGATTAAACACCCTTTCAGCTGAATTAGCAGCCTCTTCACCACCAGCATTGCTTATTGCTTGCCTGAATATACCATTCGGGTCCGATATCAAAGCAACCGCAATATGCAACGGCGTGAACTGTGCATGGCCAGCGTTCATAGCTAGCTCATGACCGGCAGCCAATGCCTCGTTTGTCTTGTGTGTGAATTTGTCAGGATTCATGTCTTTTGATAATAACGCCTAAAAACCTACAAACATAATAACAGTAAACTCAGTCTATCTTAAATAAACTACATAATACACAATGAGCATCACAGAAACTTTCTAATAACTTAAATTTGCTGAAATCAATTATTAGTTATTTTATTATTAGATCTAAATTCTTTTCTTCCACTTCTATGTTCGGTTCACTTGTCTATTGGGATTTGACCGACCGAATCAAACCGAACACACAATAAGCATCACAAAAACTTCCTAATAACCTAATTTTACCAAAATCATTAACAGTTTTTCATCCAAATCAAACAAGTGGCAAATGATAATAATATTCTAAGATAAAGAACAACATAGCACACAATAAGCATCACAAAGACCTTGTGATGATTTAATTAGCCAAAATCATCAACAGATTTTCATAGAACCCTACCAATAGCAAATGATACCTCATGTAGTTCAAATAACTAAACAAACAATAACATAATAATAATGTTATAAATACAAAATAAATAAAAATGGATATAAAAGCGTGTTGTTACCTTGAATCGTTACTTCAACAGAGAAATGCAATAAACGTTTGATTTTCTTTCTTCGAAGTTGTGTGTGTGTTCTATATAATTTACAGAGAGAATAAATTGTTGTAGAATTTGTAAGCAGTTGTCGATGAATGATATGATGAGGGTTGAGTGGAAGACGAATTGATTTATACATGTTGTTAACGGTTACGGGAGACATCTGGAACCTAACCGCTGTGTGTTCTCTAGAACCTACCAGATATGTTCCAGAGTTTTCCATTTTGTTTTCCTTCTTTTATACTCTAAAATATACGGTTTTATCAATTGTTACCCTTATGGTTTCTTAATGTTACATGATAAGTCCAGAAGATTGGAGAAACTACGATTTAGACTCCATTTTATGTATTACTCTTTTTTTAGATTGTTAATATGTTTTATATTGACAAAATATCTTTATTATTATTTTAATTAAAAATTAAATTATATAAACTCAAGAATTTAAATAAAGCCAAACTTTAGTTGATTTGGTTGGTCTGGCGTAGCTTACGTAACACAACAAGTTTAATTTTTCGTTTTCTAAAATTGCACTTAACGGGTTGACATATCTTTTTTTTTTTGTAAAAAAATTAATGAATCGTACTTAAGCGACTCTAGTTAGGCGAAAAAATGAAGCTAGAGCTTAGAAAGAGAATACAAATGATCAAATTCATGACAAATATAGTAAACCAACCCTACCACCTTAAAGTCAAAACTGAAACTGTAACTTGACATAACAAATGCTACACTACATATATGATTCTTGATCATGTAGTTCATCTCAGACACATGACTAGCAGGATTATGTATTATCAACAACCGAACAAGATTTTGCAATTTTCCACATTTACAGTTTACATGTGAATGGGTCAATTTGGGTTGCGTTTATCTCAAACGAGTATGATAAAAAGTAAATAAAAGCCCAAGTGAGTTCAAGGGAGGGTGAGATGTAGGCAAGGTATTACCTCTATCCCAAGGGATAGACTGATAGAGATGTATCCGGTGAGACCCCTAACTCCAAAAACATATCTAGACATAACTCATAAGAGTCAAATAAAAACATACATAGTCAGATAACACCTTTTATAGACACACATGCAAGCGATAACACACATAAACCAAATAAAAAGGCTCCTAAGTCGAGAATCTGATACAAAAATCGGACCTTCCTCCTAAAAGTCATTAATTGTAATCCTACGTCTCCACCAACTCTCACTGACTATGTCCTCAAAGAGGTACAAGTCTAGAAAATCTTGCCTAATATGCCCCTCCCAAGTCAATTTAGGAAAAAACAACTAAACATAATTAGTGTAGTGATCAATCAATCAAAACAACTTAACAATACATGATCATGATGAGGATGAATCATTGTCTGTGACTAAATTAAGTTCGATACTTCGATACTAACAAAGACTCATAATGCCCATTTTTTTTTTCTAAATCTTGCACTTCATATTTCCAGTAGTTCGGGTCCCACTAATAACTAGTTTTATACCCATCCGGTGGTCAGTACCTTAGACTGGGTGGTATGGGGTGGCGCCCAATGCCACATCAGTATAATAGCGCCCCCTACACCATTGTGTGGGCGCTATTGTGGGTGTCGCCAAAGCAATAGCGAGCACTATGGGCTGATGGGGTAGGGCCCATGTGGTCTTCAACCAATTAGATTTTTGTTTTTTTTTTTCCTTTTTCTTTTGTTTTTTTTTATTGAAGGGGCTTTATTCCATTGCATGAGTGTTAAAGGGGAACAGGCAATGGAGTCCCCTTGTCTACGTGGAGTAAACGTGGTGCTGATGTGGCACAATAGAGCCCCTAATACCACCCAATCTTACAGTAGTAATATGGAAAACCAGTCATTCTCTTTAGTATAAACACAATCATAAAAAGTGTAGAATAAAAATTCAAGCTGTGAAGTTAACAACAAAAGGTCAGTTCCAACACCAAAACAACTACAAAGCGATGGAAAGTATTACTGATAATCTCTTGTCGTTTTGGATGAATCTTTTTTGTATTGCTGAATGTAAGACGAATTGTGACACCTTCTGACCCGGTCCATGATAAACTGAAAACGTATAACACAGGTTTACAGTTACACGCACTCAAAAGATATTCAAATGTTCTACTTTACCTAGGTTTTAAATTTGTTTACTGAAAAATGCACATAAAACAATGATAGTAAACTCACCAAACCAAACCTGACATGTCATGGAATAAATGGTGAATTCCTTGATCCTTAAAGACTAAACCATCAACTGGATCTTTGTATTCAAATTCATCAGCACTTGCAACATCAGATCGTATTCCCTTTATGGTTCTGCATAAATATATCACACGATAAACAGTTGAAATTTAGATACTAACACCAACTTTGTTACTTCTGCAGTATAGATAAAGGAGCCTGCCACTGGGTTGAATGTGATAACTTGTGTTATCATGTTCAGGTTCAGCCGCCAAAGTTCACTTACATGACTTATTATTTATTTTTTTTGAAAAGCGACTTTCATTAAAAGCGGACTCGTTTTACACCAAGCACCTACTGCAGCCCAAATAGCCGTAGCCCTATGACCGATTCATCGTGTTCAGAACATAGCAGACATGAAGCATCAGAAACTCTTCGACTTAAATTGTCTCTAGTAGGCAGCCGATTCAACTCGGCCCTCCAAATACACAAACTAACTAACTTTGGCTGGCACCCATTTCATCACCTGAGGCCTTTTGAAACCGAAAAGTCCTCTTCATTTTTAACAGTCCAAGCCCAAGAGTCGTTGCTAGATTTGAACAACCTCACACAACTCCTGAAGCTCAGAAATCTCGGCCACTGATCAACGAAAGTAACTCCCACTTCGGAAGGAAGGAATGAATCTGTCACAAATCCTGCACCCCTTTTCTCTTTCTATTTTAAAAAGCTCCGGCCATCTATCTTTAACAAGGGAATCCCCATACCAATGATCCAATCAAACCGTTTCCTACCTTCGCTTTAATGCAGCTATGAACAGTTTTATTCAGAATTACAATCGTAATACGTAATAACTCATGTTAGCTCAACAACAAAATAATTCTTTAAGAATTACAATCGTCAGGATTCAGAATTCATGATTCAGGCATTTCGCGATTCAGAAGTTACCTGTTCAATTACGTAAACCTTTGACACATGGTCTTCACATAGTTAGCATATGCGATTAATAATCTTTCGTATATAAAAAATTATCTCATAGAAATGTTTTAAGCAACATTCAGTGGTGAGACATAAGCAACTAGATGTTCTTTATGTAGTAAAAAAGTTATTTACAAATTTATGCTGCTGGTCTTAAACTTGTGATTAATCCCAAAGCATATTGAAGAACACCTTCAACTTAACATCATTAATTCAAAAAAGAAAGGTTCACTAACTCCCATTCATTGATTCAAATATTAGTAAATACAGCAACTTAAAAGCTGCCAGTACCAACAGCTCGACTTCAAAACACTCCACACATACCGATTGTGCTTCTCAAATATTCATCGATTTCATCTACCTCCTCAATTTTTATCCTCTTTGCAGCCCGTGCAGCATTCACAGTAGGGACTTGAATCAGTATATCATACTTCTGCCCTGTTGCAGCGTTCATCAGTCCACCGTTCCTATCCACGCTGTAACTCAGTTCTTCACCATTCATTTCTGCATCTATGTACACTATCGAGTTTTCATCAATCTCTTCTCTAATTGACATCTTTGATAATTCAGTCACAACCCTCCTTTCCAGCCATCTCCTGATTGGTCGCGCTCCATATACCTACATGTCATACCAACCCGGTGAGTGACTGAGTGAGTGCGTGCGTGCGTGCGTGCGTGTGGGTGTTAAAATATTCAAAATAAGTGAACCGACAAGATTTTGATGCTTACCGGATCATAACTCTTATTAAGTATGACTTCTAAAGCTGCTTCTGTAATTCCCAAAGCCACACCCCTGTCAGCAAGGCGGATGGCCACATCTTTCAACAGAAGTCTAGCAACTTTCCGTAACTGGTCATGAGAAAGTGGGTCGAAAACCACAATCTCATCAATCCTGTTCAACAGCTCGGGTCTAAAGTATCTCTTCACCTCCTGCATCACCATTTCGTGAGCATGGACCAATGTCATCTCCCCTGATAACCCCTTTATCAGAAATTCAGCTCCAAGATTGGAAGTCATGATGATGACTGTGTTAGTGAAGTCCACAGTGCGACCTTGACCGTCTGTCAACCTTCCATCATCCAACACCTGAAGCAGAGTGTTAAAAACTGATTGATGAGCTTTCTCTACTTCATCAAATAATACAACACTATAAGGCCTTCTCCTCACAGCTTCTGTAAGTTGACCACCTTTTTCATGACCAACATATCCAGGTGGAGAACCTATTAGTCGGGCCATGGAGTGTGGCTCCATGTACTCTGACAAATCAATCCTAATCATAAGTTTCTCATCATTATATAGCTGCTCTGCAAGAGCCTTAGCAACCTCAGTTTTCCCAACTCCCGTGGGACCCAAGAAGAGGAACGAACCAGTTGGCTGCTGGGCTCGTCCCAAACCAGCACGAGACCTCAAAACTGCCTCGGCAACAGCATTAACCGCTTGATCTTGGCCTACAACTCGCTGATGCAACCGCTCGGCTAGACCAATAAGCCTCTCCTTTTCATTGGTCCCGAGCCTGGTCACTGGTATACCAGTCCACTTACTCACCACCTCGGCTATCTGGTCAGGTCCCACCGTCTCGGTCAGCATTACATGTTCATCTGCAGTGCCTTCAATTATTGCTATAGCAGTCTCCACTTCTTGGAGTGCTCCATATCTCAAGTCTGCAATTCTTGCTAAATCATATCTTCTTACTGCTTCTTGCAGTGCCACTACAAGTTCTTCCCTTTTCTGTTTCAAACTGCGAATTTCACCAAGGCGTTCTTTTTCCTTCTGATATTTCATTATCAACGGCTGAAGTCTATCTCTCAGGTCATCAAGTTCTTTTTTAACCTGAAAAAATGGCACAAATTAGTACATTGTGGTTAAAAATAAGCAAAAGACTACAGTCTGCTATCAGACTAACAAACTCACTTCAGCAAGACGAACTTTGCTTGCTTTATCTGTTTCCTTCTCTAAAGCATGGAGCTCAACCTCCAACTGCATCCGTTTCCTTTCAAGATTATCAATTTCTTCAGGCTGACTATCTAATTGTACCCTCACATTTGCGGATGCTTCATCCACAAGATCAATAGCCTTATCTGGCAAGAAACGACCTGCATACAAATTCCAATAAGTTTATGTATATTAATTACTAGTTAATTACCACATAATTTCACAAGAACCAGTTGCAACTTGCAACCAATCGAAAAAATTAATCATACCAGTTATGTAGCGGCTTGAAAGTTGAGCTGCAACCACAAGAGCACGATCAAGAATTCGAACACCATGGTGGCCTTCATACCTCTCTTTCAAGCCTCTAAGAATACTTATGGTGTCGGGAACACTCGGTTCAGCCACCGAAACCTGTTGAAAACGTCTCTCAAAGGCTGCATCTTTCTCCACATATTTCCTATATTCTTCCAAAGTGGTTGCACCAATGCACCGAAGTTGACCCCTAGCCAGCATGGGCTTCATAAGATTTGCAGCATCCATGGCCCCACCTCGTACTCGACCGGCTCCAAGAACAACATGAATTTCATCAATGAATAATATCACCTTCCCTTCAGCTTGTTCTACTTCTTTCAAAACCGCTTTCAACCTTCCCTCAAACTCCCCACTGTATGAGGCTCCAGCAACCAACGCCCCCATATCCAATGCTATAACACGCACATCGCTAAGATTGTTTGGTACATCACCTCTTAATATCCTCTTTGCTAATCCTTCAACAACAGCAGTCTTACCCACACCAGGCTCCCCAATAAGAATAGGGTTATTCTTTGTTCTCCTTGATAATATCCTAATCACTCTCCTGATCTCCTCATCGCGCCCGATTACTGGATCAAACTTTCCTGCTTGCTCCACAAGATCACGACCGTAGGTCTTAAGAGCTCGAAAATAAGCATCTCCGGAAGCACTTTCCACCTTCATCCCATCTTTACCTCTAAACTTATCCACCTCACTCTTCACCCGGGATACATCAACTCCAACCTGTTTTAAAAGCTCCCCAATCTGCATATCTTCAAGAAGCCCTAGAATCAACTGATCCACCGCCAAATGAGTGTCCCCACGAGCCTTTTGTAAACCTAGAGCGCATTGCATCACTTTATAGAACGACGCATTTTTTGGGACTACATAAGGTGCAGGGGACTGTGAAGGGAGTTTCTTCAACGCTTGATTGAAAACTCTCTCAGCTGATTTAGCCGCCTCTTCACCACCGGCATTGCTAATCGCTTGCCATAACATTCCATTCGGGTCAATGATCAAACCAACGGCAATATGTAGGGGCGTGAGCTGCGTGTGGGCAGCATTCTTACTAAGTTTAGCAGCTGAAGCCAATGCCTCATTTGTCTTGTATGTGCCTTGATAACCACTCATATCTTCTTCTTTTATTTAACAATAATAATAATAATAATAATGATGCCTAAAAACCTACAAAGTACAAACACATTAACAGTAAATTCAATCAAGAACTAAAACCCTAACCCTAGACGATAACAACAGTTCATGTAGTTCAGATGATCAATAACGTAACAAACAAACAGATCATGACATGCAATCAAAAATAATAATAATAATAATAATAATAATAAAAGAACGTAATGTTATTAATACATGATAACATGAAGGCTTATAGTTAATTACCTTGTACTGTTACCTCAAGACTGTTGCAGGTGTTAAGAGTGTGTTTGTTAATAATAATAATAATAATAATTTATAGTGAGAATTGTAGAGGCAAATGATTTACGAGAATGGAAGACAATCTCTGTAACGTATCAGAAGTGTATGGGAGTTCCGATTTTCCCTCCTCCAAATAATTATCTATATATAATATAAATTTCTTCAGTAACTTAATTGTTATTGCTATTATTAATTTAATATAACAATTCCCGTCCATCTTATGAATAGTATACGATTTGGACAGCTTATAAATGTTATTTACGGTTTTGCCACATTTTTCATTCTTTTTTGCTTTGCCAACCGGTTCTCACATATTTTTCCCCAAACAATAGACATATCTCTTCCCCTCTCTCACTGACGATACCAACCGGGTATGTCGGGTGGTTCAACCGGTTGTATTAGGTGGTTTAACCGGTTTAATCGGCCGGTATGAATGGTTAGGAATATTGGTTCAACCGGCCATACCGGACGGTTCAACCGGGTTTGTCGGGTGGTTTAACCGGTTGTACCAGGTGGTTCAACCGAACCGTCACAATACGTGAGATTGATTCGTATAAATTTGTTAAAAATCGGTTTGCCCCGCGGCGAAGCGCGGGTGTTAAACCTAGTTTTATTATATAACATAAAAGTAACGTAATACTTTATTTATTTAATTTTATATTATTTAGTTGTTATTTTATTACATAACATAAAAGTAACATAAAAGTAATACTTTATTTATTTTATTATTAAATTGTTATTGTTATTTTATTGTTATATCATATATAGTACTATAGTAGCGAAATAAATAAAAAAAAAATAGAAAGATGCAAAAAGTTGTGAACACGTTAAATTGTTTCATACCTTACCCCCCAAGGTTTACGGTAATCCACCTTTCGACTATATATTATACTTTACTTTTAGCAAAATTTGACGTGGCCGATAACTCTTTTTAGTACGAAAAGATGACAAGTTTTCGTTCTTATCAAGGTTTTCAGAATCGGACCGGACGTCGAACCGGACCCTCGGCCGGTTCACCGGTTCGACCGGTTCGACCGGTCCGACGAACCGGCCCAAAAAACAAAAACAAAATTAAAAAAAAATAAAAAAAAATTAAAAAATCCGGTCCAACCGGTCCGGTTTCCGGTTCGACCGGCCGGGTTTCCGGTCCGACCGGCCGGTTCACCGGTTCAACCCCGGTTCGCTGCAAAAACGGTCCGACTACCCGAACCGGACCGGTCCAGGCCCCGGAGCCCGGTCCGACCGGCCGGTCCGGTCCGGTTTTCAAAACAATGGTTCTTATTATTATCTATACATATAATATTTAGGAGCATTTTGGGACACTTGTCAATCATGTAGGCTACTAGCATTTAATGGTCATCCCTCATGGCACAATGTGGTAATTTATAAAATTTTCTTTTTTTTTTTAATCAAAAATCGAGTAAAATACATATACCCAAAAAAAAAAAACACGGACATATCACATTCATATTATCATCGCCTCCTTCTACCCAAACCCTAATCTCACAACGGCGATTCAAGGCGATTAAACATAATCTTTCTCTCCAATCCAAGGTAACTGTATTTTGATTGTTATTTCACTAAATCCATGTTCATTGATCGATTATTCTTTCTTTTGTTTCACAGATTTTCAAACTATGTTTTTAAACTTTAGATTAATGTTAACTTTTTCTCTGTTTTATGTTTTATTATTGTTCTTTTTTTTCGATTATTATTGTTCATTCTTATTAATCGTTTTGTATTTCAGATATGATTTAGGGTTGATGTTTTAAGGTTACGATTTAAAGTTTAACTTGATGTTTTAAGAAATCTAAGAATGGATTGTTATGCTTTTAGGTTTCAATTTAGGGGTTTATGATTTAGGTATTGATTTAGGGCTTTTTTTTCTTTATAGAAACCTTAGAACCGATTTTTATGATTTAATTTTTGATTAGTGGTTTATGTTTTAGGTATCGATTTTAGATTAATGTTAATCTTTTTCTCTGTTTTATGTTTTACTTATTGTTCTTTTTTTTCGATTATTATTGCTCATTCTTATTAATCGTTTTGTATTTCAGATATGATTTAGGGTTGATGTTTTAAGGTTACGATTTATCGCTAAATTGATGTTTTAAGAAATCTAAGAATGGATTGTTATGCTTTTAGGTTTCAAGTTAGGGGTTTATGATTTAGGTATTGATTTAGGGCTTTTTTTCTTTATAGAAACCTTAGAACCGATTTTTATGATTTAATTTTTGATTAGTGGTTTATGTTTTAGGTATCGATTGATGGTTTAAGGAATACTTTAGGTTTGCATTTAGTAAAAATTGTTTTAATGATACAACTCTTCAATTTATGTTATAAGGAACCTAGGAATGGATTGTTATCATACATTGTTTGGATTAGGTTTGCATTTAGTAAAAGTTGTTTAAATGGATTTAGTCTTCAATTTAGTCTTCAATTTATATTCTTTATGTTATACTCATATAAACATTACTTTGCTGATATGTATTTGCGATTATCTTTTGTGGTTGCTACAGGTGCATACACGTTTGGAATACAATGGTTTATGGATTTTGGATTGAGTCGGAGGGTAACAACCGTGTTTGTATTGTAAGATATCTGTTACATGCTAAAATGTATATAGAACAGTATCTTTATACTTTTCCTAATAATATTTTAATGTTTGTAATTCTTATCAGGCGTTACCAAAACTCTATCAAAAGTGGATCGAAGATTATGGTTATCCTACCGGTAACACCAAAATCCGTACCTTGGACTCTAAAATCTATGATATTAAAGTGTTGAATATTGCTGGCAAGTGGTTCTTCTACAATGGTTGGAGAACAATGATTACTGAATTGAAGTACCCATCTGGGTGTAACTTTCTATTTCAGTATGAGGAAAATCTTCGCTCTTTCAGGATGATAACTTTCCATCAAGATGCAGTGTATGCAGCTGGTAACTTTTTTTACTGCAGATTGTCCGATCCTTATACCAGTGAGAAGCGTCTGGTATGTGTTTTTTTTTAATCAAATAACATCATTATATTTTATTATACAATTTGTTGATAAAAAAACTTATTTTAACCCCTGTCAACATTTTTTCTGTTTTTACCAGCATGTTAGTTGTTACGTTGTTCATGGTTTAATGAACAGACAACTCCCGTTGGACCCAATTGCAGTTAGAGCTCCTCCACGTAAAAAGTTTCAGATACAGCTAGCAGTTGATGATGGTTTCTTTTATGTCACTAAAGGATGGCGTTTCATTAAGGAAACTTTTTCAATCACACCTGATCATCTCATTGTCTTCGAAATCATAAATGAGGTCTTCTCTGTTTTCTTAAATATAAATTATAAATCTTTAGCTTTATATTTATTTCTCGCTGTATAGGTCATAAGGCTGATAAAATGTATATACTTCTTTTTGGTTTAACAGAGCACATACAATATGTCGATTTTTGAGAAAAACAAGCTTACTCTTCCTCCTGAACTTAAATGGGAAGCTGAAGTTAAGGAGGAGGATGATGATGAAGATTACTCTGATGAAGATATCATTGTCGTTTCTACTGATGATAGTGAGGAGGTTGTCGTTTCTGATGATTTCAGCGAGGAGGATGAAGAGGACACTGATATGGAGGAAGAGGATGATGATTCTGAGGAAGAGGAGGATGTAGGTGTGCCAGTGGTGTTCGTTGTTGACAGGCACTATGTAAGTAATAATATTTATTTTTTAAATGTATTAACTTAGATGTATTTTAGTCCTGTTTACATACTACACTGATTTTAATTAATCGATTGTTTTAGGGTTTTGATTTAGGATTATGATTTAGGTTTTAATTAATTCTGCTTACATACTGATGATTATTATGGAAAATATGTTTTTGGTCTCTATCTAGCTTTCATGTTTTAGGTTTATGATCCGATTGATGTTTTATAGAAACCTTAGAATGGATTGTTATGATTTAGTATTTGATTAGTGGTTTATGTTTTAGGTATACATTTATGGTTTAAGAAATAGTTTATTGGTTTGTTACTATTTAAGCGTTCAACTTAGAATGATTATGCATTTATGTTATAGGTTTGTATTAAACTTGAATGTTTTAGGTTTGCATTTTAGTAAAAATGGTCTTTAATTGTGATATGGGTCATCTGTGGTCATCGTTCTCAACTGCACCAATTTAGTTGTTTATTTAGACTTTGTTGACCTTAAGAGGTCAAACTGCACTGAAATGGTCTTTACTTGTGATATGGGTCAAATGGCATTTACTATGTAAGTGCAATCATTTATTTTTTAAATCTATTAACTTAAATGCATGTTAGTCGAACAGTTTTATTATACGCCTTTAGATGTTATTGCAGCCATAGTAGTGGTTTATAAGTTGATGACCTCCTAATATGGGTCAAGTGTTGTTACTTAGACTTATTTAGATGTTAAATGTTAGTCTGTTGTCAATTATGGAAAAACTGTTGTTGCTTATTTAGATGTCCACTTATGTCATATCCAAATGAGATGACAAGATATATTTATATATTATTATTGTATAACTTTCTATTATTTGTTATTTGCGTAGCGTATGAAGACCCCTTGGGCAAGGGAAAACGGGTTGTGCAAGAAGAGGGCTTTGACCATTCGTGATGGTGAGGGTTTTAGTTGGGGAGTGTCTGTTGGGAGGGAAGGTGAACCTGGAAAGTACCGTTACAACATAAGAGGTATGTCAACTTTCGTAGGTGATAAGAACTTTCAGCTTGGTGATCAAATGCATTTCCAGTTTTTCCAAAAGCAAGGTGTGTTCGAGTTCTCTAATGTTGTTAGCGGTAATGGTAGTTAGTTTGGTTAGTGGTGGTTGTTATGTGGTTTGAAGACAATACTTTTTGGTGGGTAACTTTTTTAAGTTAGAACATGATCTATCGTTGGTAGTCACAAACATTTCCACGTTTACTGCTCATGTGGCAAGTCGTGGTTTTTGGGTTTATATATATGTTGATAAACAATAAATAAGTAGGTTATGTATATTGTAATGTTTTTGGGTTGTTTAGCCAGTAAGTTAGCAATGTTTGGATAAGTTAGTAAATCTATTATCTAAGAATCTAAAATAACTGAATTTTCATCTTAAAATTTTACATTTTGATACAACTAAACTATATTTTGTAACATTAGTTGTCCAAGTCTTTTTAACAAAAAGGTTTTTTTGAACATTAATTTTGTAAACTTTTGGTAGGTTTAGTTGTCATGTATGATTGTGCATATGATGTTTGGTTTGTCGTGATATATGTTTATGCTAAACCTTTATTTGTTGTTTATTGAGTAATTATGAATTGTGAACTGTTTAGGTAGTAGTAATACAATTACAATCATATGGATTTTTATAAAAAAAAAAAAGTCATCATACATTTTTATATCAGAAAACTTTTTTAACAATCATGTGACATTTTATATTTTTTAAATTTGATAATTTTTTTTTAAACGTCAAATTTTAGCAACATTGACTTTTCCAAGTCAATCATATTAATGACAGTTTTCCTAAAATAGTTTAATTTATTAATTGGTAATAAATATAAATTCCGTTTATATTAAGAAGTTTAAGTTATCTCAATCATTGTTAACAAAATAAATTTAAGATTATTACAATTAACTAACAATCAATATAATTGTATCATCAAAATATTTTTGGTACATTTCAATTATTTTAAACCAACCCTTTATAAACTAAAACCAGTTTTGTAACATAAGAGGTATTTAAATTCAATGTTTGGCTATTTTAATTAAATTGTATTACAGTTTTACAATTCTTTTAAATCGCTTAGTTTAAAAAACGAATAATAAACAATTTTTTTCCAAAAAATAAATTCTTGATGAATAAACGAACTTTACCTATAAAAATTGGACAAACTTAAATGTAAATTACTTTTCTTTTATAAAGCCGTTAGTTAAAAATTTATAACAAACAATTTTATTAAAAATATAAAATGAATTATACTAAGTTTAAAATGTACCATACCAAAACGAAATTTAACTTAATAATGGAAACAGTTAAATGTAAATTAATTTTCTGGTCAACTGTTATATTAATGTTGTCATAATTTAGGAATCTTTAGTCAAAAAGTCATCATACTTTCTATGACTAAGTTTGTAACATTTTTATATTACCAAACCTTTTTTAGCAATAATTTACATTTTATATTTCTTAAATGTGTTATTGTTTATTTTTAAAGTCAACTTTTAGTAACGTTGACTTTTCCAACTGAATTATATTCATCACAATTTTCCAAAAATACTTTAAATTATTATCCTTAACTAAATAATGTAAACATGTAGCAATGGTAATTATTATTTTATTTTTTAAATCAATAAACGAAATTTAACTTAATAATGGAAAACTTAAATGTAAATTGATTTTCATTTCTAACTGTTACTTTTAAAAAAAATTTCACAAACAATTTTATTAAAAATTAAATTTTACTTATACACAGTTTCAAATGTACCATACCAAAAAATCGTATGCATGTAAACAAAATTTAACAACATTAACTTTTAACTTAATAATGTAAACATATAACAATGCTAATTATATTTTCATTATAAAATTAATTTAAACGAAATTTAACTTAATAATGGAAACACTTAAATGTAAATCAATTTGTGGTCAATTGTTATATTTATGTAGACATAATTTAGTAATGTTTACTAAAAATAAAAAACTTTACATTTTTATTACATTTTTTTGTTAAACCTCTATAAATACATATTAGATTGATCTTACCTAATACTTAGATACCATAGAGTTGTAGCATTATGGATCCAAACAACATTACTTTTTTGAATGACATCACTTGGCGCATGACTAAATATACTATCAAAGTTAGGGTGCTTAGGCTTTGGAAGCGAGAAAATCGAAAGAAACCTGGAGAAATTCTTTCTCTTGATATGGTTCTTATGGATGAACAGGTTATGTTTTTAACATATTTTTTTTTAATTTGCTTTTTTTCTACACATTTGTTTGTTGCAAAAAATTGGTTGTTAATAATTTTTTTTTCTTTTCAAACAGGGGTCGAAAATGCAAGCTATTGTATGGAGTAGATATATGAAGAAGCATGAAAAATTCTTACATGAAAATGAAACCTATTATATTTATAACTCACAACTTGCTGAAAACAAATCTACTAAACATTTTTCTAAAGAAGATATGCTCTCATTTACTTTTGAAACTAATATTTCAAAGTGTAGTAAGTTTGATGGAAGCGAATACGGTTTTAATTTTTCATCTTTTGAGTCAATTAAAGGTGGAAATCTGTCTACAGAACAAAGAATTGGTTTGTTTTTATTATACTAACGAAATGTATTTTAATCCTTTTCTATATTTATTATGTATTCGTATAAAACTGTTTTAACTTTTTTTTAAAATTTCATTGGCTATGTTGAAGAATGGACTCCACCAGAACCAACAGAAACTAAAGCTGGTTGGAAAAGCAAGATGAACCTTGTCTTGATCGATCTAGAGTATGTATTTCATATCTGCTACAAATATTTTGGTATAAAACCCTTTATAATTTTCCTTTTAACATACATTCTGTTTATATGTAGTGGCATGAAAATGACCTGTTCTTTGTGGGAAGATTATAGTCATGAGATGTTTGAATACATCAAGCAGAATGAAGATGAAGTTCATGTAGTCCTTATTGTTCAATTTGGAAGCTTTAGCAATTATAAAGGTATGTTATATATTACTTTTTTTAGAAATTCCGATTAGATATTTTTGTATACCGGTATTTGTTTTACCTGTTTTAATATTTTTTTTTCAAAGGCAATGTAAGTGTTCAAAATGCTTTCTTTATCACTCGCCTTTTTATTAATGAAGACATTGAAGACATTCGTTCTTTCAAGAAAAGGTAGAATAGTTATATTTTTTTGTGTTTTATTTATATGTTTTGAGTTGTTTAAAGATATATAAATATTTTTTTTTTAATTACAGTTATATTGAAAAGTTTATCTCCAGCGAATCATGTTCTGCTCAACGATCCCTGGGATCGTCTGGTAGTATGAATATGTCTGATGAATTTTTGAATAAAACAACTTTTAGCAGTATTCGTGATCTTCCATTGATAACAGAGGTTCGTATAAAATTAATTTTTTTTTTTACCTAATAACTTTCTTTCCAAATACATTTCAAGGTTATTCGTGACATTTTTAATTTTGGTTTTGCAGGTTAACAAACAAGTAATTGTTGTTGGAACAATCAAGGGGGTGGATCCTAACGAAGATTGGTATTACCTTGGTTGCGAGTTCTGCAACCACAAGGTTGAGCCAACTTTGAGTTTACCAGATGATGAAGAGGTGAAGGACGTAACTTCATTTAAACAAGTTTTGATTTGCACGAATAAAGGTTGTCCAAAACAGATTGTCTCCGGTGATCCAGTGTAAGAATTCTATTCTCTATACATAAGTTATAATTGTATGATATTATTTTTTTTTTTATGTTTTAGTATTCATGTTTACGTTTACTAATTTTTTTACATATACATCTGATTTTTTAGTTTTGGTGTTTTAGTTATAGGATTCCAATAAGGGTACAGGATTGTACTGGAATTACATCCCTTACATTGTTTGATCGAGAAGCAAAAAAAATGTTGGGCATGTCAGCGATGCAGCTTCTTGAGAAAAGCAAACAGGTAACCTATTTTTTTGAGCTTTAAACAATATATGTAATTGTACTTTGTATTACTTATATGATGTATGATCTAGGTTTCTATTGAAGAGAAAGTAATTCCTGTTGAGTTTTATGAAATTGAAGATAAGAAATTTGCTTTCAAAATTAAAGTAGGGCAATTTAATATTGATAAGCATGTTGATGGTTATGGTATAAGGAAGCTTACAAATGATTCGGAAATTGTAGCTTCTCTTGAAGAACGGTTCCTTGACATTCAGGTTATTATTATGATTTAAATATTTTCGTTATAATTACTGTTATGAATCGTTATTATTTTTGTTGTTATTTAGTTATTGTTTAAACCCTTTTTACGTTAATCGGTTCTTTATTACATTTTTTTTTTAGATCGAACAACCTCTGCTTGAAAATATCGATGTAGGTGACTCTTCAACACAGAATACGGTCTCTTTGAAGGTTAGTAGTTTACTTGGTCAAACATGTGTTCAGATTACATTTTAATGTAGTTTATTCTAACAATTTATACATGGCTTTTAAAATTGTAGGATTCTGTTGGAGATAACACTACTCCAGAATCATCTTCTAGAGTTAGTTTGATTCGTGATGAAGCTGAGATAAAGCGTAGCTTGGACAAAGTTTACGAAATGGATGATGATGCAAGTCAGTCAACAACTAAAGTCCTCAAGTCTGAAAAGTTCATTTCCCGTAACAAATCACCTGAGAACACGGTCTTGATTCCTAAGGTTGAAAAATAGGATCAATTACCCGTTTTTTTTGAACAATGGTTTATTGTCAGGATTTTTATTTCCTGTGTGTTGACATTTTGTTTTCATTTGTGTTTGCTTTGATTTTGAGACAATTTTCATCTACATAAATTGCGTGTTTACATTTGATGTTTGTTTATTATTTTGGTAAAAATTCTACATGGTTGAATTGTTTTTTAGGATTTTAAGATTATTGTTGATAGTTTATAAGAGACCCTGTACTCTTATATGGCTAGCTTTATGGTGCTTTATCAAGAGTAAAAATCAGGACTGGCGTTAAGTTACTTATACTTGACACGGATGACAAGGTGAAGAATAAAACAAAAATGTTTTGTATAAAGAAATATTTTTATGATATTTGATTAGAAGCAGGGTAGGAGTGAAATTACTTATACTTGATGCTGATGGCCAAGTGAAGACTAAAACAAAAAATATGGTGTATAAAGAAATATTTAATGATATTTGAATAGAATGTGTATTGGTTTCTTTTAAATCTTAATAAAATATTTCTGCTACATTTTTTTATATGTTTTACCACTCGAAATAATTGTACGTTGGTGAACCGCGTGTAACGCGGGCAAAGATCTAGTATATACTATATTGAGTTGGGTTATTCTACAAAGGCTACAAAAAATGAGAAGGGTGAGAAGCCACTAGAAAATGACATGTGTCCAAAGGATTAACAAGTGGGAAGGGTAATTTTGTCAAAAACATATGCACATGCAAGTCACATGCCATTTCCACCTTCATTTTTAAATGCCCGTAACTTTTTTATACGTCATCCGTTTTTAAAAAAAATTATACCATAAAATTGAGCGTCTTTTTATCTTTAATATGAGTACCATATTACTATACTTTTGAAAAAAAAAATTCAAAACCCACTTGCGTAAGACACAATGGAATGTAAACACAATGTAATGTAAAACACAATGAACACAAATTAAATATAGGGTATAAAACATAATCAAGAGTCTAGTAAAACACAATGGACGACATACTAAAGACACAATGAATAAAAGACTAAAACACAATAAATACTTTTGAAAAAAAAAAAAAGTTGAAAACCCAGTTGCGTAAGTGTGACATCCGTCACTTTTCTTTATTTTTGTAATAATAATAATAATAATAATAATAATAATAATAATAAAAAAAATATATATTAGAGTTGGTTTGGACATTACACTAACCATCCACCCTAAAACAACCCAACTTACAAACCCAAACCCAACCACCTTGTGTCTTGTTATGAGCCCAATTTCCATTGAAGCCCAAGAGCCCAATCTGAGCCCACCTCTCCATGCCTCCCTATCTGTTAAACAAAGAAAAAAAAAATAAATATGATCCTGCCGGGACTCGAACCCGGGCAGGTATCACACACACATACCACGCTGAACCAGCTGAGCCAAGCCCCACATCTGTTTTTATTTCAACTAAATATATATATATACACACACTGACCTGTTGCCTTCTTCCTCCTCTGCTGTACGCGAGCAGCAGCCAAGGGAAAAAAAAAGGAAACAAGCTGAGATCATGGAACACTCTTTAATACTTCTTTTGACCAAATTAATTCATACATGTCAATCCTTGTGCCTAATTATCGCAATTAACAAAGCTCCAATCCTAATCTAATCAATTATCACGCGTATATATTAAAAACGAGTTGAAATTTTCCAATTTTACAAACTGGATGTTGTAGTATAAATTGAATCTTTCCCTACCACCTAAACCCACCGAAAATCCTTCTCTTAACCTCAATTTCTGTTGAACAACTTGATATTGAAGCCTTCTTTGATCGGTTGACTTTTTCGTTGACCAAGCCTTCATACCCGAAAACATCATTGTAAGTTCTAAATTTTTATTGGGGTTTACTCATCGGCCCTTTAGCATCAAAACCCCTATGGTTAATTACATTATAGCATCGTGATTTAAACGATTAGAAAGTTAGGGCTCATATGTTTGAATTTGGGGATGAACACGATTTTACTTGTATTATTTATTTTAAATACACTGAACCCAAACACAACCACTGGTCTGGACCAAGTGGTTGTGTCTGGTGCATTGTGAACCGGACCACACGGGTTCGAATCCCACCATAAACAACCTATTTTTTTGTGATCCTTTATATTTATATTTTCCTTATTTTTTTAAAAATCGTTTTAAAATACTAAAACTATTTTATAAATTCTACAAAAATTATCATATGATCTCCAAATGATAAAGTTCATCATCCAATTTTTAGTTTTTCAAAAATAATTTATTTAATATATATTATTAATAATACAAGTTTATTCATTTATATTTATTAAATTCTATAAAAAATATCTAAACAATTTTATTAAATCTCACAAAAATTATCCTAAACTTGTACAACAATATAAATTTCAGAAAATATTTTTATTTCAGAAAAACCGTTTATTTTATATTTTTAATTAATTTTTGTTAGTTTTAATCATAAATAATTCATAATAAATTCATTTTACAATATTTTTGTACCAAAATTTTACATAAATTATTTCTATTCATTTGGAACAGAAATACAATTTTTAATTCAAGAATTCTTTGATTTTAATATTTTTAGATATTAAAGTCGTATTTTGACAATTTGAAATAATTAGATTAAATATTCTATTTTCAATAAAATAATTTTATAAAAATTATTTTCATACTTAAAACCTTATGTTGTGATTATATTCAACTTAAAATTTTACAAAAAGACTTTTGTTTATTTATTCATTAAATTTCTTATATTTAATAAACAATTTGTTTATTAATCAAATAAACGTTTATCCCCAAATCGAAGCCCTAGAAATACATATATCCTAGAGTTATTTCCCTTACACATTATCAAATTCTTTAGGTTGATTCTTTGGAATATTTCCAACGCATATTTCGTTGTCCAGTTCAATTACAAGCTATTACGTATACAGTGAGTATTCCTACCCCTTTTTGCTTTTATACATTTTCGGGGTGTTACATGTACACTGTTACAATTTCAAATACAAGTTTACATTTTTACAATACAATTCTAGTACTATGTGCATTGCTTACAACATGCTTTATGCTTAGACAATACATGTGGATTACATTTGTACTTAGTGAAATCATTAACATGGTACAAGCCGACCTTAACATTGGATAGCGCTATTTGGATTGACAACCCGCCTAGGTTGATTCTCCCCCTTTTTCATCGGAGAATCCGTGGCCATTGTTAAGTTATTATCCATTTGTTGGATAAGTACACTACAGTTCATACAGTACATTATACAGTCACAGGGTTGATTTCGCTCATTTGTATGATACATAGTTTACATAATTGCACTGTAGCTTGCACTTGAATTGTATAACTTTTTAACCTACTATATATATCAAATCTAGGAATGCTCACCAACATTTCATATGTTGACCAAACCTATTTTTGTACATGTTTCAGGTGCAGTTTGATCTAGTGCTTTAGCAAGAGACATTTAGTGTTTTATTTCAATTCAGTTATTTCAATATTTACATTTCATTTAGACAATGTAATTTCCATTTCCATGTAAGACAATATTGGATTATTCAATAATATTTACATTTTAGTACCATGAGCTTTTGAACAATCGTCACTACGTGGCACCTCGATGATTCCGCCATCGGTTGGGGTGTTACAGATTGGTATCAGAGCCATGGTTATAGGGAACTAGGTTATTAGATAAAAGGCCTAGACTATAACCAAACTTCAACTTTCATGCATAATATTTCCTGAATTACCCTACCCCTCATTTCCCTCTACTTTACTTCTTTCATCTTTCCCTTTTTTTCTCTCTCTCCATTCTTTTCATCCTTCATCATGGTGCATAGAGACGGTGTCCTACAGGGAGTGGAAAGTCTACATCATCATGGAACAGGGACAGTACCTTTCATGAAGACACTCTTAGGCATAATGCCTACTCTTACTTTTGTTCCTTCAAAGTTGTTGAACTTTAATGAGTGTGATAAGGACACGTGCAATCTGGAAGGGTGGACGCCTGTACACTGGGTTTTCTGGCATAGGCAAGCATAGCGCATAAATCCATTTACGGACCTGTTATGCTTACCTGGGGATTCCTGGAGTGAGTGTCCACTTATAGGCTAAAGCATGTCTTCTTTGATCACCGTTGGGTTCAAACTCCTTTGAAAAGTCAACGTTCTTGTTGGGCTTTACAGCTAGACAAGGGCACTCCAAGCATTTATGCAAGTTTTACAATAATACTCTCTCCTTTCATAAACAATATCCTATATATCATGATTTTCATATATTGCTTACAAGTTCATACTTTCATAACCATCTATGGATTTCACAATCACACTTCACCTTACCCTCTTAGCCACATTTTAAATATTCAACACCCTACCCAAATCATATTATTTCTTTTCTCCACATGTTATTTATTTTAAAAAAAAAAAAACTATAACCTCATACTTTAGCACAAACTAAAGATTTCTAAAACTAGTTGTATTACCTAGCAACTTTACAAAGTACATATTTTCCTCGAACTTAAATTCAATTGATTATTTATTGACGTAACAAACGACTTTCTATATAATGTTTTAAACTATTACAAAGCCTACTTAGCTTGTACTATTTAACAACTTTAGCCTTATGTACAAAACCAAATTTTGAAAATATTTATTTATTTATTTATTTATTATTTTTTTTTTTTTGGAATAATATCTAGTCTCTAGATTCTCCATCAACACTCACCCATTTTCAACTTGTTCAAATTTTTACAATATTTGGCATACACCACAATCATGTTTTCTTATACACTTGATTATAACCTTTGATCCAAACCCCAAAATTTACACTACTATATAATCTCCTTACTATAAAATAAACTCTTTATCAACTATCTTCACATTCACCATCTCTCACAACCTTGATTCTGTTTCAAAATTTTTCATCATCCTCTCAAGAACTAAATTCATATCCTTCACCTTCTCACACGTGAGCTAGTTACCCATGATAATCAAACTACTAAAAACCTGATACTTGATTCTACATGATTTTTTTTCCAAAACATCATTGTTTGTGAAACTTGATTTCCCCTTAATTTGACTATTCACTGGACGTTTAATTATTCATGATACTCGTGTTTTCATTTCTTGATCTTATTATCATTTTATACCCAATTATGTCATACTCATAGGCATATAACATCTAGAAATTTCCTTGCGTATTATTGTGTATTAACACAGATTGGAAATTTATTATATTGATTATGTTTATTTTAATCATACAAGACTCTACCTTACATTTATTTGAAACGTTTGGACTTGATACTTGATCTTACAGATGCTTTTCTAAGAAAAACATCATTGGTTATTACATGAAACTAGATTTTTCCATTAATTTGACTACGCATTGAACATCTAATTATTCATGATACTCGTAAACATTTAATTATTCATGATAACATTTACACTTAATGGTTGTAGTACTTACAAACTTGCTTGCATAAACATGCTATCAATTTGCAATCTATGTGAATAATAATTGTTGCACTTAATAGAAGTCATCATGCCTTTTTCAACAGTCGGGAGAGGCCCTACAACCTGCTCCACGACTGGTGGAGGCTATCGAACATACTCAACGATTGGTAGAGGTCACTATGCCTTTTCAAACAGTCGGGAGAGGCCCTACAACCTACTCCACGGCTGGTGGAGGCTATCAAACCTGTTCAACAATCGGTGGGGTCATAGAAGGACGCAAAACTTTAATGTAAGGTAAATTGATGATTCCGGTCCGGAACGTAATCATGAATTTACAGGTACATTAGGGTAGTGTGAAATTCTATTAGAGTTTTTGGTAGGCGTCCAGTACGTTTTCAAGGTATCAAAGGTGTGGTGGGTTAGCTGCGGTACACCCTGTATACAAACACTAATGATGCATTGAAAGTGAGACTAGAGGTCGGATCAGGAACAAACTCTGTTTACTTGGTAGTTCATCTAGTCTTTTTATAGTCAATCAACTCATGCATTTATTTTAGGAGTCCTAAAACTTGAAGTAGTGATTTACTAGATTCTTACTCTCTTTACCCTTTCGAGACGGACCTAATCCAATCCTTAACTCACACCTATCACACCTCATATCCAAATCATTTGAATTTTCTAAACCACAGTTATCTTAATTTTTACCCAAGCGTCCATAACCCTATGTTTCTAATAACTTCGGGACGAAGTTTCTAAAAGTAGGGGATGCTGTGACATCCGTCACTTTTCTTTATTTTTGTAATAATAATAATAATAATAATAATAATAATAATAATAATAATAAAAATATATATTAGAGTTGGTTTGGACATTACACTAACCATCCACCCTAAAACAACCCAACTTACAAACCCAAACCCAACCACCTTGTGTCTTGTTATGAGCCCAATTTCCATTGAAGCCCAAGAGCCCAATCTGAGCCCACCTCTCCATGCCTCCCTATCTGTTAAACAAAGAAAAAAAAAATAAATATGATCCTGCCGGGACTCGAACCCGGGCAGGTATCACACACACATACCACGCTGAACCAGCTGAGCCAAGCCCCACATCTGTTTTTATTTCAACTAAATATATATATATACACACACTGACCTGTTGCCTTCTTCCTCCTCTGCTGTACGCGAGCAGCAGCCAAGGGAAAAAAAAAGGAAACAAGCTGAGATCATGGAACACTCTTTAATACTTCTTTTGACCAAATTAATTCATACATGTCAATCCTTGTGCCTAATTATCGCAATTAACAAAGCTCCAATCCTAATCTAATCAATTATCACGCGTATATATTAAAAACGAGTTGAAATTTTCCAATTTTACAAACTGGATGTTGTAGTATAAATTGAATCTTTCCCTACCACCTAAACCCACCGAAAATCCTTCTCTTAACCTCAATTTCTGTTGAACAACTTGATATTGAAGCCTTCTTTGATCGGTTGACTTTTTCGTTGACCAAGCCTTCATACCCGAAAACATCATTGTAAGTTCTAAATTTTTATTGGGGTTTACTCATCGGCCCTTTAGCATCAAAACCCCTATGGTTAATTACATTATAGCATCGTGATTTAAACGATTAGAAAGTTAGGGCTCATATGTTTGAATTTGGGGATGAACACGATTTTACTTGTATTATTTATTTTAAATACACTGAACCCAAACACAACCACTGGTCTGGACCAAGTGGTTGTGTCTGGTGCATTGTGAACCGGACCACACGGGTTCGAATCCCACCATAAACAACCTATTTTTTTTGTGATCCTTTATATTTATATTTTCCTTATTTTTTTAAAAATCGTTTTAAAATACTAAAACTATTTTATAAATTCTACAAAAATTATCATATGATCTCCAAATGATAAAGTTCATCATCCAATTTTTAGTTTTTCAAAAATAATTTATTTAATATATATTATTAATAATACAAGTTTATTCATTTATATTTATTAAATTCTATAAAAAATATCTAAACAATTTTATTAAATCTCACAAAAATTATCCTAAACTTGTACAACAATATAAATTTCAGAAAATATTTTTATTTCAGAAAAACCGTTTATTTTATATTTTTAATTAATTTTTGTTAGTTTTAATCATAAATAATTCATAATAAATTCATTTTACAATATTTTTGTACCAAAATTTTACATAAATTATTTCTATTCATTTGGAACAGAAATACAATTTTTAATTCAAGAATTCTTTGATTTTAATATTTTTAGATATTAAAGTCGTATTTTGACAATTTGAAATAATTAGATTAAATATTCTATTTTCAATAAAATAATTTTATAAAAATTATTTTCATACTTAAAACCTTATGTTGTGATTATATTCAACTTAAAATTTTACAAAAAGACTTTTGTTTATTTATTCATTAAATTTCTTATATTTAATAAACAATTTGTTTATTAATCAAATAAACGTTTATCCCCAAATCGAAGCCCTAGAAATACATATATCCTAGAGTTATTTCCCTTACACATTATCAAATTCTTTAGGTTGATTCTTTGGAATATTTCCAACGCATATTTCGTTGTCCAGTTCAATTACAAGCTATTACGTATACAGTGAGTATTCCTACCCCTTTTTGCTTTTATACATTTTCGGGGTGTTACATGTACACTGTTACAATTTCAAATACAAGTTTACATTTTTACAATACAATTCTAGTACTATGTGCATTGCTTACAACATGCTTTATGCTTAGACAATACATGTGGATTACATTTGTACTTAGTGAAATCATTAACATGGTACAAGCCGACCTTAACATTGGATAGCGCTATTTGGATTGACAACCCGCCTAGGTTGATTCTCCCCCTTTTTCATCGGAGAATCCGTGGCCATTGTTAAGTTATTATCCATTTGTTGGATAAGTACACTACAGTTCATACAGTACATTATACAGTCACAGGGTTGATTTCGCTCATTTGTATGATACATAGTTTACATAATTGCACTGTAGCTTGCACTTGAATTGTATAACTTTTTAACCTACTATATATATCAAATCTAGGAATGCTCACCAACATTTCATATGTTGACCAAACCTATTTTTGTACATGTTTCAGGTGCAGTTTGATCTAGTGCTTTAGCAAGAGACATTTAGTGTTTTATTTCAATTCAGTTATTTCAATATTTACATTTCATTTAGACAATGTAATTTCCATTTCCATGTAAGACAATATTGGATTATTCAATAATATTTACATTTTAGTACCATGAGCTTTTGAACAATCGTCACTACGTGGCACCTCGATGATTCCGCCATCGGTTGGGGTGTTACAGTAAGACACAATGGATGACATACGAAAGACACGATGAACAGAAGACTAAATACAATGAATACTTTTGAAAAAAAAAAAAGTTAAAAACCCAAATGTGTAAAACACAATGGACGACATATAAAAGACACAATGAACAGAAGACTTAAACACAATGAATAATAGACTCTACACAATGAACAACATAATAAAACACAATGTATATCTAAATACAAAACTCATTTACGTAAAACACAATTAAAAGCATACTAAAAACACAATGGACAAAGTTAAATCATGTGTAGACTAAAAAACATAAATAACATATTTATAAAGCACACATGCATACTATAACACAATGAACGAGCAGAAAGACACAACGGAGAAGAAAACCCATTTAGCACAAAAAAAAATTTCAATTTTAATGTAGCAATGTGGTACTCATATTAAAGATAAAAAAACGCTCGTTAATATGGTGAAATTTTTTTGAAAAAAAAATTTCGTATGAAAAAGTTATAGACGTTTTAAAATGATGGGGGGAATTGACATGTGCATTGCATGTGGAGAGAGAAAGTCAACAAATGTGGTTTTCCTTTTATGTCCTTCTTCTAATTTATTATTTATTCTTTTCAAACAAACTAATCTCAACCCTTCAAATATATGATCAATGGATCACAATCCTTCTCACCCTTCCTAGAAAAAGTGTTTTGTGTATTTGATCCTAACCCATACTATATTATAATAAGGGTTACGATCAAATACACAAGATACTTTTTCTAGGAAGGGTGAGAAGGATTGTGATCCATTGATTATATATTTGAAGGGTTGAGATTAGTTTGTTTGAAAAAAATAAATAATAAATTAGAGAAAGGGTATAAAAGGAAAACAATATTTGTTGACTTTCTCTCTCCACATGCAATGCACATGTCAATTCCTCCCATCATTTTAAAACGTCTATAACTTTTTCATACGACATTTTTTTTTCAAAAAAATTTCACCATATTAACGAGCGTTTTTTTTATCTTTAATATGAGTACCACATTGCTACATTAAAATTGAAAAAAAAATCGTGCTAAATGGGTTTTTTTTCTCCGTTGTGTCTTCTACACGTTCATTGTGTTATAGTATGCATGTGTGCTTTATAAATATGTTATTTATGTTTTTTAGTCTACACATGATTTAACTTTGTCCATTGTGTTTTTAGTATGATTTTAATTGTGTTTTACGCAAATGAGTTTTGTATTTAGGTGTACATTGTGTTTTATTATGTTGTTCATTGTGTTTAAGTCTATTATTCATTGTGTTTTAGTCTTCTGTTCATTGTGTCTTTAGAATGTCGTCCATTATGTTTTATTAGACTGTTCATTGTGTTTTATACCCTATTGTTCATTGCATATTTAATTGGTACTCATTGTGTTTTACATTATCTCCATTGTGTCTTACGCAACTGGGTTTTCAACTTTTTTTACAAAAGTATTCATTGTGTTTTAATCTTCTGTTCATTGTGTCTTTATTATGTCGTCCATTGGGTTTTACACAATTGGGTTTTTAACTTTTTTTTCAAAAGTATTCATTGTATTTTAGTCTTTTGTTCATTGTGTCTTTCGTATGTCATCCATTGTGTCTTATGCAACTGGTTTTCAACTTTTTTTTTTCAAAAGTATTCATTGTGTTTTAGTCTTCTATTCATTGTATCTTTAGTATATCGTCCATTGTGTTAGACTAGACTCTTGATTGTGTTTTATACCCTATATTTAATTGGTGTTCATTGTGTTTTACATTCCATTGTGTCTTACGCAAGTGGGTTTTGAAATTTTTTTTCAAAAGTATAGCAATATGGTACTCATATTAAAGATAAAAAGACGCTCAATTTTATGGATATTTTTTTTTAAAAACGGATGACGTATAAAAAAGTTACGGGCATTTAAAAATGAAGGTGGAAATGGCATGTGACTTGCATGTGCATATGTTTTTGACAAAATTACCCCTCCCACTTGTTAATCATTTGGACACATGTCATTTTCTAGTGGCTTCTCACCCTTCTCATTTTTTGTAGCCTTTGTAGAATAACCCAACCCATTATAATAATGCATGAGTGAGGGTAGTTTAAGATACCTAAAAATTAAGAACTTATTTTTCATTAATTAGTCATTCATACATTACTAGGTTTGAGACCCGTGGGGACCCACGGTGCAAACCATAGTAAATTAAAAAAAATATATATTAAACTAAGACTTGTATTATTCAAGTTTAGTGTCAACAACGTAAAGTCTTAAGAATAACGGTTAGCCTGATATTTTTTTCTTATATAAACGTCATGTTTCAATGTTGTGTTGATATGAAGTGGATATTAAAACTAATATATAAATATGGTTTTCATGTCAAAGTGGATATTTTATGTAAGTTATAAGTAACGTTAATAATGAAAACCGATTACCTATTATGATCAGTACTCAACCAAAGTATAACATTTAACAAAAAAGAACAAAAGGTATGAATACATTGTGTTTTTGTAAATTACTTTTTATCATATTTTTATTTTTAATTTAATTGTAATTAGGACATAACTTGTTTTACAGACCAATGGCAACGCACTGTTCAAAGCATAAAAAAAAGTTTAAAATAATACTTGTATTATTGAAGTTGTTTATACATAACGTTAATGAACATAAGTAAAAAACTGCATGAAAATTGCTCATATTATTCATAAATCCTGAAAGACTTCTTTGTACACAACGTTTGATGTTTTGTTCGTCAATTCACCATTTTCATTTACTATAACTATCTTCAGTCCATCTCGACTTCTGACTCTTGATAGCGCAACATACAACTGCCCGTGTGAAAAAACTGGATCCTTCAAATACAACCCAACTCTGGATAAGGATTGTCCTTGACTTTTGTTTATTGTCATTGCGAAAGAAACAGCAAGTGGAAATTGCCTTCTGTTAAATTTAAAAGGAATTTTTTTATCCGAGGGGGATAAAGTAATTCTTGGAATAAAAGTTCGCATTCCAATGTTACTTCCTGATATGATTTTCGCTTCAATGACACGTTTTCTCATTTTAACAACTTGTAACCTTGTCCCATTGCACAAACCGCTTTTCTAATCAATGTTTCTAAGTAACATTACGGGAACGCCAACTTTCAAAACCAAACGATGGTTTGGTATTCCAGAAAACTTAAGACCATTCAGGACATCAGGAGAAACTAATCTTTCATCAACCTGTTTGTTAACATCTTCGGACTGGCAAACACTATCCGAACTTAGATACTCAACTTCGTCACAGGGAAACATTGAAAGTAATATATCATTAATTTCATGAACAACTTTATTCTTCGGTGCCAATATAGCTCAATCTTGAAAATAAGTCGGAATGCAAAGGCTATCAAATCAGAAACAGGATCCGAAGATTGAGAAATAAGTAAGTCATCAGGTATCAAAATAACATCCTGATCATCGCTTATTGTATCAACCTTTCCTTCTCCTATATCCAGAAGCCAAGATGCAAACTTTTTAGTTTCCTCAATATCAGAACTGCAGCTTCCTGAAAGCAACCTCATATTTTTTGTTAATTCTAAAACTGTGCATTTGTGCCAAATGTATGATGAACTTAAAGAGGCATTAACAATGTCATGCCTAGTTCCATTTGGTACAACTGGTAGAATTTTCCTAAAGTCACCCCCAAACACAACAACCTTTCCACCAAATAACAAATCAGACGACTCATCAGCATGTACACCAAATACATCTTTTAAACTTCGATCTAGTGCTTCAAAAGCATGTTTATGAGTCATGGGTGCTTCATCCCATATAATCAAGTCAGTTTGTTTAATCAGTTGTGCAACGTCACTATTAGGTGGTATGTAGCACATAGAATCTTCAGTTAGGTTTATAGGAATACGAAACCTGGAATGTGCTGTCCTACCACCTGCCAATAGCAAAGATGCGATACCACTCGAAGCAACATTCAAAACAATCTTTCTTTTACATCTTATGGATGAAGATAGAGTCTTCCATAGGAACGTTTTACCCGTACCACCGTAACCATAAACAAAAAAAACCCCTCCTTTCTTCTCCTCAACAGATTTAATTACACAGTTATAAATATTTTTTTGTTCATCTGTTAAAGAAGAGAACTGAGAATCAAATTTTTTAAACCAAACTGTTTGAGTCATAGCCCAACTCCTCACAAATAAGACGATTGTCTAATAATGATAGAAACTCATTCTCAGGATATGGCATACCTACGAAATGTCGTAGACTGCAACTATTACGCAATAAGAACTTCTCAATATCATGCAAAGCTAAATTCTTAAGTTCGTCGTCTGAAAGTATCAAATCTGGAAAAAAAATGTGTTAGAATGAAATATATACAATAAAATTAACATATAAAATGAATAATTGAATATGTGGAACCATTAAAAATAGTATAATTTACATTCCTAATAATTATGAATCATTACAATTTAGTATATGTCCAAAAAATTGTAGAAAATCTATGTTAAAGCAATAATATATTAAAAAAAGTTAAAAACCTGGACAGTTTGAATCTATTCTTCTCTTGCGTAAAATGTCATCAGACAAATAATTCCATGTTTCCTCCCACACAATGTCAGGTCTTGACAAACTGTTGGACGCTAAAAGAGTTGCAAATAAGTTCCTTAGATAAGGGCCAGAACCTGCAAAAGCTGCTTCCTTTATTGCTTCAACATATTCTGTATCATCATCCAGGAGTCCCATTGTGTAGCATGCATCCCTAAAAGATGATTGTACTTTCCCATCAACTTTAAGAATATCTTCAAATGATGTTGGTCCTTTAACCTTATTCAAAAGCATTCTCGAAAAATAAGCTTCGCCAACAGAAGTAGGAACTAAATGAATTCGACCAATTGACTTTATTCTTTGCCTAACCTCCCATTTTCGTTCTTGTGCTTTCCAAACATATTGTGAAGGGAATTGGATGTAAGTTAGTTGCCTTGCATTGGCATCAATTTTGTTGCGTTCCATCCAACCCAAAAACATAGAGGAAGCACAAGAGGGTTTATTGAGAACGTCGTCAATGTCCTGCATAGGATCGAAAACAATTCTTTGTTCACCGGATAGATGAAAAGTAATCTCATTACAGGAGGTGACCTGTAATGAATATCATATGAGAATATTCTCCATGAAGCCTCACACGCAGAAATATAACGACAATCATAAAATCCTTTGACTTCATCAACAACTTTGTCTTCACCGGGTACTTTCTTGCTTTCCACAAAATTAAGAGTAACTCTATCTGGACCCTTGTTAATGTATTTAAATAAATACTTAATGGATCCAGCTTGGTTACACCATTCAATGTTGATATGAGCCTGGTATCTTTTAAGAAGTGTCTTGTTATATGGAACAACATATCTGTTATCTAATTGCTCACCAGACTTTTCTACAAACGAACCATTATCTCTGCGTCTATACACTGCATAACCTTCAATATCAATAGAAGTCTCATTCTGGAAATTTTTTGGGAAGTTTTTTGAACATTTGTCATTGACCATACACGGACAACTCATGTTCAAAGGTCCACAAGGACCGTGAATCATAAATTCATGTACAAGTTCATACAATTCTGGCTCTTTATCTTTATTCGGTATCTCTGCTGAAATGAACTTGTCAATATGGTCAACTGTTGGAAGCTTATAACCAGCAGCCATAAACAAACAAATGTGTACGTGTGGTAATCCACGTTTTTGAAACTCAACCGTGTATACAGCTGCAAAGTATTGAGACCAAACAAAAGAAAATAAGTTAGAAAGGTTATAAAAAAAATAAATATTGTTGTAATAAAAATTAACTTCATGTGTTCGCACCAGCTTCAACAGTCCCAAATAAGTGTTTATCTTTCAGGTCTTTAATGATGGAATCAAGTTTAATCTTAAACAACCTGCATAAAATGTCCGGCCTATCTTCTGGTCTAAAAGTGGTATCTTGAAGATATCTTCTCATCTCTGGCCATTTAGGATTACAAGT
Organism: Ambrosia x helenae; assembly: GCA_030844895.1. Lineage (NCBI taxonomy): Eukaryota > Viridiplantae > Streptophyta > Magnoliopsida > Asterales > Asteraceae > Ambrosia > Ambrosia x helenae. Next base: position 60,686,115 of record CM061231.1, read on the forward strand.
GATTGTAATAAAATAGTCAGGGTATCCATACCACTTACATATTGCCATTGCGTCTAGATAATTTTGCATCATATATCTAGCGCCACCTGTGAAGGAAGATGGAATAATAACTCGTTGACCCATGGTTGATGTTTCTGTTTGTCCTTCTTCTCTTTGTTTGCTTAGGACATTATGCTTCTCACTCCTAAGAACGGTTTGCTTACCCCTAATGAAATTTAGTCTTTCCATCTCAATCATTGTATACGAATCAACTATAAATTACTGCAAAAGCCTTCGTGCATTAAGAATTAGCGAGAATTCATTACTCCTATCTTGAATTCTATAAGCAAAAAACTCCCTTATTGTTACACTTTCACGTTTTTTTTTTTTTTTTTTTTGTTTGAAGATGAGCCCCCATCTGGTAAGGCAACATTTTTTTGACAGTCATCTTTTTTGTTTTTTGAACTTGAAGACGAGTTTTCATTTGGTAAGGGAACATCTTTGTGAAGGATGTCAATTCTATATCCATCGTCACCATAAGGAAGCAACAATGGATATTGAAGAGCAAGATACGAAGGATGTAACTCACTAACTCTTTTTAGCTTTCCATCAATGGTCTGCACAATAATATCACGTTTATCTATTTCTTCATTAAGGTCACCAATTATCAATCTAGCAACTTCAGAAACTGTGGGTAGGTTGTAGGTTCTACCATCTCCTTTCCTCATTCTGTTTAATCGAAGCTTGACTTGTGCATCAGGATTCTTCTTAAAACAATCTCTCGCCATTCTATAAGATTTCACCAAGGAGTTTTTGGCATCCAACATTTTTTTCAATTCATTTACAATTTGAAATTCAAGCGCCTTTTCTGATGAGTATTCCTCGTCTGCATCACTATAAATAAAATGAATACATTAGAATCGAAAGTACTTAAAAATTAGTATAGTTTTCTACAAAAGACAATAAAAAAAATAACATACCCAACGACATTGATTCTATTCGAAACTTCATTTTCAGTATCATATATGTATAGCTGGGAGAATACTGGATTTTGTCCACGTGATGGTAAAAGATTTCCCAAAGCATGGTAGTTCTCACCACTTATACGATAGATGAATGGAGCATTACCATGATTTATAGACTTATCAATTTTTCCACCAATGGACGTAAATGCAAACATATAGTTGAAACGTCTTATGTTCTTTAAAAAGAATTTGCTTTTAGAATCAAGTCCATTAAAATACTCTTTATAACTGTGTGGGGCCTCTTTAAAAGGAGGAAGCAAAACTTTTCCATAACCACAACATAGAGAGAAATTTTTTTTTAGTATTACTTCTATTAAGCCCTCTAGTAGATTCACAGCTCCACAGTCTTGCATTACAATCCTCACAAGTAACATTCTGATCACCATGGACCAAGTAATCTAAAAAAAGATATTCAAATTTATTAAATGTAACATATTTCTAAACTAATGTTGAATTAGTATTAAATATATTTTATATTAGTAGTTATTAGCGAATAAAGAGTACCTGAAGATATGCCTTGTATTACAGTGTTTGTCGTTACGCCATGGAGGTTTTCTAAGCATTCTTCCAAGTCAGCCATCGGTATGGAAGTAATACTGGGGCGTTTTCGTTTTAAATTAGATGTTGACCGCGTGTTGCATACGTTAGAAAACGGACAACTTACACCTAAAGATCCTAACAAATTAAAATAATATAAGTTTGATAAACGTTGATGTATTATAATATAATTTGTAAACGTAACTAAACTAAACATACCAACAATGTCAACTGGGTGTGTTTGAGTGTTAGGTGTTACATTTAGTTTTCCTTTGTTAGTCCGCTTAGAATCCAAGATAGGCTTTCTTTCTGTACGCCTTTGTTTATAAAACTCAGATAGATTGCTATGTTGAGATTCATGACATACTGCGTAAAAATTAAATAAATAAATGGAATGCTTTGAAAATAAGATAAACACAAAACGGGACAACACAATTCTATAATATACTAACATTAATAGATAAGCCCCCAAATGATGACACGATGACATAAAAATTAAGATAAATAATACCATTAGAATTATTTGACAAAGGCGTTCTCTTCGTGTTAACTATAAAATAAAAAGAAATAAGTAAAAAAACAACAATGGAAAGTAGTAAGAATAACATAGTTGGGCAATGTATAAAAGAAATTTTACCTTCGATTCTTACACAATTATTTGTTTGTGTCGAAGCAAAATTAGATTTTTTTTCTCTTTGTAGATTCAGCACGTTCATTAGAGACGCCTGACAAAGGCGTTATCTGCGTGTTAGCTATAAAACAAAGACAAATAAGTTAACAAAAAAAAAAAGACAATGGAAAGTAGTAAGCATAACACATATTTGAAATGTAGAAAAAACATTTACCTTGTATTGTTACTAATGGCGGTGTGAAAGAGTTTGTAGAGGTTTCTATGTTTTCAACATTAGAAAATGAACAACCAACATTTGAACTTATGCTATCCAAATATGCATTCATCCCTTTACGTCTTTCAGAGATATTAAGACTCACTAAACAATAAATTATAATAAAAACTATTATTTGTTAATCGAAACTTAAGAACTAAATTAATAAGATGACACATAATAAATTACGTACCATTTGATATGTCGGATAACGATGTTGCGGTATTGATATCTTCAAACATGTTTATAATATTTGTTAGTATAAAAGAATCAAAAAAGGCTATCAAACTGACCAAATGTAACCGGAAAAAAAAAACATTAATCATTACCGTTAGATTTACGCCTCAGGTCACCAACTTTAGATTTTGGTAAACTAAAATCATACTTTGGAGGATCCGACATTGTAAAAGATATGTTTTTCTTGAATAGAATAAGTATATACCTGAAAAATTAAAGAAAAAAAATATTATTCATGATTGAAAAATAAGGAAACTTTCTCCTCCCTCTGGTTCATAAAAGATATGTGCTTTTCGTTTGTTATTTGGGTTTTTTAAAAGTTTTCATCAAATCGAACGACGGGCTCTTACAATCATCCGTTTTACTGGTGGATGTTATACTAACAAAAATGTTACTGACTAAAGATATACTTTGTGTGCAAATGGGCATTTAACAACATTTGTTTAAATATTAAGCAACTTATAGGTTTGTTGCAATTTTGTATGTTTTAATATATGTATTAGGGTTTGGGCCCCGAGTTTTATAGGGCCTCAATTTTTTTAGTTCTTGCATATGAGAAGTGGGTTGAATATTGATAGACTGATAGTTTGTATTAAGATACACAATGGACTAATTATGTATCCCCTTAAAAAAACAGATAACAAACGTGCTTGCCATATTCTTTTCAGATCTAGGGTTATCTGGAATTAGAAAAGCAGCAGCAACAAATTGTAAAAATGAGAGACACTGATTGAGGAACGGAACTAACGTGACGAGTATGAAGGATAGGACGACACCGACTCTTTTAGGTAAGTAATTAACGATTCGATGCTTATTATTTTGTTTTAATAAGAGAACCTTCGATGCTCTGTTTCTGTTTGAAATCGTTTTGCTTTTTCTCAATTTCTAATTGACAAATCCGAACTTTTTTGCACAAATACAGAGGCCTGCGTTTGTGATTCTGAAATAAGTTGGATAATTGCGGTTTGAATAGATTTGGTTATTTTAGCAATTGTTTGATTCAGAAATCGTTTGCTGTTTTATAAGTATTGCTAATAACTAATTCTGTAATATTCTAAATACCTAAGTGTCTAATTGAAATCTATGTTGTGTTGACTGTTTTCTCTGTTTTTCTAATTTCTCATGAATTGAATTTTGAGATTTGGAAATACTTTTCATGGAACATATGTTGCTTTTGGAGATGCAAGTTTGCAGCATGTTTTATGTTTTTTTTTTCTAAAGGCCCCAAATCTTTGATTCGATACTGGGATTCTGTTTTAATGATTCAATTTATAATTCCGAGTTTTGTTTTGTTGCAGATACTATCAAACAACTGAACAAATCAATAACAATGCTTTGGATTATGGTCTTTTTGAATCAGCAAATTGATTTGTTTTGGCTTACGGTAATCACACAATAACCTCCAAAGTTCATGAAACACCTTAACTAATTTAATCTATGTAGACATAATTTGAAAGATTTTTTTATTGTATAGTTTTCGATGGCTAAGTTGCAAGAAAAAGAGATGTCACAGAATACCGAATTTGTCCTGAATTCCAGACTCCATATGAAAGTAAGTTAATCATATTGTAAACTTTATAAAATGAAATAAAATGTTCAAATTTATTTCTTATTTTTTTATTGTTTAGGAATTATATTAATTATATATTCATTTATGTAATTATTATCTAAAGAAAGCTAACAAAGTTAATGGTTAGAGTAGATCCAAGTAAAACAGACAATATTGAATACTGAAATGTCTATAAAAAATAAAACACATAACACAAATTTTGTGAATCACAATTGTGTCTTAAAAAAACTTTAAAATTTAAATGGGCAAGTATGTAGTAAAATAAACATATGAAATGTAAAATCCATGATTATGAATGTGTAGTAACAACTTTGGAAAACGAACAATATTAAACATAGTTGTATAATAACTAAAATGATAAAGGACTATGTTTCTTAAGAAAACAAAATAAATAAGGTAATGTAGAAATCCACTTACAAATGTCTTTGCTTCCACGGCCTGAACGAAACTGAATGTGAAAAAAGCAAAGTATTCAAAACAAAGAAATAAATAATTGAATGATAACAGTGTGATAATGTTGATTGAATAAGTGCGAAAGACTTGTATTGATGTAATTATATAGGTGAAGTATAAATATGTGATTAATCAAAATTTTAGCTTGATTGGTAAAAGAACTTAAAATTAGCACATTTAGTGCATAAAGTAGCACATTTAGTGCATAAAATGTTGGCAAACGTATTGACTGGTCTTTGAATGAGGGTACTTTTCAATATATCAATTTTACCTCAATAATTGTTGTGTGATTAGAAGAATTGAATTATATTAATTATGTTTTTTTAGTATATAGATTTTATATTATCAAATAATGTATATTTTAATCAGACTAAGCAGATTGGTACATGATTGATTAGTCAACCTTTGTTAGAAATATAAAATTAGATAGAATTGAGTTTTACAAATTAACTTAATTGTTAGTATTTATGTTTTATTTTTGACAATAAATATAAATTACTTTAGCTCATGCCTCAATGATTGTTATGTAAATACAATCATTAGATTATATAGCTTGTATCAAATTTAGATATATATTATCAAATTAGTGTTCAGTATTGAAAGTAAACCAAATTTGCACATACAAATAAAATACAAAACCAAAAACCATAGATGAGATGATATAAGTATACTGAAAGAGAAGCAAAAATAAATTAAGACAAACAATGGTTTTATAGCATAGTAGTAATCAAGAAAGTTTTTATTTGTGATAAACATTATGAGTCTTCACATCAGACTCCATTTAAGTTTCAGTTGCCTCATCATCGTTCTTAACAGTTGATACTGTATTGTTCCCAAGCAATTCATATACTGCTGTCAGCTTGCGTTTAGTTTTACCATCTTTACCAAAGATAATCGAACATTCTTCGTCAGTTAATATTTCATTCATTATGTTTTTGCTAGTTTCCTGATACAAAAAAAGATTATAACGAAATTAAAAAATGAGTATAAAAATTTCAATTGTAGCCATCATTAACTTACTTGATCAAAAGACTGAAACTTTTTTGTAATTTCAGAAATAATAAACTTGTCATCAGTTAGGTTAGAAATTCCATAAACTTCATTGAAGTTTTTCAAGTTGTAATCAGTGATGGAAATTTTAAATGCAAAAACTCTCTCACGTAAATAGTATAATTCATCTGAAAACTTGACAGTTTGATCAACCTGTATAAAATTAAAATTATTATTATTGTTTTACGTATTTATAAAAAAATATAAGACAAAAATAGATGTGTATGATAATAAGTATACAACCTGTGTATTTTCCTCAATCAACGTATTTGCAGACATTGGAATAACTACAGTTGCCTCATTATGAAATAAAATTAGTTCAACATCACCAGTCGCATCTTGAACACGTAAATGAATTCTAAACCTGATATATAATAAGTAAAATTAAATATTAACACATGTAGATGACCTTTATATAAAAATATGAGAATTTATATTTTCAAAATAAAAAATAGACTTTATCTTGATAAAAATACCTTGGAACTGGCATGATATCTTTCTGCTTACAATTTTCATTCATGCAATCATATGCATCTCGCACTTCATAGTCTCCAGAACCATCATTCTTGACAGAATTGATATAGTATAAAAACACCTTGCTGTTACAATCTGGACAAGCCATATAGTACCAACCACGATCTTTACCGACAGCAATCACAGTCCCAACAATAATGATACTCTTCTCCTATTATAATAGGAAAATTGTGTTGCTAGTTAACACAACATTTATTGTAAATGAAAAGTAAAAAAATATATAATAATACTGTAATATGTCTTTACCATGTCAATCTCCCAAATGTCACCAATGTTACAATAGCAGTTGTTAACCAAAAATTCATTTTCAATATTTGAAAAGACAGGCAGACCCAATGAACGAATTTTTGATAATGGATATTGTATTGGCCTTTGCAACAAACTACAATGTAAATTAAAATTAATCAGACTTATAGTATAACAATAATTTCAATATTTAGATATAAAAGTACTGTACAATTATAAAACCTTATTCTGTAATTGTTGATGGCATCAATTTCTTCATTTATGAACAACTTGCTAACCTTTGGTGAGTTAGAAACATAAGGGTAACCTGATTATAACAAACGTATAAGTCAAAAGGTAATTTTAGATTAACAAAGAAACAAAATAGATTATACTTATATTTTTTTTACCATTATAATGGTGCAATAATCCAAACTGCAAGATTACAATCAGAGGATCTGCATTGTTATGAACTTCAACATATCTAGCAATTTGATCAGAGAATCTATCCCATAGCTTAACAAATACAGTAAGGCCCCTATTAATTGTAAAAGCAAATTAGTACAAAGCAGTTTAAATAGTTGAAAATGTTATATATAAAAAAATTAAATAAATAAAAACACAAACTCAAAATCTTGTAGCTCCAATAACAGTCCTTTATTTGTGTTCAACTGAGTAAGTTTATTGTCATTTGCATTAATAAGCTGCTTCACATATCCAATGATATCTGTAAAATTTGCATATTTAAAGTGTAAGTATATAAAATTAAAATAATTAACATCATAGAAATATAGAGTACGAAAAAAAATCAAATCACATACCAAAAAAAATCTAATATTCGAAAAAATCTAAACAATAATTTAAAACATAATAGAAAAAGATAAATATGATTGACTTACGCATGATTTGTCTCGTTCAGATCCGCACTTAATAAGAAAACCATAAACCATCTTCTCTATCTTGTATTATAAACTGATAAGAAACATAACAATATTAGAGTTATTTTTAATATAAAAAAACTACAACACTAAAGCAATACATAATATGGAACGAAACTTTAATATAATGTGAACATTACATTCACAGATTAAAAATCGAGACAGCTGTAATTTATTATGAAAGGAAGTAATGCTTAGGCGTGTATAAGTATATGTAAAGTTGAAGTAATTTTTTGGTTGTTATGTTAGGCTAAATTTAAACAAATTTAAAAAGATGGAGATAGAATTACCTTGATTCAAACGGTGCAGGTTGGTAACGCAGCTTTAAAATTATGGATGATGTTTAGGGTTTTGAGTTAAATGCCTTTTAAAGACATTCAAATTGTATATTTAAAGAAAATATATATTTCTATGATGTTAATTATTTTAATTTTATATACTTACACTTTAAATATGCAAATTTTACAGATATCATTGGACATGTGAAGCAGCTTATTAATGCAAATGACAGTAAACTTACTCAGTTGAACACAAATAATCGATTGGTTAATAACAAATAAAAAAAAATAATGTTTATGTATTTAAAGATAAGAAACAGAAATTAACCTAAGAATATATCTTTGCGATTACTCAAAGTGCAATCAAAGTGTCTTATTACAAACGTATGTGAATTGCTTTGACGTGTTTATATAGGTATTCAATCGATAAGAAATGGATGAAATAGTGGAGTCTAATTAGCATTAGAATTAGCATATTGTTATTATTGGGATTTAAAGTTATGAAATATATTTACAATACATTCAACAATGGAGTAGAAGGAGACCATCAATTTCGCCTTAACATGTATGAAATTGGACCGAAATAATTGAAACATTCATTAAATAGCGTTATACTGTGTTCATTTTCAAAATGAAACATAAAATGAATATACAAACTTGTTTGAATGTTTGATCGAAAAATGTAAATGTTATTGTAGATAATCATGGAATATAACTATGATTTTAATGTATATTTTTTGACAGTCAATTCGTATTCAAAGTCAAGGTCAATAAACATATTGACTTTCCTTATACATTATGTGTTTACATATTTATAAGAATAAATGTTATATAAGGAAGTCAAAGTCAATAAACATATTGACTTTCGTAATACATTATGCATTTTGAATCGATACATAATTAATGGTCTAATTACATTTGTTGCATATAAATGTGTTTACATTTTTATAACGAAGAATAAACGTATATAAGGCAGTCAAAGTCAATACACATATTTAACATCATTAAATTTTAGTCAATTATATAATTACATGTTTTCAATATAAATGAATAACAAACGTTTATATTAGGAAGTCAATTTCAATTCCTAAGTTAATATCAAATGGTGAAATTTCAATTCCTAAATAATCGCATCTGGCCACCACTGATTAACGTATACACATCCTAACAATTACAACATACCACATATTATCGAAAAATCTAAATGTTATTGTATATAATCATGGAATATAGTTATGATTTTAATGATTATTTTTTGACAGTCAATTCGTATTCAAAGTCAATGTAAACAAACAATTTTACTTTCCTTACAAATTATGTGTTTACATATTTATAAGAATAAATGTTACATAAGGAAGTCAAAGTTAATAAACATATTGACTTTCCTTATACATTATGCATTTTGAATCAATTTATAATCGATGGTCTAATTACATTTGCTGCATATAAATGTGTTTACATATTTATAACGAAGAATAAACGTATGTAAGGCAGTCAAAGTCAATACACATATTGACCATAATTAAATTTTAGTCAATTGCATAATTATACGTTTTGAATATCAAGGAATAAATAAAACGTTTATATTAGGATGAAGATTTCAATTCCCATTAATATCAAATGGCGAAAACTTTTAACAACTCAATGTAAAATTTGAAATTAAGAAGACAATCAAATTCGACCTTAAATTGAGTTAATTTTATAAGGAAGGTGAATTGAAATAGGTTAATTTTCAAAAACTTTGAATTATAAAAAAATTCAAAGTCAAACATATAATTAATAATGTAGTAAATTCAAAATAAATAGAGTCAATTTAAAGTTAATGCCATATATTACATACAAACTTAGATACTAATTTATAAGGAAGTCACAATGTTTATAAGGAAGTCAAATTAAATTACAATTAATACCCAAAATCGAAAATTTATAGCACAATCAAAGGTCAACTTGAATTTAATAAAAAAATTGATTTAAAATAAGTATTAAAGGAAATCACAATAAATAAGGAAGTCAAATTAAACTGACGAATGTATTGAAAATGTATTTAATGGAATGAACGCTGAATACATTGAACACACATTAATTCATTTGTGACAAATCAATAACTTCTTGTGTGTCAATCTTGGTAACAAACAGCCTACGTTGGTCCGAACACCATTTGAACACGCAATAGTCACCAATAGAAATACATTACACTTTAAACTGTTCATGGATTTCGGCAATGTCTGGACGAACACGTATAAAACAACATTATAATAAGGAATAACTTTTTTTATTTAAAAAAATTAGAAAGACTCATACCAAAACTCGTGCGGAAGGGTCATGAATAACCTTGAAGAATTTGTCACCCTTGTGATAAGCCATAATCAAGTTCTTTGTCCTAATGAAATCCTGTTCTTCAAATGCAAAACAAATATTTGTTAATGTAACCATAAACTCAAGAAAGTTTTTTTTTTCATTTTCACGAAAACTCGAAACTGATTTCATTTGAATCCTGTTATTAAAACCACAATCATATTACATCAATTATTTGGACAATAATACAATGATTAAACCTGATCGTAAATAGTTGTGTATCCATTTCATCCAATTCAGAAACTTGATCCTAAACAGTTTATATACTTATGTTAATAAAAAAACGTTTTGATCATTACAAAAAAACCGATTTTATTTGGTAGAATATTGATGTAATACGATGGTGATTTTTCTTTGTAGAAAAATTAATATATAAACCGATTGTATTTCTGTTTGATGTAATATGATCGTAAACAGCTATGTATGCATCTCATCCAAATCAGAAACTTAATCGTAAACAGTTTAGATACTTATGTTAATAAAAAAGCGTGTTGATCATTACAAAAAAACCGATTGTATTTTTTCCAAGGTTGATGTAATACGATTTTGATTTTTCTGTGTAGTAAAAAGAAAATACATAACCGATTGTATTTCTCTTTGATGTAATATGACTGTAAGCAGTTATGTATCAATCTCATCCAAATCAGAAAATTGACAATAAAACAATTTCGACACTTATGTTAATCGTAAAACGTTTTGATCATTACCAAAAAACCGATTGTATTTCATACAAGTTTGATGTAATATGATAAATATAAGATTAGATGGACAACATACCTTGCAAAAAGAACAATGAGAAAGGAATGAGGAATGAGAAAGGAATTAGGATATGAAGGATGAACAATGTATTTGGCTAGGAAGGAGGAAGAATGTTTTAAGATACAAATGGTTGGTGAGAAAACAAAAAAAAAGAGGTTTATATACTACATTTCATGGAGCTCCATTTACCATTTGGATCCTAGTAGACCCTCTCAAAAGCTAGGATTCAACCCTAGTGTTTTCATTTATTATATAGATAGATTTACATTTTAATTCCCTATCTTAGTTACACTTTAATACCTTAAACTTACTTAAATTTTATTTATTAAATTTTAGTTAAACTTATATTCCTTATTTTAAGCAAACCACCCCCCATGATTCGTAAATAGTCATATTTTTTTTAATACGTGTATACTTTTATAAAAAAAAATTACATCTTAATAATGAGCATTTTATTATCTTTAATTTGAGTATAGTATTGCTATTTTTTATTTAAAAAATCTTTATGTGCTACGTGATTAAAGATATATAGGAGTGAGCAATAACTAAACCGTTCACCGAAGCCAAACCAAAAAAACTGAACCAAAATCTATTCAAAACTGAAAACATCCGATTGAACTTAAAATCGGTTATTGTTTTCTTTTTGTACCCTTAGTTAACCCAAATTAGTTAAACTGAAACAGACACATTAATATATTCATAACAGTATGTCCGCACGATGTCGTAGGAAACACAGACACTTCTAATGGTTCATGGTTGGGTTAGGTTCAGTTCGGTTATAAGCCTCAACCGAAACAAAAATCGACATTATCGGCTTATCAATCTTGTTAGCCAACAGGTTAATTGGTTCAGTCTCTTTGGTTAGATTGTCGCTTTTAGTTCGGTTTAGTTAATTTTGGTTAATAACCAAAACCAAACTTTGGTTAAAATTTTGCTTAGAAGCACATGAAATGAATGTATAAATACATGTAATGGATGTATAAAGTATATACATGTATGAATGGTTCAGTTTTGGTTTGTTAATTTTGGTTAACTTAGGGTACTAAAAAACCGATATTAGGTTAACTCGGTTTTGGTTAATTTTATGTTCGGTTTTGTATGTTTTTGTTTGATTTCGGTTGAGTTTCAATTATTGTTCACCTCTAGGTATTGTTAATCACGTAAAAAATCAAATTTTCAATAAAAAGTATATAGCAAATTATACTCTAATATGGTTTGAAGCTGAGTAGATAGGTTTATGAATTGTAGTGGCGGTATAAATAGAGAGGGTTTTGAAATTTGTAGCTTTTATACCTAGGCCTGTAAACGAACCGAGTGTCCATTTAATTTTAACCGAACACGACACATAATCAAACACAATTTTTTGTTCATGTTCGTTCATTAAGAAATTTGTCATGTTCGTGTTCGTTTATATTCGTTCGTTTAAACCTAAACGAACAGTTCATCAACGAACATAAACGGACGTTCACGAACATAATAAATGTGAAAGATTTTATATTACTGAAAAAACCCAATTACTAATTGATTATATATTTATACGAGTAGCTAAAGCCCAATTTATGTTTATATTTATGTCAATATAATTATGTATTTAATTAATAAACTTAAACAATCACATAAATAAACGGACGTTCACAACATAAATGAACAAACTCAACGTTTGTTGATGTTCGTTCATTTAACTAAACGAACAATTTTTTTGTTCGTTTATTAAATAAACGACATAAACGAACTTTTCGCCGAACAATTTTTTTGTTCGTTTATTAAATAAACGACATAAACGAACTTTTCGCTGAACAAGTTCACGAACAGCTCATGAACATTCGATTCGTTTACAGGGCTATTTTTTTACATCTATTTCATGTATTTATACCTCCATTTCATGTACTTCTAGGCAAAAAAAATTAGCCAAAGTTTGTTTTTGTTATTCACCAAAATTAACTAAACCGGACTAAAACCGATAATCTAACAATACTAATCGAACCAAAGAACCAATTGTTTAATAAGATTGATTAATTGATGACTTTTGATTTTAGTTTTGGTTGAGGCTAGTAATCAAACTTAACAGAACCCTACACACCATTACAGTGGCGAAGCTTGACCCGAAGGTTCGGGGGGTCGGAAGTCACCGGTGGGTCAAAAACCAGTTTCGGAGGGTCGAAACCCTATATTTCCAAAATTTTCTATACGAATACTATATAATCAGAACTTCTGCGCGAAAATTTGGGGGGGGGGGTCGGCCGCCCCCTCCCGCCCCAACAATGCTGTGCCCCTGCACCCTTAGAAATGTTTATGTTTCCCGCTACATCGCGCAGGCACTCTACTAGTATATATTAATTACTAACATGATGAGAAATAGTAATGTTCTCAGCCTTTTCACTTTGCCCACAATCTTTAGATGTTTTTAAACTTAGGCAATAGAGATTTCTTTATACTTTTAGTATCACATTATATATACTTAAAATGCATGGCCGGTGACCATGTCTCCTACAATCAGATTTAGCCACGTGTCAATACGTTATTGGACCATACACTTACACACCTCTCACCTCCCTTTCTCTCTCACACACACATATACTTCTTTCACATTTTTGTCTTCTTTCATTTTCAGACGTGTATAGACACAAAAAGTAGAGTGAGAATGAAATAAAGAGAGAAAGCAGAAGACAAAGAGAGAGTCAGATACAGAGAGTGGAAAACGGAGATGGATGCCGGCAGCCATTCGTCTTCCCGGAAACGAAGACATGTGTGGATTTTTTAGAGAGAGAAAGTGGTTATGTTGGTGGGTGATGGTGGTTTGTGGACTGAATGAGAGAGAAAGAGAAAGAGGATACCAAGTGTGGGAAACATCAATAGAAGATAGTGGGTCGTCGGTGTTTGACCTGTACAACCGACGCCCGGACGGTTTCGCAGCCATCGGAGGATGGCCGGTCGTCAGAGGTTGTTCCTCCATCTTCTGTCTATAAGCTTTTGATTTGTGTGGTGAGAAATGAGAGATGGAAAGGAGATAACTCGCCGACCGGTAGTTTAACCGAAGAATCGCTGTAAGTAACAGTCAGATCGATCTTCTCTTTAGTTTAATCGGAGTACTAAACGAAAAATTTAGATTGTAGTATTCATCCTCTTGATTTTCTGCCATGAAGCGAAGGTTAAAGAATGGCGATGGCCGAAGATTTTCCGGCATGGAACGGTGAACGGAGGTTCTACGATTCCTTTAAAGACAAAGATACTAAAATGATGAATGTGATTGTTGCCGGAGAAAAAACAACATAACTTCTAAGAGCACTCACATCCCATCCACCAAATGTATGTGAGTGTGTCCACCAAATTATATGGGGTGAGTGTAAGTGGTTGTGAGTGGAGGAGAGAGAAAATATTTGGTGGAAGCACTGTTCCACCTAAATATGAAAAGCTACTGTTCACCCATATATATATATATATATATTAACTAGGATTCTATTACCCCGCGCTTCGCGGCGGGGGCTCCTGTTGCGTTAAGGGTTTGGTGGACGTTAAAGATCGTGCGTCGCTGTGGGAGCTCCTGTTGCGTGGAGAGTTTCGCAGACATAAAAGATAATATTAAGTGACTGTTATTCTCGCGTGGGCTTCAAAAAAAGTACTCGCGGGTAAAAGCTAAAAGTTTGATGGTCAAAGTTTGAAATCCTTTGGGTGGTCAAAGTTTGAAATCCTAAAAGCTAAAAGTTTGGTGGTTAAAGTTTGAAGTCCTAAAAGCTAAAAGTTTTGTGGTCAAATTGGAAGAAAATAAAGTACATAAATTAGTAAGAAAGTTAGTGGCCAAAGTGCAATGCAAGTTTAAAAAAGTTAGGTGGTCAAAGTTTGATATCCTAAAATGGCTAAAGTGTAAATATGGAGCAAAGTTTTGTCATAATAGTAAATCGTGACGTGTCACTGGATGCCGTCAAAAAGGGCCAATCAAAAATGAATGCTGCCAAAATTAGCCAATCAAAATAGTATACTGTAGAAGTGTGAATTTCTTCATAGATACTATAATATTTTTGTAAGTAGTTGTGAGTGAGGATAAAGAAAATGTAATGATAAAATTATGAAAAAGTATTATTATTTTACTTAGGAGAGAGAAGATTTAGGGATGAAGTAGTGATTTTTAGTATAATTTGATGGATTTGATTTGGTGAAACGAATGTGAATACTCTAAAGTGAACAAAAAATGTGATCCCGGATACTAAAATTATGGATGTGCACTATATTTTCCTATTATCCATGTTTCTATTTTTACTTATTTTTAATTTCTTTGTCTTTCTCTAATTAGTTGTTTAAATTGTGTATTTAAGTTTGTAATACAAATTGTGTATTTAATTAAATCGATTTAGTTATTCTTTACTATGTTTTATGATATTGTCCAATATCTTCGCATTAGCACGCCATACCAGGCGTGCGTAGTTCGGCAATTTTACGTCTACGTTCCGCTAGGTGTTGTGTTTTCCGTTTTTTTTATTTTGTTCCACGAGTTTTTCCGGTGTTGGTGGTCACTGACGATGTTGTAGCATTAATGCAAAATTTTATTATCTATTTGATTTTAACCAAAAAAAAAGGGATACATTATGAAAATGACATAAAATAAAGCGTGTTTGCGTGCTCACAAACAAGCATAGCAATATTTACATAACCAAAAGTCCAAAATCATTCACTAAATCGGCCTTCTTACTGGTTTAAAAAAATGGGTGATGTTAATACAAGACTATTTAACTTTTAACATGGTTTATAATGAAGATCAAACTGACCCGAACCGAATTTGAACCGCGAAAGCGCATATACAAGAACCGGACCAAGTGAGTTTGCGTCCGTTTCAGGTAGAACCGTTTAGAATTTGAGTTACAACTAACAGTCTACTAGGCTGAATAATTGGGAATGTAACTCCAATTTTCGCTGGATGAGTTCATAAAGTTCCACATAAGCCATCATTATATAAGTCCAGTATTGTCTCAACTTACATATACGTTCTAATCATACTATGAATCAACTACTATTTACTGTTTACATGTATCAACCTCATAATCAACTATCTCAACTATTGCATAGATATTGTGGCTCTAGACCAAAATTGATCCAGCAACCGATTAGCCTAAGAATGATGGACCGAGAATAGACCCTATATGAGTTTACGGTTTGGTTACATGGGTGTCACAATTGGGACATGTCAGTTGTTCATTCCTAACAATAAGGCTGCATGGTGTGGTCATGGAGGTGGAGGGGGCATGCAACGACATGTGGTAGCCACGTTAATTCCCCTCCAACCCCTAAAAAACCACGAGGTGATGGTGGCTTGGGAGAGTAGTGTGGAGGAGGTATTTGCTTTTTCTTTTTTAATAAAGCGACCAATCATAATCATTCATAATCCGACAACCAACCACGACCATCCACCTCACCGTCACTTTTTGCTCCACACCGGTGGAGATCTTTAACCCCAAGGGGTCACGCCCCTTCCACGCCATATAGGGTTGGCGTTAGTGGTGTGGAAAGGCAAGAAGATAAAGAAAAAAAATTCAAATAAAATATCTTACCAAAAAGCAAAAAGATTATTAATAAACAGTAAAATTAATAATGAAGATTATTTAGTTAAGTTATACAAGGTGCCCCAATTACACTCAGATCAAACAGAATTGTAACCACTAACAACAGAAGGTAAAATTACAGTAAAACAAGCCCAAGATAAAAACTAAACAAACAAAACTCTAAAGCTCAACATGCCTTGTATTTTGACTCCTCACCGGATCATTTAATTCATGCTTTTTATTCATGGTTCAATAACAAGTAGAGGCTGCAAGCAACAATGGCATTTCTCGTAATTAGCAACACAATATACAAATTTTATGTATGCAAGTGAAATAAATACTGTGTTGCGTAGCAAAGAGCCTGTTTAATTGAATGGGTTAAACCCAAACACAAACATGAGTCGTTTAATTGCCCATTTCAGAAAACAGGACAAACGGGTTAGATATGACAACCCAAAAACCTGATTATTTTCATGTTGTGTTAGGAATTCACCCCTGTATGCGACATAAAGAGGAAAAGAAAAGATACCGTATCCAGGCTAACAGGCTTCCCATCCTCGGCAAGAATATCGACTATTGTTCCAGATTGATCGGCCTAGAAACATAACAGAGATAGTGTAGAGATCAAACATACAATTATGACCATGAATCATCGTCATCATCATATGTGTCTAAATTAAAGTTGGTACTTCATTACTGATAAAGACTCATATGTGACATTTATAAAATCTTGCACTCCATATTAACAGCAGTTTAGGTCCAACAAGTAATTGAAACAGGAAGAGTTACCTCAATCTCATTCATCAACTTCATGGCCTCAATAATGCAAATAACCTGTCCTTTCTGAACCTTGTCTCCGACCTGAAGAACACATATATAAAAGTCTTCATTAACAAATCAACCACCTCAGAGTCAAAACTAAAAGAATCTTTAACTAGACATAACAATTGCTGTATATATTATTCTTGATCATTTAAGTATGTTACTTTATCTCAGATGCATGGCTACCAGGAGGATATATCATCAACGACTAAACAAGATGCTGCAATTTTGCACATTTATAGTTTACATGTGAACGGGTCAATTTGGGTTGCGTTTTAACCCAAACGATATGATAAAAAATAATAACTAAAGAACAGGTCAAATAAGTTGAACGGCTAAAATTTCAAAAGTGTTTCTTTAGGTATACAACTTCCTAAATCTTTCATTCAAATGTTAGGTTCTGTAGTCAAATTTAGAAATCGAAAGAAAGTGTTTTGTGGGTCAAGTTAAACTGAACCTATTTTGACGGTTTGACCTGTTACCTAACCTGCTTGCTCCACCTGCCTATCTCGTATTATACACATATGACATACCTTCACAAATGGTGGAGCTCCAGGGGCGGGAGACCGGTAGAATGTTCCTGCCATGGGGCATTTCATTGGAGGATGAGAGGACTTAGGTTTAGCAGGGGTTGGTGAGGGTAGTGCTGGTGCAGATGCAGAAGGAGCGGGTCCTGAAGAAGCTGGTGCAGATTGTGGTGGAGGTGGTAGTGATTGATATATAGCCTGAGGTTGTGGAGATTGCATCATAACCATAGGGCCAAGTGGCGGTTGAGGCAAAGCTTCCTTCTTTCTAATAACAACCTCACAGTTTTGTTGCTTTAGCTCGAGCTCCATAATGTCTCTTGAATCCACAAGCCTGAAATTATAACCAAATTGCACCCAAAAGGAAATTTTAACAAACGTTTTATATATTCTAAAGATATTGGGAACGTGTGTAAGGAATGAATCAACTTACTGAACAAGCTCCGCCACTTGATTCATAAATGCGGTGATTGATGCAGCATCAGGGACGGTGGCGTCTGGAGAGGATATCTTGGTCGATTCCTCTGATTTCTTTGAAGCTGGTGCAGAATTTAATGATTGTTCAAGGGCAGTCTTGAGAGGAAAAAAAGTGATTTAGATAAAAGCTAAAGGGAAAAGAAAAAACAATATATTACAAACTACACAAAGTAATTCGTTTGATCACTTGATTAAAATTTTGCAGCTCACCTGGTTAAGTTGGGCAGACACTCTTGTAACGTCATTTTGGCCCCTCTTAGATGACTACACAAATAATCAAAACACTATAATCAATGTGCTCATTTTGTATGCATCAAAGGCAGGTCATGTTAAAATACTAATGTAGAATAATGTACACAATTGACTGAAAACATAAACCAAAGCACACGCAAACTTTTGTTACTATACCCTAGGCAATTCCTACATCGGCCATGGGTAGAACTATAGAAGAGATGTTGGGCTTATAAGGAAGGCCCATCCTCATATACCACCAATATACCATCAACGTGTTTTGGGCACATTGGTAGTATATAAGGCTTGAGAGGAGTTCTCCTTGGTTAAACGTGCTCAGGTGGGGGGGAAGTATGCCTGGGAACTTTTCAAGCTGGCAACCAAAAACAAATCCGTGATCCTAGAAGACAAAGGGGACATCATTTGTTGGTATGAGGGCCGGGTTAGTTCTAAAAAGGCGTGTGGCGATCGGATGCTTTTGTATCCCAAAAGCCAATGTGTGATGCGTATGTGAGGCGTTCGTTATTAGAAACTACCAACAAAATTAACAATTTATAGATAACATTTTAAGTTTTTAACTTGTCAACTTTTAAACACTATAATATAAGATACTTCTCATCATCTCTATAAGTCATATTTGTTCAATCGATGATCTAATTTGTTCAAATACTCCAACTAATTGCTCAATCGACGGTCAGATTTGTGTTACAAACAATTAACAAATACAAATACTGGTCAACTGCATAAGGTGCCACATCATGGAACCGCATCACGTGATACAATTGCACATAGAAATAGTCAAAATGCAATAAGACTGTGTTGTGGCTCGCGAGCACCACGACCCTCACGCGTTAACGGTCCTGCGAGCAGGCTCACCTTGAGCCACAACAGGGTCAAGTGAGTTGACTCAAGCTTTATCCATTGCCATGTCAACGTCCAGTGGCTTGAAATGATAGGATAATATTTGTGCTCACCTTGAGCCACAACACATAGCCTAAGGTTGCTAAAGTAAAATCAATGTGCATTAACATTAAAAATAAAAAATAAAAAAGAATGATAACAGGATCAACAACACGTATACCTGAAATCCTAGAGACGATGATGATCCAGCGATCAATGGACGGTTAGATTTGAAACCTGATTGAAAGGCAACAACAGAGTTGTTACGGTTGTTGGGATTCTGGTTAGGGGTTGGTTGAGCAGTGAATAACGGTGATGTTTTAGGGCAGTTAACAGTGAAGGAAGCCATAGTAGTTGTATGGGTAGAGTTGGTGCAAAAAAGAAAGATGGTTTGAATTGCAATGGAAGAGGGAGGGATTATTGTATGGGTGTGGAGGCGATGGAAACGAAGGTGTAGAGTAGAGTAGTGTTAAATGAAGGGCGATATCAACGAGGTGACTGCAACACCACGATGGTCTTCACGATGAACCTTCATTCTTTTTTTAACACCAACAAATCAAACCCGACCCGGGTATCATCGGGGCATGCTTTCGTTAAATTTAAACACTCTGAGAGTATCAGAGTTGTCAACCACCATTTATCGGTAAAACTTGTCTGACTCAAAAATCAAACACAGGATCCCATGTCTTGTATCATTGCCTACTAATGTCTTTACAAGTACACTGTAATGATATCGACATGATGAACCTTTTTAATTGGCTGTAATGATACGAAATTACAAAGCCATGGTCTATGTATGCTATTTTTGGTGTTTGGGTTGCTTTATTTTTTTTGAAGGAGAAGGTTACAAAAATGCTTTGTTTGGTTTAGTGTCGTAAAAATAAAATGTTTGAAGAATAACTTTAATATTTAGCAAGTTTGGACTTGTATAGTTATGGATTTGTAACATATTTGGGTTTGACACCAACAATCGTTAAAATTTCTATCAAGTTTGTGTTAGGTTTAGAACACACACACAAACAGTATACGAGAGACACGAAATTTACGTGGTTCGAATGTAAGACATACGTCCACGGGGCAACTAGGGGTTTCTTTTATTAAGTGGTAATAGATTACAAATAAAAGAGATATATTTATAGACTAAGTAATTAGGATTTAACCATTTGCCAACTTCCCTAACAAGACATTAACAAACTAGGATTAGGGCCCCTCAGACCCTCTCCAGTTTCTTCCTAAATTCAGGTGACCCATGTGTGTCAAGATAACACATCTTCAACAAATTGCATAAAATCAATATGGTACTCTTTTACAATGTGTAAAATAACATAAAACTAGAAAAAACATACCCGAGTATCAACATATATTAAACATACTAAAAATCTCTTTACATAATAAAACAAATTGATATCTTCCCTTTCGTCTTCGACACTCCCGATTGCGTAATTGTCACCTCCACTATTGTTGTCTCCCTTTATCTACTTATCACTATTACAACCTCTCTTCTCACAACCATCATACATCGTAACGAGGATATGGTATGTGATAGGAGCTCGTGGAGATGTAAAATTACGCCAATACCTTTTTAGTAGAGTTTCCTGGTTTTATACATCTTTTTGTGTCAACATTTCGTTATATATATTTCCATTTTACTCTTTCATCGCCTTTTCCTTATTGGAGGTTTTTTTGCATTGCAACAACGTGTGTTTGCTTAGGTTTGTTTTGAAGCTAGGGGGTCTCTCTTGAAGCAGTCTCTCTATCTTTAAGGATAATGGTAAGGTTTTACCTAAATCCCACCCTCCCTAAATACTACCAATAGCTTTGTTATTAGTGAGATTTACTGTGGCTAGTTGTTGTTTAAACTACCATACCAAACACTACACATAAGTTGTAATTATAAATTTCTAATTAATTATGATAGTTATTTCTTAGTACTTTTATTCTATATATAACACATCCAATCACTTTTTTTTTTTGTGTTTTAAAATTATTAGCTTTGAATTTACTTTACAAATACCACATTTTGGTTTATCTAAAAACATCATCCAAATAGTTTATTTATTACACTTTACACTTATTATTGGGCCTTTATACTTAAAAATTACCAAACTATGGGCCTTAGAAACCCAATTACCATATCCCAGTGTAGTCCACAATCCACAAACGCTATTAAACCCTAACACACTGTACCAACTCCTCTTTACACTCGCACACACTACACACACACACACACACACACGACCGTCATCAACGACGCCGGCCGCCGTAGCAAAACCACCAGCCTGAAGATGGAGGCAGCGAGAACTGTGAAAGACGTTTCACCTCATGAGTTTGTCAAGGCCTACGCCGCTCACCTCAAACGCTCCGGCAAGGTTTATTTCTATTATATCTCTTTTTTTTTTTTAATTTAATTGATCGAAGATCTCGAACTGCATCTTATGTTGATGATATTATTTCACTAGATTATTGTATTTATGTATGGTTGATGATAACCTTTATTATTATTATTACCTAGGGTTTTTTTATCCCTAGTTTTACTTGCATTTGCGTTTTTTTGCTTGTTGAATATTTATGTTTATTGTTTAGATTATAGGATTTAACGTGACGCAGTTGATGACGTGGCTGTTTAATTAGTTTTGGAAAATTAGTTAACTAGTCAACTGGATAATTAAGAGTTATGCATTTGCAAAAGGTATGCACGTTTGGATGAATAGTGGATTTAGATAGTGATTATCTTGAGTTTTAGGCAGACTCATTTAGTTACCACAGGCATGCATATGAGATTAGCCTTTGCTTTTGAATGCTTAACTAAAATATTGGAATAATTATGTTGTCAAAAGCGCTCTAGGCACTGAAGCGCAGCCCCGCTCAGATTCAGGCCAATTTTGGCCAAAAAGCGTCTTAAACCCCTAATTAAGCCTCGAGTCAACCTAACTAAGCATAGAATCAATCTAAAAACAGCCTGCCTAAATTAGCCCTAAGGCCATAAATAAGCTTAACACGTCAAAAATCCACAAAAAGCTTGAATGCCACTTGGACTTTTGACAACATAGGGAAGAATCGTGGTTGCTTATTCTATGTAGTTATGATGCAAAAGCAGAGACAATGACTGGTGCCACAACTAGCTACATCAACTTTGTAAATCTGTGCATCGGTCTCATATAACTGAATGTGTGAAACCAATTGATTTGGCACTATTATGGTGGGACCTCAAGATAGGACGTGCTATTAGCATAGGGCTTACTGCTTAGTTTGAGAGGCTGGCTCATCTGTCTAACTGTACACATGCCCACATGGACAGTTTAATGGATTTTGTTTTGCTGAGTTTTCTTTAACAGTCATAAATTATTTTTGATAGCCATTTACAAATCGTAAATTGACTATTTGTGAAAAACATCTTCTTTGCATCGTTACAAGATACGGTACCGGTATTCAGAACCCATGTGCATGGTTGTGTTTTTGGTTTGTAGTTTGTACCACACGGGGTAGAAGAAGTATATGTAGTCTTTATGCTCATGCATTCGTTTGCTGTCATTTGTTGACAGATGGAGCTTCCAAACTGGACTGATATCGTCAAGACTGCTACATTTAAGGAGCTTGCACCGTATGATCCTGATTGGTACTACATCAGAGCCGGTAAGTTGGGTCTATATATTGCACAATATAATATAAAATATTTCCATATCTGATATTGTTGTTTGTGTAAATGTGTTAAAATGTTAAGCATCCATGGCAAGGAAGATTTACTTGAGAGGAGGGCTTGGTGTTGGTGCTTTCCAGAGAATATATGGGGGAAGCAAGAGAAACGGTAGTGCTCCACCTCACTTCTGCAAGAGCAGTGGTGGTGTTGCTCGTCACATTCTACAGCAGTTACAGACCATGAACATTGTGGACTTTGACTCCAAGGGGTGAGTTTTCTGAACATTTTCTTTGTAGTGCCTTTGAAATTGTATTATTGATCATGTGATTTTGTAAACCAGTGGAAGGAAGATTACATCAAACGGGCGAAGAGATCTCGATCAAGTTGCAGGAAGAGTAGGCGTTACTGCTTAAGAGACTCATCAAGAGTGCAGCTTGTAATGGACACATCAAACACAAGGTTCGTGGCTTGGGCCAGAGTTAGCTTATTGGTAAATCTGTTTTCTTGCCATGCTTACCAGACATAATATCATCTATGTTATCTTTTTTTGGTTGTCTTCTCCTTTTGGACATGGTTCTTTTTCCAGAAATTAAATTTCTTGTATCGAGGTTTTTAAGTTATGTTTTGACCGAGTATTTAGTTCTTTCATCTTCTTCAAGTCAAAGTTTAAACATTTATCAAGAATGTGCATTGTCAAGTTGAGCATGATCATGACGAAGTTTCTAATTTATTATATCGGCAATCACTTTCCATAGTCATTAGCATGCGTTAAATATCAAAGCTGCTATAGATAAAAATCTGTGCTCCTGCAGATTAAATGACAAGATTTCTGCCTTAGCTCGTTTCGTTTAGGCTATAATGTGATAAAAAAGTTGAACACAGTTTTTACATGTATTATTTTATTGAAGAGAAATTTGAGGTTTGATTACACTTGCCATTTATCAACCAAAAATAGTACCTGAAAAATGTTTCATGTATCGACTGACAGAAGAGCTTGAGAAGGAGTATTAATAGCAGTCACAACTGTGATCAAGTATATAGTAATACAAAAACCATTTCATTAAGAAAGTTGGATATAAATCAACCTTATTTGGGTCATCACATGAACAATGGCTTATATCATTTATTGAAAGGAACATTTTTCTCCTCTTAATCTCTGTGCTTTAAAGACACCTACCATCATGCATGACAAATGGTTTCTATACAAAGGGTGAGTATGTATAAAGGTTTGGTACGCAATCAAGTGACCGATATGCCAGGCTAGGTTTCTATAAGCCACGACTTGGGCAAATAAATGGTCTTGAGACTTGAGCTTAGGCTCGTTTGTGTCTTTCGACCTTGTGTTCTCTTGCTAGAATTTTCATCTCTCAAAATTGAATTCACATTATGTATGTAATACCAGTAGGTACAAACAAATACACAGACATCATAAGGAACAATAATAAGATATGCCGTATCTTTCAGATATCTGTAATTATGTTCTCCAAAACCCAAATTCGTTTTTGAGTGGTGGTGGAACTTGGTAATGCTGCTACGATAGTCTAAGTGCCATTTCGTGGAGAAGAGTTCGCTTCTGAGAAGCGTTTATCACTTGATTTGTTTCAGCATTATCTAGCACATCAGCGACTATTCCAGCAGCATGACCAAGTGTTTCCTCAGTTGTTCTTTTCAGCATGAAAGCCTGTACGTTTTCGCAACAAAATTGAGTGTAAAAATGGCATATTGATTGATGTATATGTTATAAAAAAATGTCCATAATTTCATGACAGGTACCTACCTGTCCATGGTGTGAAATGGTCAATATGCAGGGAGTCTGCAGCCATGGTTCTCCATCAATCTGAACAGGCAACGGTGCGAGAAGATGAATCTTTATGGTCTTCCCTTGTGCAAGCCTTCGAGCTCGAGAAAGCCCCACCTGAAGCTTTCCAAGATGCCAAGTTCCTGAAATGCTTACAACTTCCAATATCTTATCATGCATAGACTGAGGATCAAAATTATCGTTATTTTCATTTTCGTTTTGCCATAAGTCCACACCCCCCATATAACTCCCAATATTCGCAATAAGAACACCTTCCGCATCCTGTTACAATCATCAACCTTGTTAGCACAGTTCAAGAATGTCACGCAGATAAATTTGAACTAACCTCAGGAACCTCAATCTCAACACCATCAACCTCCACGCGAACTTGCCATGGATAATCGGCTAATGTTCTATCCATCATACTCCTAGCACCTTCTCTAGCATATAAAACCTTATTCATAAACTGCAGTCAACCAAACCAAACCGCTATTAAACATGTCATTTTGATCCGCAGAAAATCAAATCACGTTTACCTGATTATAAAATTTCTCTGGATTCTCCTCTCTTAAGTTGTGAATTTCAAGCGCAACCTTTGCATCACATCCGACCCCTACAATCGTCGTAAGTATTTAGTAACCATTAACATCCATCATCATATTAAAGATGTGATATACCAAGATAATTATTCATGAATTTTGGGGAACGAAGCGGTTTTCCTTTTTGATTTACAAAAGAAACCATCCAACGATCAAGAACAGTCACTGCAGCGTGTTCCACGTGCTGCAGCATCATGCTAAGGCCTCCGTGTTTTTGTACCGACCCTAAACCACCACCCCAGTTCAAAACACGCGCCAAATCATTTCCAGTTCCAGCGGGTAGAACAGCAACCGGTGGTGGAGATACAAAGTTTTGTTTTTCAATGGCGTCCAGTACCCACCCGGCTGTACCATCCCCGCCACATACGAGCACTCTGAAATGTGGCACTTTTCTAAATAGATAAAGACCGACTTCGGGCCCCTCTTTTGAGCTAAGTTCAAAAATCTACAACATACACAAGAAAGTTTGTCAAAACATAACATAAATAAACGACAAATCTTGGAACCTTTTTAGATACAAACCTGAACAGGGTTCAAGAGAATATTCAACCGCAGCTTGATTGAATCTCCATGTTTGGCACCGCTTTTTTTATTTATAAAAACTAAAAGAGGCCTTGCATCGGGGCGCAAACTAACCAGTTCGTATCTCTGCTTCATTTCTACCTGCTGACACTCATCTTTGTGACTTGTTTTATAACTTAATAAACTTTTGTTCATCATTTCACTGTTACCGCCGCCATCGGTTTCCATGTTATTATCTGATGTGGTTTCTGACTCAGAGTCGTCTAAACCAAGTTTCCCATCATCTGGATTCTCCTGCTTGTTTTTCTTCGTTTGACATGCGATACTTGCACGAACAGATGACGCAATCTCATTGGCGCCAAAAGTTATGGAACTCAAGATCCCACCTGATGATGACAGGTCTAATACCTTGACAAAAAGAGGCGATAATATCAATCTTTTAAACGGACCCATATCACAAATATCACCCATTTCACGATACATACTATGGCAATCGACGTGTATATGTTTCTGACACCATAAACAACACCATATTGGTGACCCCCCAAGAAAAGAGGGACTGCACGGCTCTTCACAGTGCGTACAAAAACAAGTTCCATCTGGTTGATCACCAACGGCTGTCCACCGAATAGCCCACTGGTGCAATACATGATCAGACCCCACCATCGACACACATTTACAATCTTTATTAGCATTTGGTGAACAATTGAGGTGAGCCACTGCGCCACATATGCTGCAGCGATGAATGAAGCTTCCCATTGGCCCGAGAGATTGAGACGGTGACAGGCATACACAACAGTTTAAGCTTTTTCCACGACCGACAACTTCTAAATACCATGTATGTGGTGTTGCAACATCTTTGCTTGATTTTGGATCTTTTTTCGTCCCTGCGATGGCCTTTGTCCAATTAAGACTTGTGTTTCTTCGCCATTGAAATGCAGTGTAAACGATTGTTAAGATGCCAATTAAACCAGCGATAAAACATGATATTATGAAGATATTTGATTCTGCAAGTTCAGATGGGCTCTTGTTCAACCACGCTGCAGGCAGGAAATGATCATCGTCGTCTTCTCCTCCTCCTCTATATTCGTCCATTTTCAACTTTCCTTAAATCATGTTCCTAATCTAAACGTGACGAATACAAGCGAAGCTGGATGCAATACCGTCATCTAGAAGGTTCTTTTTAAGACCAATAAAGCTATGGAGAAAGTAGCTAGCATATCTTGCAGCAGCCTCTAAGACAATGGGGAACTTGGTCATCAATCATCAACACTTTTAGAACTAGGAACGGATAAGCTTATTAAACTATTTTCCTCAACAACGTAAACAGATCACCTACATGCGAGAAGAATTAGCGCGTGTGGTTATTAATCAATCAAATATCTCAACTATGAACGTATGCTCATTCATAATCCCACTCATATAACAAACACCTACTCATGTTCTCTTCTTAAATTCAGTGGCGAATCCTTCCAGGAGGTTCCCTTCGTAGATTTTCACTAATTTTTTTTTTTAACCTTTTCCACTAAAATTTTCAATTTTTTCCAAATCGTGGAACCCCCTCTGGATCCGCCACTGCTTAAATTGAGTTTCTTAAAAACATAGCATAATAAATAATATCAAGATCATTAATCTTATAAAGATGATAAATATTAAGTGAGAAAAGCCAAAATTTAAAGAGATTTAGGGTGTCCATAATATGGTAACAATATGTTGGACATCTTCAATCACTACACAAACTTCAGCCAACAGTCATTTAATATCTACAAGAAAATACTTGCACATTTAACATCTTTTCACATTAATAAATAAAAACACAAAATATTAACCAAATTTAACCCATACCAGCAATCCAAATCAATATAAAAGATAAGAAGCAGCCCTGAAACAGAAACAAATATCTGTTTGATTCAGGCATACAAAAAAGAGAATAATATATTAATATGAATTTATGAACAGGGGAATTTGGAGATTCATGAAGGTTAGCATTTCAGCGAAAGATGCATAGAAATTAAAACTATAATACGTACGTGATTAATGTAAGCTTTTGGATTTGTTGAAATGATAATATTATTATTATTATTTTATTAGTATTATTTGGGGAAAAAGAAGATTGATTCCGTTATGTTTCTCCTAGGCGCGACAGACAAAAGAATTGTATGACAAAGGCCCACCTAGTACGAGGATTCATGTTGTCTGTTTTTGTTGAAACTTAAAACCGATGAAGACCGGTCAACTAGAACGCACGTGACCAAGGGTTATATCACGTGGCTATGCCCTCTATTTATTTTGGGGGGTCCGGTTATTTAGACAACTAGGGTTTTTATTTGCACAACCCCTCCACGGGTCGTCGAGGCCTGGACAGCCCGTGGAGGGCCAAAAAGGCAAAAGGACGGGTCGTCCAGGCCCAGACGGCCCGTATAAAGGCAAAAGGACGGGCTGTCCAGGCCCAGACGGCCCGTCTAATGGTTTAAATCCAATCCAATCATTGGTAATCATTGGCAATGATTAGGTGATGATTATTTGGTTTTTTTATAAGTGTAGTGTGGATGTTTAAAATGGGTTTGAATGTTTGGTTTTTATAAATGTTTGGTTTTTTATAAATGTTTGGTTTTTTATAAATGTTTTTTTTTTATTTGTATAATATGATCTTTTTTATATAATTGTGTATATGAATATGAACGAATGTCGTTTATGTTGCCGAACTAAACAAAACCAAAATACGAACAATAAAGCATAAATAAGCATAAATATTCCAAAAATTTACATAAACTATGAGTTCAATAAACATCTATAAAAACCAAACATTCAAAACGAACAATAAAGCATAAATAAGCATAAATATTCCAAAAATTTACATAAACTATGAGTTCAAAATGTACAACCAAAGAAATATAACCCACCTGTCTAACCCGACCCACCCGGCTGATCCGACCCACCCGGCTGATCCGACCCACCCGGCTGACTGGTGGACGCCCCACCATGCTGACTGCTAGACGCCCAATCCGGAAGTGGACGCGGCTCCAAACCAGCTTCTCGTCGTCTCTCATTCTCGCTCTCTAACAGCCACCGCATGTCACCCCGCATCGACCCCAACTGATCCAGGATCTGCTGAAGTACCTGGGTCGTGCTATCATGCAACCTGACAGCATGATAAACGCGGGCAGGACGCTGTAGCTCATCAACAGGGGGGTCTGGCATCTCTACATCCACCGGTGGGTCGTCGTCGGCAACGTGTGGCATCTGGACCTCAGGGGCAATCGGCCCATCGAGATGTCTGAGTGGCTCTGGCACAAAATGCTCGCCACGGTCGCCAGGAGGTCCGAAAGCACGCTGGTAATAAGCGTGTGGGTTGCTGCGAGGGACCCGTGCTGCCACCTTCATCTGCGTCATAGTCCTAATATTTAACGGCCTGAAATGCAAAACAACAATAATAATATTAAATAATAATATATAAAATTAAATAATAATAATAAATAATAATAATAATAATAATATTAAATTATAATATATAATAATAATAATCTTACCTGGCCATCATCGGACGAGGTAAGTTGTTCTCCTCAGCATGCGTCCACAATTCGCCCGGGCAAAGACGCAACGCGATGGCGGTGACGATCCCACCAATCGGAATCTCCCCGCCGGGTGCCTATGAGGGTAGGTCGCGATGTACTCGGCAAAGCACCTGTGTAGCGCAACCGGCCTACCCCTCAAGATGCAGTAGAGGTAGAAAAGGTCAATCTGCTGGACCCTCTCGTTACAGTTACACCGTCCGGCAATCGACCAGCTAACCAAACGGTGTATGTAACGGATCAGAGGGTCCCGGATGTTGCTGGACCTATCCATCCTGCACAGAATAATAATAACATTATAAAAATTTCGGCAGAGTTTCCTCTGTTTTTGTACGAACCAGACAACACAAGTCGTCTACAAAAATCCAAAAACAAACAACCTAAACTAACTAAAATACAATAGTAATTAACTAAGCGAACTAAATAACAATAATAATAACGAACTGAACTAAATGAAAACAATAACAATAATAATACCTCTCGCCGTCCTCCCCATACGCTCGACCACCGATAGTGGGCCACCAGGCCATCAGCATGTCGTCTGGCAAGGTCGTCAAGGCCGTGGTGTACATATCCTGGACAAGCTCCTCCTCTCTGTACCAGCAGCAAGTAGTAGCCCACTGGTCCATCGTATATGCGTAGAGCTGTCCGAATAATCGGAACTGTACCTCAGGCTCAGGCTCGCCGTCAGGACCTACTGGAGGCTCAACACCTGCTGGATGCGGCGCGTAGCGGAATGTCGAGATGAACTCGATCGTCAGTGGCCGATACGACTCATGGTCGAGGTCAGCTAACATCCGCCCCCAAGGGCTGTCGTCTGGGATCCACTCCTCAAACCTCTCCGCTCCACCGATCGCGCGTAATGCGGACCAGTCAACACTGCGCGATCCGTGTATCGGACGCAGCTCCATCTGACCCCAGCGCGCGATCTCGTAGTCGTCGTTATCGTGCCTGTAGGGCCAATCTCTCAAGTCGCCACCTGCAAGAGGATTCCCGTCCGCAGGCTGGTTACGGCGTCTTCGGTTGTTTCTGTTTGCCATATCTGCAAAACAAAAACAAAACACTTTAGGCGCGCGTTTATATTAAAAAGGAACTAAACAAAACACAAGAACAATAACACTTTAGGCGCGCGTTTATGTTTAGGCGCGCGTTTAGGTTTAGGCGCCTAAACACAAACGCGCGCCTAAACATAAACGCGCGCGTTTAGGTTTAGGCGCCTAAACACAAACGCGCGCCTAAACATAAAGGCGCGCGTTTAGGTTTAGGCGCCTAAACACAAACGCGCGCCTAAACATAAAGGCGCGCGTTTATGTTTAGGCGCCTAAACCTAAACGCGCGCCTAAACATAAAGGCGCGCGTTTAGGTTTAGGCGCCTAAACACAAACGCGCGCCTAAACATAAAGGCGCGCGTTTATGTTTAGGCGCCTAACGCGCACAAATGCAAACCAACCACCACCCAACCACCACTGACCACCACTGCCCCACCACCCAACCACCACCCAACCACCACTGACCACCACTGCCCCACCACCCAACCACCACCCAACCACCACCACCCTATCCCCTACCACCACCACCACCACCACCCTATCCCCTACCACCACCACCACCACCCTATCCCCTACCACCACCACCACCACCACCCTATCCCCCTACAACCACCACTGCCCTTTCACCACCACAGCCACCACAGCCCCACTGCCTCCACCATCCACCACAGCCCCTCCACCCAACCACCACAGCCCCTCCACCCAACCACCACAGCCCCACTGCCCAACCACCCAACCACCACAGCCCAACCACCCAACCACAACCTTAAAAAAAAAAAAAAAAACCCTAAAACTAATAATAACAATAATAATAACAATAATAATAACAATAATAAAAAGATACCTGATGGTGGTTGTTGTAGGAGAGAGATAGAGGGTTAGAGAGAGAGGGAGACGGTGGTGGATGGTGGTTGTGGTGGAGGCAGAGGGTTAGAGAGAGAGGGGGCCGTGTTGGATGGTGGTTGTGGTGTCGTTGATCGGTGGTGGATGGTGGTTGTGGTGGAGGAGACGGTGGTGGATGGTGGTGGTTGGGAGGAGGCAGAGGGTTAGAGAGAGAGGGAGAAGAGAGACGAGAGAGGGAATAATGGGGACGAGGGGCAATCAGATCTGATTTTGATCTGATTTAAAATTTTTGACACGGGCCGTCGAGGCCTTGACGGACCGTCTAAGGCCAATTTTTGTCTTGGGACGGGTCGTTGAGGCCTGGACGGTCCTAAAATAATTTTTTTTTAATTTAAAAAACAGAAGCTTCTCATGGAAGCTTTGTGTTGGGACAGGCAGTCGAGGCCTAGACGGGCCGTCTAAAAACCAATTTTTTGCCCTAGACGGCCCATTAAGGCCTAGACGACCCTAATTTTTTTTTTTTTTTAAAATTTTTAGTGTATTTTGTATATTTTAAGCTTGGTATTTGTATTTTTATATAAAAAAAAGGGAGTATATTTTTATAATAAGTATAAATGAACACATACAACAAATTTTTCCGCTCGTCCGGTCCGGTAACATACGATAAGCTAAGTTAAGTCGAAGTATTGAGGTGATCGAACATCAACCCTTTGTATACGGTCGTCATATACCGTCTCCCACTCACTTGCCTCTTCATATCGCCACTTACGCCATGACGGATTCAGTTTTGGCATTGGGGCGCCTTCTGCCAACTCAATCTTGATGAAATGATTTTTGTTAACAAAAGCAAACGATACGAACGCATGTTCTTCAACGCTGTGTGGACCATCGAACATAGGGAAGTACGTCTCACTTTGATCATACGGAGAGAGAAATTGAACAACCACCTTAAATTTCTGAGCAATCAGTAATCCTGAGGCGGGCATCTCCATCCATTGGTCGTGCGTTGCTGGTCCCACTCCAATGTGATCGAATGAGTTGGAGACTCTGTCGTAAGTATCGTAATCTACTTCGTTTAAAATTAGCCTCCACCGGTCTTCATTCTCGACGATCTCCTCCTTAAGCTGTTTGCGGATGAAGTACCACATATCCTGTTGCCACCCTAAGCACACAGCTACGGATCGAAAGCCACAGTGACCGTCTCCATGGACATCCCGAATGTCTGTAATGTATCTATGATATGCAGGTGGAAGCCATTTCTTAAACCTTTCGATCTCCAGTTTGTACATGTACCCATCAAAAAGTGAGATTTAATATGTGTATAAATATGTATGCATGTGTGAATTTATATATTAGTAGTTTGTACCTATCCCTTTCCAACAGTGGAAAATCTTCATCGTAAACAATCGGTTTGTCCCTTGATTGTTTACCTCTTCTAGAAGGCTTTTTGCCCTACGTGCAAAAAATTATATAACAACAACAACAACAACAACAACAATAATAATAATAATAATAATAATAATAATAATAATAATACGAACCGCAGCCTTATCTTCCTTTTTTTCCTTTTCACTTGTTGTTGGCCGACCCCGAGTATCGGTTTGTACCTCAGGAGGTTTATGTTTAGTCATAATCGGATTCAACACCTCCTTCATCTTCTGCAACATGCTTTTTTTCACTTACACCGGTTGCGACCTTAGTTGCTCAGCGAATGCATTCATTTGGTGCTGAAAGTCAAACTCGGGATTCTCAGCTACTTCTGGCATAAAGTCAAGTCGTGTCCAGAAGACGTCGATATCAGCCAGTGACACTCGTGTATCTGATATATATATTCAATCACAACAACAACAAATCAATAATTTTATAAAAATTTGGCAGAGTTTCCTCTGTTTTTGTACGAACCAGACAACACAAGTCGTCTACAAAACGCTTCAAACATTTATAAATTTGACTATTATATCCTAAAAAAAATAATAAGTCTAAAAAATGATGTTACCTTTCGTATCATACAATTGCAATTGACAGGAACATGGCAATCCATAAGTCTTCTTGAGTCGGTGTTCACAAGACCTCTTTTGTTCCATATAATAATTTATCTTGTTGACCCCTCCGAGCATCAAATTAAGCGCTAGATGGGAAACCCTACCGATTACGTCTTGAAACAACGGTAGATCATGTTTCCACATTCTTGTTGATCGGCTTTGTTCGAAGGAGTGCTTTATCGCTACGCGCCGTGATTCCATAACTTTGTCTATTTCCATCACAAGCGCGTGGAGCGAGCTGTTCGGGCCTTTTATGTACCTCTTAATCAGAGCATGCTGACTCTCGACCCTGTTGGTCGTAGTCTGACCGAACGTAAGGTTTTCATTTGCCCATGCTTCCACAAACATTTCTTTATAATCTCGGAGCCAAACTGACTCCATGTAGTCATAAACCTCTGTAAAAAACAGAATAGTGATGTCAATACAGAAAATATGTACGCTTGAGAAGCAAAATAAAAAATAAAATATATACCCGTTCGATCCTGCCCCCAAAGTCGTCTGTAGAGCGCTTCAAGATTGAATTCGTAAGCCTCTTTGTCAGGAGATTTACACAGTCGACCAAAATACTACAAAAATATTTCCCATTCTTCTTTTGGAAATCCTGCTTTATGATATTTTGCAATATTTCGTTGAATATGATACCTGCAAAACAACAACAATAATATTAATAATAATAATAATAATAATAATAATAATAATAATAATAATAATAATAATAATAATATTTTGTTGAATATGACACCTGCAAAGCAATTTCGTAGCATCCGGGAAAACTGTAGCACATGCACTCATCAGAGCCAGATCTCTATCTGTAACAATTACACGTGGCTCCATACTCCCCTCCAGCAAATCTTTGAGCCTCTCAAGCACCCATGTGTAGTTACTCGTTTTCTCTTTAACGATAAATGCATGGGCGATACAAAACGACTGGTTTGTCGACGTCATACCCACAATTTGAACAAACGGGATTCTGTACTCGTTCGTTTTGTAGGTGGCGTCGATCAGCATCACATGTGGGAAGGCACGCCAGAGATTGTACGAGACCCGGTGTGAAAAGAAAATATTCTCAACAGCATCTGTCTCTGGATTCTGCTTGGTGAAATAAGTAAATTTCTTTTCAACCAGGATACTCTCGAGTATCTGCATAACAATAATAATAACAATATTTAATATTTAACAACAACAAAATTAATAATAGTCTATGACAATAATAGTAATTAATAATAATACCTGCATTGGGGTTTTATCGTCGTAAATTCTATGTTTAATCTTGCTCACTGTATTGTGTATGTCTCTTAGAATACATTTATTATTCGGGTTTTGTGCTCTGATGGCCAAATGTATGTTTGCCGGTTCCAGGCCTTGAAAATAAAGCGTTTCCACCATTTCTTCTTCTTGTGGTGTCAGCCGCCTAGCAAAAGCGTGACCCTCAACATGTATAAAAGGGTCGTGGTTATGATTCGCGTGTTTAACCTCCAACTTCCAACCCTCTTTGCGTAGCCTCCCTATTAACATAAATGGACAGTTAATCTTTTTGCTACCCGTAGACCTTACTGTGGCTGTAGTATGGTATTCGCCAGCACGGTCGCATCTCAGGTCTATCCTAATTTTTCTTGCATTATTTCCACTGCCTTTTGAAACAGAACGTCCTTTCACTAGGACGTAACCGCTAGCAAGGGCTCTATCGTAAGCCCATTGTTTCATCTCTTCAACAGACCCGAATACCTGAAAATTTATACAACAGTCTAGTCTAAATTCATACTACTCTAAATACCTGAAAATATATACTACTGTAAAGATATACTAGTCTAAATTCATACTAGTCTAAATACCTGAAAATATATACTACTGTAAAGATATACTAGTGTAAATAAATAAACGCACCTGCTCGGTTTCATACGAAACATCCGGGTTAGGTTCAACTTTTATGTTAGCATCTTCCTGGTTGTCATCATTAGCACGATTCCCGCGCGAATGGTAACTCCCGTACGTGTACTGCGGGTAGCTTGGTGGCACGAAAAATGACTCCTGTTCCTCTACATATTCCTCGTTGAGATCGGGCAGCATGTTCCCGTCATTACCACGAACCCCGGATTTAACCTCCTCTTCACCAACTTGAACCTCGGGTTCATACCCTACGCTTTCAGAGACGTAAGACTCGTTCTCAGACAGGTCAACGGTTGAAAAGCTTTGTAAATATGTCATCGTGAGACCGGGAAGTCGAAATGGGTCGAGGGTTTTGGTGGTGGTGATGTTTTAAGGTTTGGTTCAAATGGGGGAAGAAGCTGATCGTGTAATGGTTAAATCAGGAAATCTCAACGGGCCGTCGAGGCCTAGATGGGCCGTCTAGGGATTAAATGCCCTAACCTAACACATTTCAACGGGTCGTCGGGGCCTGGACGGCCCGTCCTTATGCACCTTTTTCAGACTTTTCAGTCTGAATGACGTGTGCGTAACTATACATATTTTACAATGGATTTTAACACACGTTTTGCTTTAATATTTATAAAAATGGTTTAGACCTTAATATTAAAACACACACAATAGGGCAAGTGTACCCTGTCATATATGTAGTAACGTACAGATAAGAACCAGATATCGATCCATGGACGCGCGCGGAGCAATTGTACTAAAACTATGTCCCCGATTTACCAGTAGGAAAAGATAAGTTTGAGTTTTGTTTAAGACTAAATTAATTCTAAAACATGTAAATAACTTAACTACGACTCCAAAATAGAAAATATAACTATATAAGCTGTAATACGCCAATCCTAGCATGTCATCTATATAAGAAATAAAGGCGTGATCAACATTCCCATTTTCCGACAGTTAGTGTCCCTTTCGGGCATCCTAACATGACAACTATATGGAAAGCTAACGCGAATACACACGTTAGCCACCTCAAGTCGTTTATTAGCGCGCAGCTGATATGATCTCATGAGAATCTTTAAAGAAGGGTTAGTATCACCTTTCGGGAGTCCTCAACCGCACTAGCAAAGGAAAGCAATACCGAATACACAATACGACCACCGAGACTAGCATAAAGTAGAGCATTTCACAACCTATTCCATTTTACTAACTTTGAACACAAATCTACTAAGATCGCTATTTCTACCAAAATAACTAGCAAAGATTATTAACCGCGTCAAAGATTAGTAACAACACCATTAAGCTTTTTAAACTCTTTTACGTGCCGGTAAACATTAACCGTGTCAAAGATTAATAACAACACCATTAAGCTTTTTTTAAACTCTTTTACGTGCCGGTAAACATTTATAATCATTATCCGAGTGACTTTAACCAAACCAATACCCGGTTACAGTTTCATGGTGTAAACTTTATTAACAAGTTAACTAGTTTACTACCGGACGATTAAACGGACGGTTTTCTCAACAAGTAATCCGCCTAACACATTCGATAATCATCAAAGTCATCCGAACACAACTACAAATCTATCAACAACGAAACAAGGTTGCATTATGATCATCAAGATTCAAACATGAAAAACGCCAAATTTATACAAAACTTGATTTCACGCAAATGATTGTTTTAACTACTAACTACTACTAATGTTCTTGCCCGTAGGCGTACGATTAACTAAAATAACATCAATGTAGCAAACAAAATCAGATTTGGATCTAAGAAAGCTTAAAGGATCAAACCATAAGATTGCTAAAGAGATGGATTGGATGATGACGGATGAAACGGATGGATTCCCGAGCTTGTTCCACGCCTATGCAGCACTTCGTTAGCCCTGAAAATCGCCAGAAATCGCCCCCCAAAGATCCAATATTTGATCAGTGGGCTGAATGGGGGTTTTATAGAAGAACAGGGCCTTCGAGCGGCCGCTCGAAGCCTGTGAGCGGCCGCTCACTTTATAGCCAAGTGGACCAGTTGCTCGATTGCTGACGTAGGCCTTCTAGAATGTTTCTGAAAATATCAGGATGAGCGAGCGGCCGCTCGGAGAGAGTGAGCGGCCGCTCAATGAGAACAGCACGACAGCGCGATCTTTAAAATTGCATATAAAATCGTAGAAAAATCGTTAGGAGGTGTTCTTTATATGCCTGGAAAGCTCTCGGAGCGTAGAACAATTCCTATTTGAAAGTCGAAGTCGGATTTTGGGTTTTAGAAGGGGTAAAAATGATCCGAACAACTGCTGCGCAAAAGTTCTCCTGATAAAGGGCCGAAATCCTTGTTTTTCTTCGGGTTTGCTTCCGGGACATCGTTTAAGACCTGTAATCATAAAGATACCAAATAAGTACCAATTCCTGTGTATAAGGTCAAAAACGTCTGAAAACGGGAGTTAAACGGGGACTTTTATATGTGTAAATTAACGTATATCAAACCTCCCCACACTTGAACTTTGCTTGGCCTCAAGCAAACACTTAAACAGAAAATAAACGAAAAACTCGCCAAGTGGCAACAAAGGCAAAATATAGCCTGTACAGATGATAATAGACAAGCCAACAAAGATATATAAACAGGTGATAAGATAACTAAAAAGCAACGACTCACTTCCGATCTACAAGCACGCTAACCCGTACACGACTCACAATGTTCACACACACTCGGTTTATTTATGATACATACGTGTAATGTGTATGTGTAAATCGCTCCATTGCCAAGACAATGAATCGTGCAATATCATAAGCTTGTCAAAAAATCTAGTCTTCACCAACTAACGTGTGAAAAAGCACAAATCAAGAGGTCTTTTACGGGTTGTAATGTTAGGCAAAGGTAAGGGTGCGGAATGGATATTTAAAGTGACAAATCGGCTAAAACCCGGCGGTTATGTCTAAATAATATCAACTAATACAACTGTACAAAACAAACGCGAATATAGGCGATTTTTATTTTCAATCGAGCTAACTTATAATTCTTAACTTTAAAGCTCTAAAAACTGCTCGCCTACTGCTAATGCACCCTATTTTAGGGTGTTCTATTTTTCTGGATTTTTTTTTTTTTTTTTTTTTTTACATATATATATCTATGATATATATAATGAACTGAAACTGATTATATAATCAACAAACGGGTTCTAAATATATAAACCCGAACACGAACTATTTACAACACATAAACTAGTAGAACAATAACCTAAACCGAGTTTTAACACAAAAGGTTTAAAAGAAAAAGGTTATTTGGTTTAGTGGAGAAATGGCGTGGTAAATAAGAAAAAACACGGGATTAGGTTCAACATGGTTAACTAGTGGATAATATATTGGTGCGGGAAACAGATAGAACGAAAAGAAAAGGCTAAATCAAAAGGGTATCCTAAATGCCTCAATCATGTTCGTACAATCTCACACGTATCTGGTCTAAACAAGTATACTAGTGACAAGTTCTAAACTGCACAAACATCCGGCTCACTCGCAAGCATGTCAAAGAAATGTAATCTATTCTAAGGCTCAAACGCTCACGTAACCGGAAGGAAATGGGTGCAAGTGTACGAATATAACACGCTCGTATCTCATCTGTTTGTCGCGCCTCGAGTTGTCTTTATCAAAATTTAGTTAGGCTTGATGTTTATATGAGAATATATACATATATGTACTTTTAATGGTTTTTTTTTTTTTTTTTTTTTTTTTTTTTTTACAATATATATATATATATATATATATATATATATACAAGAGGACAAACACGATTATAATCCCTCCCCACACTTGAACTTCACATTGTCCCCAATGTGACAATAGAAAGCGTTTATTAATTAGCTATCTATAGTGGGAAAAAGGAGAATAATACTCCCCTGGTATCGAAGAAACTCCCGGGTAAATGGACGGCATGAGCCCCGATAACGGTGCTCGCCAGTTCCCTGCAACATGAACATTCTTGACAAAACAAACTCATCAAATACACCCATTCATAGTCACGCTTATTCAAACAAACCAAAAATTACTGAAACTTAAAATGCGGAAAAGTAAATAGTTCAAGTACAAAAAACAAAATAAATCCATGGGTGCTTGCACCCATATACAGTACCAACAGGAATATCATAAACAAAATAGTACCATCTTACCAGCAATTCTTCAATCCTCATCATCATGGCGAGTCCCTGATGATCCCGCTGCATCACCACCTCGCCTCCGCTTGTCCCCCGGATGTCCCCTCTGTGGGGGATTCCCAAAATGGTTTGGGAAACAAGCATGAAATTCAGAGACAAGGTAGTCTAGGGTCGCCCCTTGATGCTGTAGGGACTCGCCATGCTGGTATAAAGTGTCGCGCGTTTCTGTTCTGAACGCGCCAAACTCATCATAGAAGTCCTGAGGATGCTGGTAGTAATACTGGTGCTGGTGAGGCAGTAGAGGCTCCTGCGGGTGTGGCTGCTGCTGCTGCTCATGTGGTAGCTGTACTGGTGACTGCTGCTGCTGTGGTGGCTGCTGCTGCTGTGGTGGCTGCTGCTGCTGTGGTGGTGGAAGTGGGTCCCAGATCACATTATTGTGCCCTTTTAACCGGCACCTCCCATCTTCATACTCATGGAGGATCCCCATGTGTCTGAGTGTATCTAGGTCGACATAGGATCCTCCTCTAACCCGAGTAAGGGTGTTCCTTGCTGCCTTAAGGACACCCATTGATCTAGCAAGCGCTGTCACATATTCTCCACCATAGATCATACTGCCCGGTTTCCCCCCTGCTGCTGTAGTAAGAAAATAAGCTAGTAATGCAGCTAAGTTAACCGGTTGGTCACTTACCAGGGCGTACAAGAATAATAAATCTGGAGTGGGGCAGTTGGTGGAACTTTCTTTCTTTGCAGCCACCGTTCCACAGAGAACCTTTTGGAATACACGAAGCAATGGGTCAATAATCTTAGTTGCTTTTGACCCTTGGGGGTTGTATTCTTGAAGCCCCGTCAGTTGAGCCCAAAAATTGTTTCGCAATTGGTTGTCGTCGGGGAAGCTATACATAGCTTCATTGAAGCTATCATCGTAGATCTCTTCCTCGGTATAAATCCCTAAGTGGTGACCCAGCTCCGCGACTGAAATGTCGCGCCAGATGCCACCAAGGCGAAACTGCAACCCATGTATCCCATTTGCTTGAAAATTCCGTTCTAAATGCTTTCTTGGCCTTCGATAGGTCAAGGTGGAGAAGAATTCAAGAGTTATCTCCATGAAGACCGGTTCGTTTATAGAAAGCAGGTTCTCTAGTGGCTGGTCCATCCATTCCCTTAGCCGCTCCTCTTGATTTACCTCAGCTAGAGTATCCCAACAAAGCCTACGCGGAGTGGCAATCATATCCCTTCGCGCATTTAGCTCTTCAAACTTCTCTAGACACCCGCGTTCTTTCGGGTTTGACGGGTCAAATCTCAAAAAGCGGTGCACCATCTGCATCAAAATGCTTAAATATGTCAGTTTTAATCAAAGGAATAGGACCCGGACCCAAAACACGACAAACAAAAAAAATAAAAATTTTGACAGACTCATTGAGCGGCCGCTCAATGGGATGGAGCGGCCGCTCACAGCATCCTGCGCGCCAAAAATTGTTTTGCAGCCCTGTTTTTCGATCCTGTGCACTGGCGTTTTCCCGGTTTTCAGTGTTTTAGCCAAATGCACTCAAAAAGCGGCCATTCAAGCACTTGATTTTTGAAAAATTATTAACTTTGGCGCTTGAATGGCCGAACTTGCGCAATTATGAAGTTTTAAAGCGAATTTGGGATTTTAACACCTACGCGCCCTTCACTTTGCAAATCACCTTAACTTTAAGTCATTTAGCGCAAGGTGTTTAAAGCCCAAATATTTATGGCATAATCATCGAATTTGGGGCGCGTTTGTTTAGTTATGAAGAACGCCCCAAAACTCATGAATATCCCACTCTAAACTACAATCTAATAACTAGAATCCTTAAAATTTGGGGATTTGTTAAACATTATGAAGAATCCCCAAAAATCAAGAAAATAATACAATTACATAACCTAAGCATGATGAATTTTGGGGAAGGGTTGAACAATTTATGAAAGGTCCCCAAAATTCAACAACAATCCTAACTAAATTAAGATATATACAAGCATACAACCCAAAAATCAAATTAAACTACAAACATTCAATAGTATATTAAATATAAGGCTAAGAAAATTGACCCAAATCTTAAAAATTTTCGGAATGTATTTAATCATGATGAAGAAAACCTCAAAAACTCAAAGATTTGGACAACACTATACTCTAAACTATACTAACCAAGCATACAATCCATCAATGAACATTTAGGGTTTATTAAACATTATGAGAGGACCCTAAAATCATGAAAATATTGCAGAAATTTAAAATAATCTACACTAGAACAAGAGAAAATGCAAGAAAAGTAGTGATTCATACCTTTTCCTTGAAGATTTGAAATGGGATTGAAGGGTTTGTATGTGGGTGTTTGTGGAGAGCAAAAAGTTGAAGAATTTGGGTCAAAATGAGTATGAGCGGCCGCTTTATGTATTTAGGGTTGGTCTTTTTGAGTTTTAAGTGTGAAATACCAAATTTAACCTTGAAAAACATGTGCAGGAAGCATCGAGCGGTCGCTCGATCCCACTGAGCGGCCGCTCGCTCATTTTTTTTTTTTTTTTTT
The DNA here is from genome assembly GCA_030844895.1 of Ambrosia x helenae. Classification (NCBI taxonomy): domain Eukaryota; kingdom Viridiplantae; phylum Streptophyta; class Magnoliopsida; order Asterales; family Asteraceae; genus Ambrosia; species Ambrosia x helenae. The sequence continues at coordinate 60,728,039 of CM061231.1, forward strand.
TTTTTTTTTTTTTTTTTTTGGGTACAGACCTGGGTGTTTGGAGCGGGCCGCTCGGAGCCTCCGAGCGGCCGCTCAATGTGTCTGCGCGTGCAATTTTTCTGCAGTTTTTCACCAAACGACGCCTGTACTTGTCCGTTTTGACCCAAACAACCAACATACCTGTTTTAAGACGCTTCTTAGTACTTTACCTCTGTTGTGAAGCGACTTTCCACATCTTCATAAGGCGCGAATCGAACCTGCAAAGACTAAAAACAAACTACAAAGAACAAGTTAAAATTAAAAATAAGTTAACTACAAAACTATTCTAAGTTATGAACCTATATACAATTTGGCGCGCCCATACACGCCGTGCTATATTTATTAACGAGTCGCTAGCTAGACTCACTTCCCCACACTTTATGAGGCGTGTGGGGCGTAGAGATCGATTTCATCTACGGTTTGGTCAACCGGTCCTTCAACATAGACTTTTAGGCGATGACCGTTGACTTTGAAAGTCAAACCCACAGAATCTGCGATTGCGACAGCACCGTATGGATATATTTCCTTAACAGTGTACGGTCCTGTCCAGCGGGATTTCAACTTTCCAGGAAAGAGGCGCAGGCGAGAATTATAAAGCAAAACTAAATCGCCTACCTGAAAATCTTTCTGGCTTTTCAGGCGACTGTCGTGCAGTCTCTTTGTGCGCTCTTTATATAATATCGAGCTCTCATAGGCCTGCTGCCTAAGCTCCTCCAGCTCATGAATCTGTAAGAAACGGGTCTCACCGCCGGTCTTGAGATCCAAATTCGCCGTTTTAAGAGCCCAGAATGCCCTATGTTCCAACTCGACAGGGAGATGACACGCTTTGCCATAGACCAGCCGAAAGGGAGTCGTCCCAATAGGCGTCTTGTAGGCAGTTCGAAAGGCCCACAGCGCGTCATCAAGCTTGTCAGCCCAATCCTTGCGGTTTTGATTAACCGACCGCTCAAGGATTCGCTTCAATCCACGGTTCGTGACCTCCACCTGTCCACTTGTCTGTGGATGATACGGGGTGGATAACCTGTGCTGGACGCCATAACGTGCTAACGCGCGATCAAGCTGCGCATTGCAGAAATGCGTGCCACGGTCACTAATTAGTGCCTTCGGGGCACCAAACCGCGAGAACAAGCCTCTAACAAACCTCACTACTACTCGGGCATCATTTGTGGGTAAGGCTTGCGCCTCCACCCACTTTGACACATAGTCAACCGCCACGAGTATGTATTTATTACCCCGTGAGGAGGGGAATGGTCCCATGAAGTCTATGCCCCAAATGTCAAAGACCTCACAGACTTGGATGGGATTTTGCGGCATTTGGTCGCGTGCCGATATGTTCGTCGCCCTCTGGCACGAATCACATGCACCGACCAGTATCTGAGCGTCACGGAAAAGTGTGGGCCAATAAAACCCGGAGTCTAACACTTTTTTGGCAGTGTAATTAGCTCCGTGGTGACCTCCGGTAGGCCCCTCGTGACAGTCGCGCAAGATCTGCGCCGCCTCAACCCCGAACACGCAACGGCGAATCAGCTGATCCGCCCCGACCCGGAACAAAAATGGGTCATCCCAGAAGTAATGCTTTAGGTCCGCGAAGAACTTCCTCTTTTGCTGGTGCGACAATCCTTTGATGAGGATCCCGCACGCGAGGTAGTTCGCAAAATCCGCGAACCATGGTGATACATCTTCCATCGACTCGACGCTCATCAAGAACTCGTGGGGAAAGTTGTCATTAATGGTATCCCACGCGCAGTTCTCGGCATCATCATGCTCGAGCCTGGACAGATGATCAGCAGCGACATTCAGGGCACCCTTCTTGTCCTGAATCTCTATATCGAACTCTTGCAGCAGCAAGATCCACCTAATCAGGCGCGGTTTCGCGTCCTGTTTGCTGAATAGGTATCGGATCGCTGCATGGTCCGTATAGACAATGGTCTTCGACAGCACCAAATATGATCTAAACTTGTCGAATGCAAATACTACAGCAAGAAGCTCTTTTTCAGTCGTGGTGTAATGCTCCTGAGCATCATGTAGAGTCTTACTCGCGTAGTAGATCGGGTGGAAGTGCTTGTCCTTCCGCTGTCCCAAGACCGCCCCTATCGCGAAGTCACTCGCGTCGCACATAATCTCGAATGGCAGCTCCCAGTCGGGTGCTACCAATATAGGGGCCTCAACAAGCAAACGCTTCAGAAGGCCAAATGCCTTCACACACTCTGCACCAAACACAAACGGTGCATCCTTTTCCAACAAACGGGTCATCGGCCGGGCGATCTTTGAAAAGTCTTTGATGAATCGCCTGTAAAATCCCGCATGACCCAGAAAGCTGCGGATCGCTCTGACAGAGGAGGGTGGAGGGAGCCTAGAAATGATATCTACCTTGGCAGGATCAACCTCCAACCCACTTTGGGAGACCTTATGCCCCAGGACTATTCCTTCCTTCACCATGAAGTGGCATTTTTCCCAGTTTAGCACAAGACTGGTCTCCTCACACCTCTGAAGCATCCGCTCCAGGTTCCCCAGACATTGATCGAACGAACTCCCAAAAACGGAAAAATCATCCATGAACACCTCCATGGAGTCCTCGATCATGTCATGAAAAATGGCAACCATGCAGCGCTGGAAGGTCGCCGGCGCATTGCACAGCCCAAATGGCATACGCCTGTAGGCGAATGTGCCAAAAGGGCATGTGAAGGTCGTCTTATCCTGGTCCACAGGATCGATAGGGATCTGAAAGTATCCAGAGAAACCATCAAGGAAACAGTAGTATAACTTCCCCGACAGTCGTTCCAACATCTGATCGATAAATGGAAGCGGGAAGTGATCCTTGCGGGTGGCGTCATTGAGCTTGCGATAGTCAATGCAAACTCTCCACCCCGTGACGGTCCTCGTAGGAATTAACTCATTCCTATCATTTGTGACCACCGTCATGCCACCCTTCTTGGGCACGACGTGCACAGGACTAACCCAAACAGAATCCGAGATGGGATATATCAATCCAGCATCAAGCAGTTTAATCACCTCGGATTTAACAACATCTTGCATGTTCGGGTTCAGACGCCTCTGGTGCTGCGCACAAGGCTTGTAGACATCCTCCATCAAGATTTTATGAGTACAGAAAGAGGGATTAATCCCCTTGATGTCTACGATCTTCCAGGCAATTGCCCGTTTATGAAGTTTTAATACCCTCAACAACTCGCTCTTTTCTTCCACAGTCAATGAAGACGATATGATCACCGGTAGACGCCCCTCCTCATCCAGAAATGCATACTCGAGATGCGGCGGGAGCTCCTTCAGCTCTAGAGACGGTGGATCCTCAACAGACGGCTTCGCCTTCTCCTCTTCCTCTCGCTCAATTTCCACAAAACGCTCCGGACTTTGGGAACCATCATCACCGATCTGATAGACCGGCTGCTCATCTATATGGCCCTCCTGCATAATGCCATCTAGGCTCCCACACAACAGATGTGTGTCCGAAACATCTCTCTCCCAAGCACCTCTGACATGAGAGCTGACACACCGGTCTACTATATCAAGATAGTATAGTGTATCGTCTTGGCTCTCAGGATGGCACATCGACCTCTGAATGTCAAAAGTCACGTGCTCATCATTGACTCGGAGTGTGATCTGGCCCGCAGCCACGTCAACAATCGTCCTTGCCGTGTTAAGGAAAGGACGTCCGAGAATCAAAGGGACTTTAGAGTCCTCATCCATATCTAGGATAACAAAGTCCACAGGGAAAACAAATTTGTCAATCTTGACAAGCATATTTTCTACAAACCCCCGTGGATACTTGATCGAACGATCAGCGAGACGAATACTCATCCTGGTGGGTGAAGGTTCACCCAGATCCAACTTCTCGAAAACCTTATAAGGCATAAGGTTTATGCTGGCCCCCAAGTCTGCGAGTGCATTACTGACAGTCATATCACCTATCAGACAAGGGATGGTAAAGCTACCAGGATCGCCCATTTTCATGGGCAGTCTATTCTGCAGAATTGCAGAGCAGTTCTCGTTCAACAGAACGCAGGACAGGTCCTCAAGTTTTTGTTTATTTGTGAGGATGTCCTTCAAGAATTTGGCATACTTAGGCATCTGTGCTAAGGCCTCAACAAACGGGATGTTTATATGTAGCTGCTTGAACAGCTCGAGAAATTTCCCGTATTGCGCCTCGTCTTTCTGCTTCCTAAGTCTACCAGGATATGGAACAGGAGGAGTGTAGTCAGTGACTGGCTTCGGTAGCTGTGCTGTACTTGCTGGGACTCGCCTAGCGTGCACCTCGTCCGAAGACTCAGTCTGGACCGTCTCAGTGATCGGTGGTGAGCCCGATGTGTCAGGTCCCGTGGTTTTACCACTCCTCGTCGTTATGGCATTCACATGCCCTCTTGGGTTCGGCTCAGTGTTGCCTGGGAGACCACCCTGCTGTCTCTCAGACATCATCTTTGCCATCTGGCCAACCTGGTTCTCTATGGCCTGCATCGACGCCTTTTGGCCCCTCATTTCTCCCTCATAATTCGTGAAGCGCTCCTCATGCTGCTGGTAGCGCTGCTCAGCGATCTGATTGGAATTAGAGGTGTTGGTAAGGAGCTGAGACATCATTTCCTCCAGCTTAGACATACCATGAGGGGCGTGCTGCTGGGAGCTGCTCCCGGCGCCCTGGTTCTGGTATTGGTTCGGTCTCTGCTGGGACGATTGACCACGACCCTGGTATGGCTGTTGGTTGGACTGGTAGGACTGTTGGTTGGACTGGTAAGGCTGTTGGGATTGGTAGGACTGTTGTGGTGCGGCGGCTCTCTGCTGGAATCCGAGAGGGTTCTGATTGGAAGTACCAGATCTCCACCCGAAGTTTGGGTGATTTCTCCAACCCGGATTATAAGTGTTGCTGTAAGGGTTATTCTGGGGTCTCGTTTGATTACCCATGTAGTTCACTTCCTCGTGGCCTGTATACATTACCCCCTGAGCACACGAGCCAGGCTCGTGAGATACCCCGCACTCCACACACAAACAATCGGACTGCGCTACGTGTTGCTGAGAGTTATCGAGTCTCGTAGCCAGAGCCGCTATCTGTGCTGAAATCGCCGTATAGTTATCCACGGCATGCACACCAGCCTTGGCAGATGAAGACCTAGATCTATCATTCTGCCGGGATTTAGATTTTAGGGACGCCTTCTCAATAATGCTCCACGCTTCCCTAGGAGACTTTGTTCCGATGTCTCCCCCAGCGTATACATCAAGGCGTTCCTGAGACGCATACCCGAGTCCCTGATAAAAAGTTTGCACCAAATGCCTTTTCGAAAGCTCATGGTGCGGGCAACTCAAGAGTAGGTCTTTAAACCTTTCCCAGGCTGTGTATAATGATTCATCGTCATCCTGACGAAATGTCATGATGCGATTCCTCAGTTTTTGTGTCTTTTCAGGAGGAAAATACTGCTGCATGAATTGTTGTGACAACTCTGCCCAAGTTGTGATCGACCCTGCGGGTTGTCACAGAAGCCAAGTCCGGGCTTTGTCCCGCAGTGAGAATGGGAAGAGTCTGAGACGGATAGCATCATCGGAGATGCCCGTCATCTTAAAGGTGGCTAAAACCTCTAAGAATGCAGCAATATGTCGGCCTGGATCCTCGTGCTCCAGTCCACCGAATTGCACCGAGTTTTGTATCATATTCACGATACTAGATTTGATCTCGAAATGGTCCGCCAAAATAGCCGGACGGACAATACTCGGCGCGAGTCCATCTCCTCCTGGACGACCACTATCATTCAGCGGAATGTCGTCATCCGCCATGATAATGTCGCTGTGGGCGTCCGACCCGTTGTCGTCGGCCAGATCGTGCCTCGCCTCCTCAATTGGGACCTCAACAATAGGAGCAGCAATAAGAATATCAGAAACAAGACGCAATTTATGAAGTCTAATCCGCTCGCTTCTCCTCAGGCGCCTTAGCTCCTCGTCACAAAGATCACCAGAAGACCCAGGGTTTGTGGACATCAACCTGCATGTAAGAATGATATAGTTGCAACAGGCGAATATATGACAAACCCAAAAAGGCGATAAAAGACAGAAAAATAAATAAATGAAATAAAGAATCAATAAATTCATGTGATAATAACGGAAAGCGAATACATTCAAGAAAATCAAATATAAACAAATAGAATCAATAAAATGAACAGAAATAAGCAGACTAAGCCTAAAACTATAAAAAGAATGAATTTAATAATAAGTCCAAATACGAACAAATAAATCTAATTAATCAAATAACGAACAAATCAAATTCATAGACAAACCAATTAATCCAATATTTAATAAATTAATTCTATCAACTTCCTAATGAACGAAAAATCAAATCAAACAATCCTATAAGCAGATAAATGAACGAATCTATATGCAACCTATAAACCAATCTAAAATTAATCCAATATATCAACAGACAGATAAATCTAATAAAAATTCAAATAATCATATGTGCAAATAAATCAATGAAATAACGAATCAAAGAAGTATAAACAAGTATTCACAAGCATGTACACTGGTAAAAAGTTGACTCGGTTCGTTCCTAAAGCTCGTCGCATCCCCGGCAGCGGCGCCAAAAACTTGACGTGTGCGTAACTATACATATTTTACAATGGATTTTAACACACGTTTTGCTTTAATATTTATAAAAATGGTTTAGACCTTAATATTAAAACACACACAATAGGGCAAGTGTACCCTGTCATATATGTAGTAACGTACAGATAAGAACCAGATATCGATCCATGGACGCGCGCGGAGCAATTGTACTAAAACTATGTCCCCGATTTACCAGTAGGAAAAGATAAGTTTGAGTTTTGTTTAAGACTAAATTAATTCTAAAACATGTAAATAACTTAACTACGACTCCAAAATAGAAAATATAACTATATAAGCTGTAATACGCCAATCCTAGCATGTCATCTATATAAGAAATAAAGGCGTGATCAACATTCCCATTTTCCGACAGTTAGTGTCCCTTTCGGGCATCCTAACATGACAACTATATGGAAAGCTAACGCGAATACACACGTTAGCCACCTCAAGTCGTTTATTAGCGCGCAGCTGATATGATCTCATGAGAATCTTTAAAGAAGGGTTAGTATCACCTTTCGGGAGTCCTCAACCGCACTAGCAAAGGAAAGCAATACCGAATACACAATACGACCACCGAGACTAGCATAAAGTAGAGCATTTCACAACCTATTCCATTTTACTAACTTTGAACACAAATCTACTAAGATCGCTATTTCTACCAAAATAACTAGCAAAGATTATTAACCGCGTCAAAGATTAGTAACAACACCATTAAGCTTTTTAAACTCTTTTACGTGCCGGTAAACATTAACCGTGTCAAAGATTAATAACAACACCATTAAGCTTTTTTTAAACTCTTTTACGTGCCGGTAAACATTTATAATCATTATCCGAGTGACTTTAACCAAACCAATACCCGGTTACAGTTTCATGGTGTAAACTTTATTAACAAGTTAACTAGTTTACTACCGGACGATTAAACGGACGGTTTTCTCAACAAGTAATCCGCCTAACACATTCGATAATCATCAAAGTCATCCGAACACAACTACAAATCTATCAACAACGAAACAAGGTTGCATTATGATCATCAAGATTCAAACATGAAAAACGCCAAATTTATACAAAACTTGATTTCACGCAAATGATTGTTTTAACTACTAACTACTACTAATGTTCTTGCCCGTAGGCGTACGATTAACTAAAATAACATCAATGTAGCAAACAAAATCAGATTTGGATCTAAGAAAGCTTAAAGGATCAAACCATAAGATTGCTAAAGAGATGGATTGGATGATGACGGATGAAACGGATGGATTCCCGAGCTTGTTCCACGCCTATGCAGCACTTCGTTAGCCCTGAAAATCGCCAGAAATCGCCCCCCAAAGATCCAATATTTGATCAGTGGGCTGAATGGGGGTTTTATAGAAGAACAGGGCCTTCGAGCGGCCGCTCGAAGCCTGTGAGCGGCCGCTCACTTTATAGCCAAGTGGACCAGTTGCTCGATTGCTGACGTAGGCCTTCTAGAATGTTTCTGAAAATATCAGGATGAGCGAGCGGCCGCTCGGAGAGAGTGAGCGGCCGCTCAATGAGAACAGCACGACAGCGCGATCTTTAAAATTGCATATAAAATCGTAGAAAAATCGTTAGGAGGTGTTCTTTATATGCCTGGAAAGCTCTCGGAGCGTAGAACAATTCCTATTTGAAAGTCGAAGTCGGATTTTGGGTTTTAGAAGGGGTAAAAATGATCCGAACAACTGCTGCGCAAAAGTTCTCCTGATAAAGGGCCGAAATCCTTGTTTTTCTTCGGGTTTGCTTCCGGGACATCGTTTAAGACCTGTAATCATAAAGATACCAAATAAGTACCAATTCCTGTGTATAAGGTCAAAAACGTCTGAAAACGGGAGTTAAACGGGGACTTTTATATGTGTAAATTAACGTATATCACTGAACTGCCTGCTTTTGCAGGAGTTCAGACTGATCACCTCGTACCTCGTACTTTCACGGGCCGTCGGGGCCTCGACGGCCCGTCGGTTTTGTCTTTTCTGTAAACAAACGGCCCATCAAGGCCTGGACGCCCCGTCCTGAAACCCTAATTTTTCTTAACGGCCCATCTAGGCCTCGACGACCCGTCCTAAGGTTGTTTAGGGTTTTTTGTTGGTTGTGTAAATAGTATCACCCTTTATTTTCCCTAAGTATCGGAAACTTATTTCAATTTAACGTGTGAGTGGCTTGGCTGGCGTTAAGTAGGAAAAAAAGGTTGCATATGGTTTGGTACAATTAGATGGAGGCATGTAAAGTGAATGTGTAGTGGAGCGCCGGCCAGTGCATATGTTCTAATAACATATGACTATGCATCTTGCGATCATCATCATCATCATACTCAGTTAATCCCATCTATAGCAAAGTTAAGGTAGGGTTTGAGGAGGGTAAGATGTAGACAACCTTACTTCTACCCCTAAGAATAGAGAGGCTGCTTCCAGTGAGACCCTCGGCTCGATGTGGTTTGGTATCAAGCCTTGGACATAAGGCACATAACACTTAGCAATCGGGACAAACCCAATCGATGCATGTACCCCTTTGTCTTTTGGCTATCCACGCACCACATGATGCATGATTAACCGTCCGTTGTTTTTAACGTTATTTTCACGAAATTAGTAAAATAACGTTAAAACTAGTGCAACTTTACTTTTGCCCCCCAAGGACCACACATATGTACATTATATGCGCACACCGTAGGTGGGGGCGTCATATCTTGTCATCACTAGAAACGTTTCAAAAGTTAAATAGATTATAAGATATTGATGATCACAAGATAGGGCCGGAGGGAGGGTGAGGAAAGCTTCAAGGGCGTGGGGCAAGGTTGGAGGTGAGGTGGAGGGATTTGATTGGCTTCTTCTTCTTCTTCTTCTTCTTTTTTTTTAATCTAAAACACAATTTAAATAATAATAATAATATTCCTTTCACCCCCCCCCCCTTTTCCCCCCTTCCAGTCCCCACATTTTTCACCCTTCACACACGGGTCCTACAAGTGCCACATGACGCATCACGCCCCTCTTTCCCCCCACCCCCCACTCCGGGTAGTCTAAGATGAATTGAAACAACAGAATGTTTTATAATATTAAGATGTGTTTTTTGGATGAGTTAAAAACAATGTGTAAGAGAGTTCTTTAAACCAAATCACATTAGCTATGCTAGAACATCTAACAAGTATAACAACATATATGGGAGTCTTCTACGAACGTAACTTGGTGTATGAGAATGTAAAAGTAATCGTGTTTGTTGTACGATAAATCAGGTAAAAATAAACCATGTTTGGTTGATGGGAACATCACGCAAAAATAACCACGCGTAATTATTGTGTTCGTATGGTAAAATAACCACCTCCAGTGATACACAACTTGAGCCAAGAGGCTCATGCCTGAAAATAACTAAGTTAACAACAATCTTAAATAATAAACATCTTAATTTACATAGTACAAAACTACTGACAATGGAAAGAAAATGAAAAATTTCAAGAGTTTATAAGTAAATTTATACAAGACATTGACTGAGTTACCCTTAGATGTCAACTAGCAGGGGCGTCTTTGGGGAGGCCCGAGGAGGCCAACTGGACAAGATCTATAAATTTTGAGGGCATATTTAAATTTTTTCCTATATATATGTCTAGATTTTTTTCATATAACTCATTTAACACTTAAACTTGGGCATAGGGTGCCTATTTTTTAACCACTTGGATAGGGTACGTAAATTTTTTGAGATTTTCAGGGACAACTAGCTTGCGACCTTGAGCTTGTACTCAACTCGAAAGTTAGACATGACAACTAGCTCGAGCTATTAACTCAATCATCTTGAGAATACTAACCAAGTATTATAATACTCATATTAGTTTTAGCCCTTTAAGATTCAGTCTTCAAGGAAAAGTGAAAACTCTCATTATATGTGTTGAAATGTTTGATGTTAGGACTAAACAATATAAGGAAAAACATCACAACTGTCTGTGATCATTTATCTGACTATTCATCTTAACTGTTTGGTCCTTCATATTTTTTTCAGGACTTGTTTTATTCTGCATTAAAGCCTTCAAATTAAAGTATACTCGCGCATTGTTTAAAAAAAAACATAGCGTCTTGAAGACAGTCAAAAGTAATCGATTTCATATAGTAGCCCTGGTTACAAGATTCAACGGCGGCAAAATATAATGTTTGTTTATGGCACAATTACCAGTCAAGGGTTGAAAATGGATGAAAGTTTTCCATAAAACAACTGAAGACCATATGACAGTTAGATCTATTTTCCAAGCAGACGACGAGTGCGTTGATTGGCGCCTTTCACTCTGAAGTTGATCTCCTCAACATCATCCTGAAGAGGATTGAGAGCCTTGTTTTGCCTGCACAATACAAAATAACTTTCAGAAAACATTCAACTTTCATATGCTGCCGCTTGACTTCAGTCACTTAACCACCTAAGTAGATCCGAGTTGGTTGTTAGAAAATACTAACCTCTCAATCTCAGAACCCATATCAACAGCCATCTCCTTAAGCTCCCCTAATATGTCACTCAAGTCAGAGAGCCCATCATCCTGCTTTGCCTTTTCATACTGTTACGATAAATTACAAGAGATTAAGGTCACCTGGCTAGGGATCCCTGATACTAACAAAATCTAGTTTTCGTTTGCATGGGTGGGCGCATAAACAAGATTCTTGTAATGTTTTTTTTTTTCACAAGAACAATGGTTAGTTGATCGTACAAAAAGCTCATGACTGAACGTATGTATATTCATACCTCAACTTTCTGCATTGCATCTGCAGATTCGGGAAGTGGAGTTCTTGAACGTGACGATGGTCCCTTATTTCCGGCTGCTGTAAGTCCAAGTTTTTCTCTTTGCTCTAAATGGTTACCCTTTCTTCGGTCAGGGTCATCTGTAAAATTATCAAAGGTTAGTAAAACACTAAAACGTCCTCCCATCAGCGTAACTTACAAAGATTTATGACAAAAATTCTAATCGTACGACTTTATTTTGGTTCATTACCTCTGATGATTGTAGGTCCTTTTATTGTTTGACCCTTTTTAGGCTTCCAAGTCCTAGAAAAAATGCCCCCAAGACTTCCCAAGAGCTTCTCACCCTAATAGAAGAATAAACGCCAAATTAATATAAAGAAAAAGTTACTTTGGAACTGCGTAAAGTGGTTTGGTCCATAGTTGTCAAAAGCGCGCCTAGGCACTGAGGCGCACTATCGGGGCTGTTTTCAGGTGGATTTTCGGCCAAATTCAGGCTAAAAGTTGCCTCAACCTCTAAAACATCTTAAATGAGTTATGAACAACTCCTAAACAACCCTAAAACATCCTAATGTAGCCCTAAACAAGCCTAAAACATCTCTAAAATCCCTATAAAATGTATTTTATACTATGCGCCTAATTATAAAAAGCCCTCGTTTTTTATGTGCCTTGCGCCTAGGCTCCAGGCTCGGCCTATGCGCCTTGAGTGCGCCTTGACAACTATGGTTTGGTCCAAGCCAAACGAACCAAGCCATTGACATACCCTGCTGAGATCCTGCTCGATGTCGGCTGCAGTCATATGTGTTCGATTAATCTGCTCACCCTGATGATGCAAGGTAATCATCGTGTTGGTGGCACTTTCTCTGATATCCTCTGCAATTTTTAATGCACTATGCACAGACTTTGTAGTCTCTTCAGCCTTATATGCAGCATAATGCTCTAATTCTTGCACACTTTGGTTCTCAATACCGCCTGAATCAACAAAGTCGTTCTTGTATTTGTTTCTTGGCGCAAACGAGGTCCCTTTATTAACCTCGTTATCATCGAAAAGACTGGTTTTTGTATTTGGGTTCATTGAACAAGGTACGGATGCAGTTCCTTTTGACGGTTTTCGGGTTGACTTTATATCAATCTCATCATCGGAATCAAATGGATTGTGGCTTGGTTGACTTTGGACTCGAGGGTCAACTGTGTTTTGTTTAGCAGTTTTGTGAAGATGAGGTTTCTTGTGCCCAAACATACTTGATTTTGCAGACTTTAGTTATGCACAATAATATGAGTCCTGACAGAAAAAAAAAAAAAAAAAAAACAAGAACAATGGAAAACAAGACAAGTAGACAAGTAGTTAGATGATCACAATGAGTTTTGACTTTTTCTTAGAATAGTGTTGACTTTTTTTATTTATAATACCAATGATAATTTAAAAAAAAAACTAAAAAAATTCACAACATCCCAACTGAATCAAAGATTATTATTAACAAAAATCCATATGAATCTAACATCAAAAAATCAAGATAAAAATTGAGATGAAGTAAGACTTTTATTATTACTTTTTTTTTTAAGTATAACGAAACTTATATTAATAAAGGGCAAATTAAATAAAGATAGCAGGTAGACGGACAACAAACTGCGCCGGCACCCACTTTTATCAAGAAAGTAAAATCAACAACAACTCCAACAAATTTAAAGATTAGTTAACCAAACAAAGCAAACATTAAATAATAATAATAATAATAATAATAATAATAATAAAAAGAAAGATAAAACATATATCTAAAAAGTAATAAAGTTTTAATTTTTCTTGATCAAATTCTCAGCAACCAGATACCCATAAACTGAATTGAAGCAAAACCCATAAGAAATTAACCAAAAACCACAACCTATAAAGTTCAGATACCACAACTCCAGCAAATCAAAGACTAGTTAACCAAACAAAGCAATAATAAAAACACACCTAAAAAGTAATAAAGTTTTAATTTTTCTTGATCATATTCTTAAAAACCAGATACCCATTAATTGAATTGACTCAAAACCATGAAAAAATAACCAAAATCATGAAAGTAACAAAGCCCAGATAAATTAAGAAACAGAATTAATAATAACTAATAAGTAAAGTCTTATATGATTTGGGTACCTGTGAAATTGGGGAGAGAATATCGATGTAGAAAGAAAGTTAAAAGTTGGATGAAATGAGTAATAGAAAATTGTTGAAGAAGAAAAGGTGATTGATGTTTGCCGATCGGACCTTTTTAGGGGACGTTTTCTTCTTCTTGTATGGGAGAATAAACTAAGAAGAAATAGTAGTAGCATGCATGACGCCAAATGAGCTTTAACTTTTTTTTTTTTTTTTTTACTATTGTTTTTTTTATTTAACGGCCTATAGCCTATTTGGTAGCCTCTTAATGAATAAAAAAAAAAAAAAACGCTGAATGGAATGGTTAAGAGCTGAACTATTCAGACTTGGTGCATAGCTGAACCATTCAGCACTTAATTCAGTACTTAATCAACCAAACAGCCCCCAAATCTTTGTATCTCTCCTTAAACCCCAATTTGGATACATCATAAATGTGATCTTTACGAAACGGGTTAAAAGCGTAACATGTTAATTGTATATATGTTGATAACCATATACCTATTATTCGATTTTTTTTTTTCCATAATTGACTATTGCTTTTTCTCTTATTTATTTTTTTAAAAGTAAAAAAACTGAAGGTTGAAACAAGATATATGGAACAGAAAATTTTGGGCAAACAAAATGATGCATGTAGTGTAACCAGATACTTATTTATTAGATATAGATATTAAAAAAAAATATGATATATTGTATTTTGGATGAAGTTATATAAACTGTACACGAGTATTTGCTATTGTAACTCATTTTTTGAGATGGTCTAAGATCGGGTTTCGGGTGATGGGTTCGAACAACTATTTTTTAATAGGGGTGCCAATGAATTTTTTTTTTTTTTTTTTTTTTTTGAGTTATAATAATATAATTCATTCCAGGACAAAGAAAATTACATTAAGATAGCGGGCAGGCGGGCAACAAGCTGCGCCGCCACCCCTTTCTGGATAGCAAATCCTAATCTACTAATATCATTATAAAACCATTTTCATATTCATACCAACTCAATACTCGTTGAGTAAATACGCGTTGGGTGTCAGGAGACGGGCATACCCGCAAGCATCATGTTTACCCTTTAGTTTATTAAAAAGATACTGATTGGGGTTTTCAAGTACATATAATAAAATGCGATAAACTACATACATATCATCAACACCTTAAAATGTTTGGAATATTTAAAATATGTAAATGTCATGATGATATAATCTTAAAAGAAAATTCCATACATACAAAATATAAATAATATCATAAAAATACATATCTTCAAGAAAAGTTCATTTTTTCACGTAATGATCGAGGTTACTAGACAAGGGTCGGAAAAACATAAAATTAAATATAGAATATCATGTCTATAATTCGAGTATGTGGTTCGAGTAAACAAAGTTTCAAGCGACCGAGTACCCGGAGAGTATGATATGCAATTTTATAACATGTATGAGACTAAGAACAGGGGCGAAGCATTATGAGGGTCAGGGGGTGCCCTGGCCCCCACCGATTTTTGGCGCAGTAGTAGAATTTTGCGATTTTCATAGATAAATTGAGTTCGGGTTGAGTCCGACCCCCACCGATTTGCCACTACCGATCGAAAAAAAATTGATTTCAGCCCCCACCGTTTGGAGAACCAAGCTTCGCCACGGACTAAGAATATCAAAAGCTCACACATTAAGGTATTCTTTGGTATGCAGAAATGAAGAGTTGAATCGAATAAACCATTGTGAGGTAATGGAATGAAAAGTGTTTGGTTGATTAAAGGAATAATGACATCCATTACACAAGGAATCTCATTCCCTCACTCTTTCACCCTTCAACACCACCACCCGTCCACCACCCGACATTGTCACCAACACCAACCACCATCACACACCGTTACTGGCACCACCACCGTTGCCTAACCTAGTCCACTCGGAAACACACTGCAAACGAAAAAAAAAAAACATTTGAAAACCGATTTTAACCCGACAAAATTCTATTAGTATAGGTTCAAATATTCTCGCATTGTCTAAAACCGCTTTATAACCTGAACCGGTTTCACCACTAACAGATTTTGACTTAAGTTGACTAACCCGGACCGGTTTTAAAAAAGAAAACCCGATTCGTACACCTCTACACCAGGACATTTTTTTACTTCTCTATAGGCTACATAAGGGCTGCGCCCGAATCAAAAGAAAAAGAACAGGAACCCAAAACACTTTGTCAACCAAAGTACATATTCTTTCTTTATAGTTACACTCCATCTTCTTTTTAAACAGACAATCAATAAAACTCAGTTAACACTTTTCACGTATTCTAAATCGCAAAGACAATGATTATAAACCATATTTATAACATATCTCCACATGAAATAATCATAAATCAGTTACTTATTATTTACATGACGGACCAGACTTTGAACATACCAAAACGACTAAGAAACTCCACCAATCGACTGCTCCAACGTTTCTAAAACATATACAATACACAAGTCGAAGCTAGACACGAGAATTACCTTAACCAGAAATGAAACTAGGATTTAAAGTCAAAGCCGCGGCTTGTGACCCACGAAGGAATCTCCTAAACATTTGGAAGAACCGGAACATCAGCAAGCGTTTTCCTTCTTTCTTTTTCAATCTTTATGATGATAACAAATATGAAACATTAGAAATTTGACATCACATGCTTGTTTTAAAAAGCGCCAAGCGCACAAAAGCGACGAGGTCTAAAACCGTGGCGCAAAGCGCAAAAGCGGTGGGCTTTTCGTACGCGAGGCGCAAGACGAATATATATATATATATATGCTATAGGTTTTTAGCATCATTTACCCAAAATATAGATACAAATAAGGTTTATATATGATTTAACTTAAATGTACAACATTTTTAGCTACATGTATAACAATTTTAAGCGCAAAAACACCCCGTGTACGAAAAGCGCGCTTTTATTGCGCTTTTTTGGCCAAAAAAGAGCGCTTTTCGTACGATGCTCACCTAGAGTTACATAAGGCGCACCAATTGGCGCCTAGATGCGCTTCGCACTTAAGCGCGCCTTGAGCGCGCTTTTTAAAACCAAGATCACATACATGTTAAATAAATAGCTGAGTTATGGAGGTACGGGTTTAAAATAACTATAATAATACCTGAGCCTCCAACTCGGTTATTCTTTGTAAAGCTTTTTCTTCTATACACGCACGTTTTTTGTATTCTTCTTCAAGCAATCCAGTTAACTGATATCTTAACTCAGCCATTTCCTGAGCTAACTCTTCCGCTTCTTCATTTGCCTTAAACTTTTCGTCTTTTATTTGTTCCTGCCAACGAGTGAAAAATTAACCAACAGTTGCAACCCGTTTGTTATTTCCAGTCTCTTAAAATCAACATACCTTCAGCTGGTTCACAAGATGTTCATATTCGTGTAGTTGAGCTTCGTATTCATTTGATTGCTTCATTCGTATTTCTAAATCTGCACTGCTTTCATATGCGTTAAGCTTCTCCCGCAATTCTCTGTTTTCTTTAACTAATCGCGTAACATTTTGTATTTGAGTCTGGTAGTTTCTAGTAAGTTCCTGCATCCGACGATGTTCTAGAACGGCTTCATCCTGGATCTTTTTAGCTTCAAGAAAGCTATGCTCCATGGCCATCAAATCAAGTTTCATGCTTTCTATATCACATTGGAAATCTAGCGCAATATCCGAAATCGACTCCTCTAATTTTTCTATATAGAACGTTGAATTATGCAACTCGTGTTCTTTGTCCTCTACTTTCGTAACTAAAGCCGAATTCTCTGACTTACATGCCTTCAATTCTTGCTCTAAATTTCTCACAATCCCATCCAAATCGTCTTTTGCTTTGACCTCCAACTCGAGATTCTGGATATAATCAACCATGTGACTTATCTCCGTGTCCCGTGTAGCCAACTGATCCTGCAAATAATCTGTGAGGTTCATTGCAATGAGTTAAGCATACACCTGCAGACAGCAAAGTGCACCTACTAGGAATCATGGTTCATAACTAAATTGCCTAAATAACGTTTAATCTAAAACCGGCAAGCGGCTAGTACCTATTTCTTGTGAGCAGTTACTCAGTTCTTTTTCCAAATCTTGTATACGCTTCTTGTCATTAGATCGTGTTTCAGATAATGTTCGAGCATGAGATTTCAAACTCTGTAACAAGTTAACTATCGGGTCAAAACTATTTTACGTATATTTCCTGTTTCCATACATAAACAATAAAAACAAGGATAACTGACCCGAATGAGTTCGGAGCTTGATTGTTTCAGCATGTCTTTTTCTATCCTTAACTACATCCAAGAACAATCCGAAAAACGCATAAGTAAAACTACGCAAACACGATGAACACCAATTAACGTTGGAATTGAAGTATTGAACATGAAATGTACCTCTTTACATCTTGCCTCAAACTGTAATAAATCATCATCATCCAAAAAGCAACTGCTGCCACTACTAGAACAAGTAGACATCTACAATATAACAACACTAAAACTGTTTATTAAGCAAAATATTATAAAAAAAAAAAGTAACAATAAATGCTGAAAAAATCCATTCAGATATCATTAATTCATTACTAATCCTATCAATTTTCATATTCTGGAAAGAAAATCTTGAAATTGCAAAATTACAACAATCAGGATGACAATTAAAAATATTAATAATGCTAGATCTGTGTTCCACTAGCCAAAACTCATAAAAATCAACATTTCTGAAAAATCTTGAAAGGGGGTCGATAATTAATTACCTTATAGGGTTTTGATTAGGACGGCATAAAGTGAGGTGATTGAGCCAAAATATTGATGAAAGAGGGGATTCTGATTTGTAATCTTTCACGTGTGAGTTGCAAGAACTTGAATCTTTGGAAATTAGAATTGTGATTTTGGGTTTTGATAGGTTTTTTTTGAGTAAACTGTCATTTTCGTCCTTGAGGTTTGGCACTTTTTGCCAGTTTCATCCAAAAGATTTTTTTTTCTCATTTGAATCCAAAAGTTTTCAAATTCTTGCTGAATTCATCCAAGTGCCTAACTCCGTTAGTCTATCTCAGTTAATTGAGGGGCAAAGTTGTCAATTCAATTCTTGTTTATATAATAATAATAATAATAATAATAATAATAATAATAATAATAATAATAATAATAAAGGATCAGAAGCCAACATTCACTTATTCTAAATCTCACACACACATCTGTACTTGAACTCATCTCCTACCTCATGTTTCCATTTTCTCCAAGATTATACACACACATAACCCACACTCCAGAAGCTAGAGAGAGAATCGAGAAGGAGGATGGAGGCCAGCCACCATTACAGCGGCGGAGCCACGGCGGCACTCCTCCTCCTCCGTCCGATAATACTCCCATCGGCACACCCACCCCCGATAATACTCCCTCCGGCCGGCGCTGTAGGTGCAGTCAGAAGTGACGGCGGCGGCTGAGGTTTAAGGTTTCGATGGTGTTTTGGTTCCGGGTTCCGTCGAGTAGAAGGAAGGCAGCGGTGGTTTGGTTTAGGCTGCTGTCAAGGGTTCGAGTTGGGTTTATAGGTATGGGTATGATGTTGATTATAACTATTGATATTGATGACGGAAGATTAGTGGCAAAGTAATGGTGATTAGGGCGACGGTGGTAGGATATTATTATGGTAAGGGGGTGATGGGTCATCGGTTAATAGAAACAGAGGAACGAAGAGGAGGGTTTCTGGTAATAAAGGGTTATCGGATCAGAAGAGGAACGATGACCGGTGATGGTTATGAGAGGGATGTGGAAGATAGGTTTAATAGAGAGACTTACCAAGGAGATGAGCGGTGTCGGTGTCGGCGATGGTGACCGGTCACCGGAGTGGTGACCTTGGTCTCTTGGCTGCCTGTGACACACAACACACAAATGTGTGTGTGTTCTCATGTTTGTCTGCAGAGGAAGAACAAAGAAGGAGGCCCTTCTTATAAATCAAGTCAAAAGGGAGGGTATTTGGTTACACAGATAATAGCTGGAATAAGGAACGTTTGGCTGCGATAGAAACTTGGAATAATTATGATTAAAGATTTATTGTATTTTTTAAAAATATATAAAAGGGTATTTTGGTCTTTTAACTAAAAGTTAACAGAAAAAATGGATGGAGTTAACGAGTCGGATGGAAACAGCAAGAATTTGAAAACTAGTGGAGCCAGTTGAGAAAAAAAAATCTTTTGGATGAAACTGACAAAAAGTGCTAAACCTTAAGGACGAAAATGGCAGTTTACTCTAGTTTTTTTTTAGAGTAAAGAAAAGTGTTTGCTAGACATTTTTTTCTTAATAGGGTGTTTGGGATTGAGTTTGGAGATGCAAAAGTGCTTTTGGTCAAAAGTGCTTATTGGCTTATGACTTTTTGAAAAGGAGTTTTAAAAAAAGTGTTTGGATTAGCTTTTTGGATAAGAAACGTCAAAAAGTCAATAAAATGTTAATTTTTTAAGTGTTTCGCTTAACTTATTGTGAATATTGGTTGTATGGGTGGTATATTTGTAATTTTTTTCCAAAAGTCAAAAGCCAAAAGCCAAAAGGCAGGATTTCTAACTTTTCAAAAACAGCTTTTACACCCTTAAAAGCCAAAAGCCAAAAGTTAAAACAGAAAATGCTTTTGAGTTACACAAACAGCTTATTGACTTATTGGCTTTTTGAAAAAGCCAATAAGTCAATAAGTTGTTTTGAAACTCAATCCCAAACAAGTGTGAGTTTGGACTGACCCATTGTTATTCTGTCGGTCTGTTTTGAACCGACAGTTCGTCTAGGCTGGTCTGACGATGTTCTATCGGGCTCCGTGCATGATCATTTGGCTTGGTGGCTTCCCCTTGGAACCATTACTGCCTTCACACGAGTTGATTTGCTGAAGAAACAGTCGAATTAAAACCGGGTGACACTTAGGATCGAACCCCTTTCGGTGGGTTTGTCACCATCATTGCGCACTAAATACCTCACTATTTGATCCAGGTGGGGATTGAACTTGAGTCTCCTAGGGAGAACCCAAGTGTTTCCACCACTTGATCTCTAGATCATTGACTTGCTAAACATTTGACTGCCGTCAATTGATCTATTAGTCTAGTCGTATGGTGTTTCTGCTATATATGTGATGGTGTGGGTCTAAATCCTTACAAGTACAAGGTAAAAGTAAAATTAAAGTGTTACAAAAAAAGTTTGTCGTTAAAAAACAGTAAAAAATGCTATTTTACAAGGTAAAAGTGGAATTAAAGTGTTAAAAAAAAAGTTTGTCGTTGAAAAAAATAGTTGGGAGTGATATCAGCTAACGAGCAATAGTTTGAATTATTTAAATCCAATTTCCGTTTAAACAAACAGTAAAAATTGCTATTTTACAAATATCAATCATGCACTAGGACTTATATTTCATCTTATCATATAGGGGTCAAGATAGGTGAAAGTTAGACCCATCATCATTATACTCAGTTAATTCCACCAATAGCAAAAGCTAAGGTAGGGTCTGAGGAGGGTAAGATGTAGACAACCTTACCTCTACCCCATGAGAATAGAGAGGCTGCTTCCAGTGAAACCCCCGGCTTGATAGTGGTTTTGTATCAAGCCTTGGACATAAGGCACATAACACCTAGCAATTGGGACAAACCCGATTGGTGTATGTACCCCCTTGTCTTTTGGCTATTAACGCCACCACATGATGCATAATTAACTGTCCATTATTTTTAACGTTATTTTCACGAAAGTTAGACCCATATATTGAGGAAATGTGTTGATTTTGTGTAAGATAAAGTTGCCTATGTGTCAAATTATCACTAACAAAATTATACAAGCAATACATTCTTAATGACTAAAGAAGGTTTGTATATAATAATATTGTAGCATTTTATCTAACTTAGATATAGTTATGATTTTAAGTATTTAACTAGAAACAAAAGTAAGGTTAAAAAAATAGTGTTGATGCAAAGGCATATCAATAAAAAACTAACTAAATAGGACCCATTAACCATGCATCAACAAGTCAGTTATGTTGAAGCCTTCAAACTGACTGATTCATTGATTTATCAAACAACTTTGATGAATATTTGATATAGCCATCTAAGCCAGTAATCAAATAACAAGTCAGCTTATAACATAAAAGATATTCACATAAAAAAAGAAGTTTCAATGGTAAAAGTAATCTTGAAAGTTTCTTTCTTACTTATGACTTTAAAAACTTGACAATCACAGCTTAAAACATTATTAACAAATATTAAATTATCAATTACCCAAATAAAATACAATCCACTAGGACAAGATGGTTACTAATGGTTTAAAGAAAATGAAGTACTGAGACAAATGGGTTGTCAATGTGTGTTATGGTTGGTGATGACACAATATACAACTCACCCTTTTTCATATTAAAACATTTCCTCCTTACACTTTCAATCACTTTACACTTCTAACCCTATCTTAAACTTCATTTTCAAGACATCAAAACAAGAAAACTCAAGAAGCTTCAACTTTTAGCATAAAGGGAAACCATAATCCCTTGATGAAACCAATATGTGTGTCAGTGTATGGCTGCTTTATTGTTGTTTAAGCAGCATATTACATCATAATGAAATCTGTACACTTGAAATGACCTTACTAATATTTTCTTTTTCTCAACTTGTTTAAAGCAAACCAAGTAATGTTGTTGGTTCATGGTTAGTGGTATCAGCCCAATGCCATGGCTTGTACCCTGTGGTACCACTGTTCATGACCACATCCTCTTCCATTGTATCTGGAACCATGTTGAGATCAAGAAAACCTCGAATCGGCTCATCCACTTTTTCAATCTCATCCACTTTTTCAATCAGGCTCATGTTGGTTTGTTGATTCAGTTTAGCTTCTGCAGTCATGTGTGATCTCTTGTGACCTCCTAAAGCCTGCCCTGATGAGAAAACTTTCAAGCAAATTCGGCATTCATATGCACCCAACATTACTGTCTTTTTCAAAGAACCAACACCAAGATTGAATTTTTTTATTTTATTATGATCATCAGATGGTTTTGCACTGAACCCATTGAACATATTCTCATGACTGAACAAGGGTTTGTCTTCGATTATATTTTCGCCTTCGGTTTTTAAATCTTGAACTTCTTTTAACTTCTTATGACTTGCATTATGCCTACCCAATGCTTGATAAGTTTGGAACCTTTTGTTACATGTGATGCACTCAAACTTTCTCTTGCTTGACTCAATTTCATCATCTAATCCGTCGTTTTCGCTCATAATTTTCTCCAATCCTGTCGAACCCACTTCAGATCTTCCAGGATCATGAACACCAATCCATCTTTTAACAGAATTTTTAAACTTGGAACCATTTTTAATCAGCTTTTGACCATCAGCTTTAGTCAACCTCAAAAAAGCAGAGGACTTGCAGTGATCAGATTGATCAGATGATTCATTATCATTACCCCATTTCCCTTCATCTCTAGAAAGCATCATCAAACACATAGCAATCTCAGATTCTTGATCTTTTTCGATATCCGACAAAACACTCATCAAACCATGATTATTATTATTATTATTATTAGTATTCATATACATTGAAGATGAGGCTGCAGTGATGGTAGTAGTAGTTGTAACACTAGTAGAACTTACCACATACCTTTTACTTCTTTTGTTTCTTGATCTTGATTTCTTGATTCGACCCTCATCCAAACGACTAATCCAAGACCCTTGATTCAAATTCTTCTTTGAGACTTTTTTTGAGTGACATTTCATGTGTCCAAACAAGCCTTCCATGATTGAAAACCTTTACCACATTCTTTACAAAGCTTATCAAGAACCACAAAACAATTGCTAGTATTTGTTTCTTTGACTTTTGGAGTCTTTTTTGGATCTTTCCTCAATTCATAACCCGAATCGTTCGAATTCGACCCCACATATGAGAGCTTCTTCATCTGCATCTGCATCTGCATCTTCTTGTTATCATGCTGCAGCTGCAGCTGCTGCTGATGAATATTAATATGATGATGATTCATTAGTTCTTGTTCGGTTTCTTGAATCGAATTCGACATGTTTGATGATGATGATCTTCAAGATTCCATTACAGAACAAGATCAAGATCTAATCTTGATGGAATAAGATGAAATAGGTGATGAACAACAGAACAAGTAAAGCAAAGCAAAGAAAAGATACAAATACTCTCTCTCTCTCTCTCTAAAACTTTGAGTGATTCTCTCTCTCTAGAAATATATAGAGACAGAGAGTATGTTTAGGAGGTTAATAAGATGAAGAAACCCATGCATGTGTGCTCAACGGTTGAGATTGCTCTAAATTTATTATCTCTATGGGTATGGATACAAGATCTTTCTTCAACTTACCTAACCTAACCAACTGACTATCTGGTAGTTAGTTAGTTAGTTATTTCTGTGTACTTTCTCTCTCTTTTAATGATACACATATGACAGCATGACGTACATGTCCCTATAGCATATAGATATTTTGGGGTTAAATTAAAAGGGATGCGAGGTTTTACCGATTATTTTATTGTCGTGCATTCGAACGGGTGAAAGTCGGGTTTTCTGGGAGAACCAAGAGGCTGGCGGCGATCGAGTAGTCAACCTTAATCACAACGCTCAATGTCCCGGTGGTTAATACTAAGTGGTACAACTATACAAACAAGTGTCACTAAATTTCGTTATTGATGTTGAGATAATGAAAGTTTATTATGGAGTTATGGGTCCCAAGCACACCTCAAGTTTGCCGTCAAGATAATAATCCAACCAATAAAGTCTTGACAACTTGCAGTTATTTTTTTATTTTTATTTTTTTTTTTTGAACGGCCAACAAATTGGAATCACTCACGGAACACTGGAGTATCATCGTGCCACCAGTGTTGCCACGCGATCATATTCCACCACCAAGTCACCAATTCAGGAGGAAACTCATAATTATGAGAAAACCCCCTTTGTGAGATTCGAACCCAGGACCTTATGGTCCCTAAGTCTTATCTCACCACCAAGATATTGCAAAAGTGGCACAAAAGTAAAGAATCTAGATTTGTCTAGTTTTGTGTTAGGGGTTTCGGTTATTAATTTGGTGGACCTTTTCATTTGAGAGAATTCTTATACTTGGGTATATATATTGTTGTATCACGTGGGCGTGGGTTTGAGTCTTACGGATAACGTCAATGAAGAAACACCAATATAACAATCGATATATAAGAGCGCAAATAGAGATATGATTCTTATTAATGATGGTTGGACAATACAAGACTCAAATATAAGATCGTTACAGCGTTTCGACTATAATCTATCCTTCACAGCTATAAGATGAGCTCTCTAGGAATTTCCCTGTCCCAGGTTGAATACAGTGCCGTCTCCGAGCATCCTAAAAAAAATTTCGGGCCCGGGGCGATTAGAAAAATTGGCCTCTACCATGAATTGAAGACATGCAAGAAAACTAAAAATATATGCTTGGTAAGGGAATCGAACCTGGGTGCTGCAAGTTGAGAGCATGTGGAGTAACCACCAGGCTAAACTTTTCTTTTGTTTACAATTTTACTTATAAATATTATATAATATACATACATATATATAAAACCTTCGGGCCCACGGGATTTTCGGGCCTGGAGCCGTCGCCCACGTCGCCCCTACTAAGAGCCGGCCCTGGTTGAATACCCCTTCTCCTGGAATGAAGAAGGGTATTTATAGGTCTCTGAGGTGGCCTGTGATTGGCTGAGGAAGGAATGATAACTGCCTGTACGATCGCAGACCGTTGTTACCGTTGGCGTTGTCGCTCTGCGATTGGTCCACGTGTCCTGTGATTGTCCTTTCTGTCCTTTTCTGTACCTCATACCTGCAGGTGATCATGGAGCAGGGAATAAGCGCCTCTGATTGGCTGTGTGTCCATTTTGTTGTCAGATGGCAGCTGTCACGTACGAGGTTACATGTGCAGGCTTCTAGAAGTTCACGTCAGCGTAGTGTGTTGACGTGTATAGAGATGTTGGGCCGTGCGCATGCGCGGGTACATATCTCTTCAACCACTAATTTTGTTATTGGTTGTAGTAACGGATTCAGAAACTCACAATTTTTTAATTTTAATGGGTTCTTTTTGGTATTATTTTTTTTCAAATCATACAAGATTCTCACTAACTTTTTAGTTTTTTTCCAAACCAAGTGGGTTCCTGAGAACCCACAAAAGTGGGTTGGATCCGCCACCGATTAGATTAGCTGCTTTCTATTTCTATGTTGTTTAGTTTAGAACCTGGGGTCTCTCGGAAGTTACTTCTCTATTCTTAGAGATAAATGTAAAGTTTGCCTACATTTCACCCTCCAGTTTCTTTGTTGTTTGTAGTATTTACTAAGCAATTTCTCATCCTATATTGTTTTAAAAAAAGGGTTGATCGTTCTTGTTGGTTAAAAAAAAAAGCATGAAGGTGGTTGTTGTTGGTAAACAAAATTAAGATTTGCGAAAATCAAAATAGAAGATGAACGTTGAATGTGAGAGTTTCGAGAGTTGAAGATGAAAACTGAATCTGAGAGTCGCGAGACCGTTATCATTTGAATAGATGAGAGAAAAACAAATCACAGCCCATCAAGTAATAAAAATAAAATTATGGATATTGTTGTTGCTTCTTAATTTGTCAATACCATTACAATGCAGTGGTAGACACATCAGTGGGCAATGATAGAAGACCCAGAGGATCCTGAGTTTGATTCTTGAGCCAGACAGGTTTTACCGATAATTTCATCGTCGTGCTTACTGGCGGGTGGGTTACCGGATTTTCCTTGGAATTGGTGTTTGACAACTCGGGTACTCTCGAAGTACTTGAATTTGTCGAAAGGGCGCCCCGAGAGTGATCGGGTTTGATTTGTTGGTCGTTAGAAAAAAATGTGCCATTTACTGACATTTAGAAACTTAAAAAATTAATTAACTGTTCAGTCATGCTTCTAATTAACTTACCATACTTCACAGCCCAACTAAATTTAGAAACAATGGTGCAATCTATATTAATATAAGAATTATTTATAAAATTGTAAAAGGAAATCTAGGGGCCCTAAAGTTTGGGTAGCCCTAGGTTGGTGCCTAGTTTACTTATTGATGAAGGCCGGCCCTATACTATTTCAACATGCTTATATTTATTAGCGAAAATATTTAATGTACAAGTCGTCGATATTGAATCTTACCAACTTTAGCATCCTCGCATCAAGACACGGTGGGGTGAGCAAATGTCGGTTCGGTTTTAGGAAAAAACCATAACCGTAACCGATCGGTTACGTCGTTTTAGTTAATTTGGTTAATATGTCGGTTATCGGTTCGGTTTCGGTTATGTTCGGTTAATACCCAAACATAAAACTTGTGCAAACTTGTAAACTTAAAATAGTTAGTAAAGTGTTTGGATCTTTTTCAAGAATACAAATATATATGAAAACACAAGTAAATACATGAAATGCCAAGGAAACAAATAAAAAAATGCTTCAACTATATGAATATACATAAAAAATACATGAGTTATATAAAAGATATATTTCAAGTACATAGATGTATATGAAAGATACATAAAATATACTGGAAATACATGAAAATATGATCCAAGTACATGGATATATGTATGAAAAATACTTAAGTATATAACTATCGGTTCGGTTTCGGTTATTTCGGTTACGGAAGAAGGGAAAACCAAAACCATAACCGAATGGTTCGGTTTTGGCCATATGTTAACCGTAACCGATCGGTTAATTCGGTTTCGGTTATTTTCGGTTTCGGGTTTTTTTGATTATCGGTTTTCGTATGTTCACCCCTAGGTTTCACTCACTAGCTACATATGAATCATGAGAGTGAATTAGTTGATAATATTCAAACTTAATTACTTTGCGTCTTTGTTTAATTAACTTTGGAAGCTAGAGAGAAAAATACTAGATGGCCTCATTTAGAAGACACAAAGGTTAGACTCAGTTGGGCTGTAGGTACGTTTACGTTTACTTGGGTTTCATCTAAATCAAATGGGCTTGATTATAGGTGCTGGGCTAAATTAAATAAGTTGAATACATAATAAAGAATCATAAAAAAAGATCAGATATTAAAGAGTTCAAAATAGTGGTGCACAAAATACCCGAAGCTAAAGAAAATACCGGAACCCGTATCCAACCCTACCTGTAGGGTATGGTCTGGGTATACCCAGCTCACCTAAAACCCGAACTCGGGTTTTTTTTCAACCCAATTTAAACCCGAAACCGGTTATTATAATACCCGTACCCGGTTCTTTAGAATACCCGGTTATCTAGAATACTCGGTTCATTTGTGAAGTTTAACAATTATTTAAAACAGTTAATTTTATAAGTAATCTAAATTTTAAACGTAGTTGTCATCATGTTGAATAACACTAGTATTAGCTTAATTAACTTATTTTATATCATTAATGAGAAATTATAGGCATATATATGAGAAT
Source organism: Ambrosia x helenae (assembly GCA_030844895.1). Classification (NCBI taxonomy): domain Eukaryota; kingdom Viridiplantae; phylum Streptophyta; class Magnoliopsida; order Asterales; family Asteraceae; genus Ambrosia; species Ambrosia x helenae. Next base: position 60,755,850 of record CM061231.1, read on the forward strand.
TGTTTATGTATATTGTATGCATGTTTGTGTTTTCTTAAATACTAGTTCTAGACTTTTAGATATTACATAAAAAAGTTATAAACAGTGCTATTTAATGTAACTTGTAATGCTTTCTAGGAATCTAATATTAAAGTATGTATTTTTATGTTATTTACTATTATTTAAGAAGTTTGTATGCAAAAATAGCTTAGGAACAAAAAAATGAATTAAACACAAAAAACTACAAAAAAAAATCACACGGATAGGGTTTTTTGTACCCGAAAACCGGGTATTGAAACCCGAACCCGACCTGAACCCAGGTATATAGGGTATGGTTTTTCAGGAAAATACCATACCCGAACTTGACCCGGTTATTCATAATACCCGGTTATACCCTACTCGATCATACCCGAACCCGGGTATTCGAAAAACCCGGTTTTGTGCACCTCTAGTTCAAAACATAGGCAATTTTATATGGCAGCATCTGTTGCTAGTTGCTACATGTGGATGTACAAAATTTAAATATTTATTTATTTAATCCTTATGGCTAATTAATTCTTTTCCGGTGATCATGATCAGGACGAATGGCGAAGTTTGAATTTCTAGATGATGGGGACCGAAAGTCACGAAACTCAATTTTTTTTTTCAAATCGGTGGGGGCCGGGCTAAAAAATACATTTTTTTTATAATCGGTGAGGCCTGAGCACCTCTGGCCCTCATTAAGCTTCAACTTTAAAGCTAGTTTACTACTTGTATTCGAAAATTTGAGTATTTATGAACTGTGATAAATGGGTTCGTAGTTATCTTTGTAATATTGTTTGGCCATGTCTATATAACCGATTAAACATTGTTACACCGATAACTGATTGCTTGTTTCTCGTCTTCGTAACCGACTAGACGACTCCAACACTCATGTTTTTGTTTGTTTCATGTTTCTTGATGTTACTGCAATGTAATTATAATCAAGCAATAGGTAATATTAACTACATGCTACTTTTGAGTTCAATACCGTAGTTACCCAAATTATTTAGATTTTTATATGCCTTAGTAATGTAGAATATAGTATTATTAATAATTTTTTATATATAAATAACATGTAGCTTGTAACCTCCTTTTAAATAAAAAGACTTGTTACGTACATTTTTATTTAGGCCAAAGCCCCGACCCATTAATATATTTAGGCCGAAGCCCTGGCCTGATGAATATGTGGTTAAACTGATCGCTTGTAAAAAAAAAAAAAAAAACTCTTGATTATGAATATCTAGAAATCAAAACATCGAATTATAGGTTAACTTTTGACTTATAAACAAACTGAACCAACCTAAGCGAGCCCATGGAGTAGATCATTGTCCTGACTTGTCATAGATTATTGATAAATGATAAAACTTCGAGGCGAAAAAATCCCAGAAAGTAACGGCAAAATAATTAGCCAAGCTTCATAAATTTTTTACATCACTTATTTCACAACCCCTCTCATCTTTTACTTATTTATCCCTGAATTTGGCATGGCTACATATTACAATAGTTAAAAAAAAATAAAAAAAAATAGGTAAACACAGGTTCTAAGTTCAAGCAGTGAAACGAACATTTAAACCCTGAATAGAAGGGAGACATCTTACTGCTACACCATATCCCTTTGATACCTACAAAATTCTAGATGCGATCTAATTCTAACATATTGACATTAAAGCATTATATTTCATCATAAGTTGACACAACTATTGGGGTTGGTGATTTTAATTTGTGATGAAGAAAGACAAGAACTAGACAAAAAAAAAAAAAAAAAAAAAAGAAAGGGACAAATGAAGACACATTCACAAAGAATAATCCTAAATATGATGATTAAAAAGAAAAGAAGCTAACACACATAAAAATATCCACCTCTCCCCACATGACAATTCAGTCCACCACATTAACTAATATGGTCCATCACAAGTTCACAACACTAATTGGCAAATCATTGTTGGGTCCTTAAGTGATGTGTACATTGTGCAATGAAGGTTTTACATTAAGGTCTAGCCTTTATTTTTCCCTATATATAAAGAGCATGTCTTGCCTTCTTGCTTCTTCATCCATTTGCAAGTTTGTACAGAGAAATAAATGATATTTTCAAGGTTAGTAATCATATGAAAAGATTGATGTCAAACATCCAAGAAATCATCTTTTTTTTTTTTTTCTTTTTTAGTAATGGGTATAAAAGTAATTTAATTACTCTTTGTTTGTATGAATTTCCAGGCTTATTGACTATGGAGTTACAGAAATAACATGGGAAAATGGTCAACCAACCATGCATGAGTGTGGAATGACCAATGAAACACTAGAATCCATTGTTCATCATGCTACAACATATTACAACAAAAGTCAATATCAAGACATTGACCTACAAACAAGTAAAAAGCCTGCCAAGAACATATAACATAAGCTCTAATGTTGCATCTTCCAGTGAGAAACGAGTTGATACCGCAAGCCCGAGTTACCTAAAGAAACGGCCTAGATCATCTGCAACTGTCCATGATCAATGTGTAAGAAGTTTGGATTTGCAAGAAGATGATATTGGTAACAGCAAAGATAATGACACTACAATGATGACATGGCCTTCACCCGGCTTGACAAATCAGAGCTTGAAGAGTAAAAGGACAGATGATGATTCTGATTGTCAAAATAAATGGGTAAAAATATTTAACTTTTATTGAAAAATGGATGTTTGGGAACTTGCCCGTCTATCTGCCACCCTACTGTAAATTTTGCCCTTTTGTTTATTAATGTGGCTAAAAAAAAGAAACTAGTACCGGATTTATCATTTTTTATATTTGAACAGAAAAATCAAGAAAAAGAAGAATGCAAGAATGAGGGTGACATAATTCAATCCCAATCAAGTCGGCAAAGCAGAGCTGTAGCTATTCATAACCAGTCTGAACGGGTAATTGTTACAAGTTTATTAATTTATAAAAGTACTAAAAAATTATAACTTTTAAATCATGTAGTGTGATCTTACGCGGTATGTCATTGTTTTAGAGAAGAAGAGAAAGGATTAACCAGAAGATGAAAGCTCTACAGAAGCTGGTGCCTAATGCTAATAAGGTCAGGATATACAATGTTCTTTTGTAATGTTTGACTTTTGAAGTCAATCCTACCAAATCCATTTACAAAATCCTTCTTTGTCTCTTGAAAAAACATAGCATTAGAACCTTTATATATGTAAATAGCTTAAGGTAAACTGGATTGTCAAAAAGGTTTATAATTTTTCATCACGTTTTGTCCAATTTAGAGTTATAGTTTAGTCTTTTTGACCTAATAAGGCAACATTTAAATTTTGGAACTATTATATAGACGGATAAAGCTTCGATGTTGGATGAAGTGATAGATTACATAAAGAAGCTACAAACACAAGTGCAGATAATGAAAAACATGTCAATTCCACCTCCACAAATGATGATACCAGTACCCTTACAATTGCAACAACAACAACACCACCTTCAGGTGTCGATGCTAGCCGAAATGGGAACGAGATTAGGCTTTCAGATGGGTATGCCCCTGCCACTTCAGCATCCTTTCATGGTCCCACAAACAATGGCTAGTCCATGGTCACACACAATCCACAATCACCATCCACCAACAGCATAGATCCTCTCAACGATCCACGTAGTACATTTCTAGCACAAGTATGTCAAAAAACAGAAAGAGGATAATTCTAGTTTGACCTTTTGTAGTCAAACTTCTAGTTTTCAACTTCAAATTAGTAAAAAAAAATGTCTTCTTTGTTGCAACATATGAACACCGATATGTCTAACAATATGGATGGGTTCTTTCGACAATAGGTCAACTAGGGAAAACAATGGGCTTGAGCTCATCTCATCCAGACAATGTCCAGAAGGAGTGATGATACCCAACCATCTTCTTGTTATTGTCATTAGTGTTTTTTACAACTGCTTACTCGTTATGTATTGATCATTTAGAAGTTTTTGTTTATGCATCGCTGATTTATTATGTTTTATCGAAGTACAATAGAACCAAAAGGCAAGTTATACTCAAGGCATATTGTGTTTCCTCCTATTAAAAAGTTATGATCATTAGTGCACATAGTACAATCTTCAAAGAAAGACTACTGATAAATAATGCAGATTATACATTATCGATAACACAAAAGACATTCACAAGTAAACTAAAGACCTTACAAAACATGCAATCTATCATGATTCAGGCCAAATGTAGTGGCTAAGTTTGACAAAAAGTGAGGGTCAGACCATGGGTTGCGGTAATCCTAGACCGCAAGTCTTCATGGTCCCATAAAATTGGGTCATGTAAGAGGTTATCAGAAACAGCTCTTCATGTTCTGGGCTTTCAGAAACAGGACCACCACAAGAAAGATCTCATATTGAAAAGCTAAGAGATGTATTATAGGGATTATGTATGTAGAGCAACGAATTGATTATAGATTTTTCGATCCAGGTTGGGTCACATAATGAAAATATAATACCAAGTTAATTATAGAATGCATAATTATAAATGTCATTAGAAAATGCATAATAACAATCAAACGTCATTACAATTGATCTCCATGGGTTTACATCTCTAAAAAACGATATATTACATCTTCAAGACAAACATACCTAAGCAACTCATTTTCGATGTAACAAATTGTGACACCCGGCAACTTCCGATCAACACTGACGTGATTTTTATGATTAAAATTAAATATTTATTTCAGATATTGCTAATTATTAAGTTTCGGAAGTTTACTGACCGTTTTCACAATCGAAACTGCGACCGATTTAATGAACGCGATTTAAACGCGCGAACTGAAAACACGCATCGAATAACGAAAATATTTATAATTTTGCTCGGTTTATTATTATTATTAATTTCGAATGAAACCGACCACTTTTTATAATTAATTATCGAGCCTAAAATGGAACCGAGGCATTGTACGTTTATACGGGTTCGATACGCGGTACAAGTCACCTACCAACAAACCCTAGGTATATAAACATATTATTCTTCTTCTTCTCCTCATTTTCACCCAACACACAAACCCTAACCCCTCTCTCTCTCTCTAAAAACCGGTGCCCCCTCTCTCTCTCTAAACATCTCCTTCTCTCCCGCTCGTCTCTCTCTCTCCTCTGTTCAGAACGGCCAGCCACCACCACAGCTGGGTGGTGGCGGCGTGGTGGTTTTTAAGCCCGTATATGGGTTGTGGTGAAGGCTCACGAGGGTGGTGGTGGTTTTGAGATGAAAGGCAGACAATGGTGGTGGTTTCGAGGTAGGTGATGGTCGCGTGGGGTTATTGGTGATGGTTAAGGGTGGCGTGTGATGGTTCAAGGAGGACCCGACTGTGGTGGTTTGGTGCTGCGGGTGGTGATTGTGGTGGTTCATCCTAGGTGGTGATTATTTCCAGGTTTGGTAGTGGTTAGGCGTGGTCCGGTTGTAGTCGTCAAGGGTGGCAGGTGCGGCTTGGGATGGTTGCTGTGGTGGTGGTTCCTTCAGTGTTGGTTGGGGTCACAACTTGAAGATGAGTTTCCGGGCCAGATCTGGCTCGGCTCGAGTCAAATCTGTTCGGGCTCGTTTCGGGGTTCGACTCGGTGTGGTTGGGTTAGTTTTGGATGCTCGAGTCAGACTTGGTTCCGGGATATGCTGGTTCAGATGTGGTCCACGGGTTCGAGTCATGGTTCGAATCGGGTAGTTCGTTAGACATATTTTGGTGCTCGGGTTAAGATGGTTTCGTGTTGGTGGTCTGGGTCTCGTTTCAGATCTGGTCGGGTTTTGGAGCAGGTTGCTGGGGTTCGTTTTCGAGTTCGGGCCTGGGGTCTTGGTTCAGATTTGGTCCCGGTTAGGTCCGGGTCAGATCCGTGTTCGTTTGATCTCGAGACAGTTTTGGGTCTTGGGTGTTGTGATATTTGGACACGGTTCAGCTTTTGGTTTGTTTTGGGTTCGAGTCACGGGTTCGGTTCCGGTCGGGTTGATTTTGGTTAGATCCGGGTTCACGTTTTGTTCGAGATCGGGTTTGGTTCGGGTCTTGTTCGGGTCAGATCTGGATAGTCAAAGCTGGTCAAACTTTGGTTCCGGCCTACACGTAGTTCGAGGTGGCTCCGGGTTACACGCGATGATTTGGTATAACTTACATTCGTATTTTATTATTTATTATAGATATCTTATATTTATAAATTTATATATTTGTAAATATTATTATGTTTATGAATATTGTAAATGTATAAATATATTGATATGGATGAACAGTTTTGACTCGCGAACGAACCAAATAAAAACAATAACCGGTAACAATATTAAATATCGAACGATTTGGTAAACGATTAACTTGACGTGACTTATGGTTTCGAACTCGGACTAAATATAATTGGACTATATTGTCGGACTATATTATATATATATATATATTGGTATATATATATATATATATATATTTATATAATTAAGTGTATTTAGGTGTTGAAACGTATAGTCTCGTGAATTGGAAATGTGAATAAAAGGACTTGATGAATTGTGTTTGAAAGTTGATTTTGGGGAAAATTGTAGACAACGGGTGTTGTCTGGTTTGTACAAAAACAGAGGAAACTCTGCCCAAATTTTTATAAAATCAAAGCGTAACGAACTACTATTTCTATAAATAAATTCCCCCTAAGTGTTTTGGACAAACAAATCGAAATGCTTTCAAGGTCTGTTTATTCGTAACGATAAAGATGATTTCAAACAATACTTGGGAAAAAGTAACAAATATCATTGATCGGTTTAATAACTAAATTTGTATTTCCTCAAAGGGTATTTTCTAAAATATAATTACGCAAAACAAATACATTTACATGATTTGCGAGACGAGCTACGATTCAGGATAATATACGTTTCGGGGTACTAGTCCAACATGGTTTATACACAAATAGTGACAAGTGTGAAACTTGGGTACTATGTTGTATGTAACTTGTGAATTAAGATAAGTCATGATCGGTTCGTCGAGTTGAAACGTATTGAGACTCGCGTTGGTACACACGAGTCTAAACAGTCGGATAGACTATCTTTTAGGCGGTTAATAAGCTAGGCTTATGTGTGATAGACTGTTAAGGTGTCCTTTGTTGGTAATTAGGGCACGAGGAAGTCGGTCGAGGTCTCAGGCTTTGTTTGCTAGCTTAGCACGGAAATTAAGGTGAGTTCATAACCCCACTTTTTACTGTTTTATAAATGTTTCCGGGGTGGAAGACATGCTTCTTTATGAAAAACTGAGGAACTTAAAACGAAACAAAGTTTTGGAAAATGAAACGGGTTGCGTGAGTTTACGGCCCCTCTTTTAACTGGTTTCACTTTTCGGGGGAGAAAACATGTGTTAAAACTTATGTTTGGTAACTACTGTCATACTATGGGTTTTCTATGGTTTACTATACGATCTTTGGAAGTCCCGGGGGGAACCATGAATGTGCGGGTTTGCACAACGGGGAAATGTGAATAGCGCTATTGGGAGTGACCAACCCCGCTCGTCGGCTTGGAGGGCCGGGCGAGTGCATATTGTCTCAAACAGGAACAACTGGTTTACTTTTCGGGCACAACATCTGGTGTTCGAGTTAGTAATGGTTTTCCAATCGTGGTAGTAACAAAACGTACGCCTAGCTAGCGTATACTGGTTTTCGATTTGTTATAGTATGGACAGGGTGAACATGGTAACACTTTTGGAACTTGGTAATGTTTGATAACATTTTGCAAAACTTATGAACTCACCAGCATTATATGTTGACTTTTAAGTATGTCTTTCAGGTTTGAACTTTGGTAACGGCACGGTTGGAGTAGTCGGCATATTGGGATCGGGGATCCTAGAGGGTTAGCAATGGCGTTCAGGATATAAGAGTCTTAGATGCATCTTTCCGCTGCGCTGGCAAAGGCACCAAACGTCGCATCCGACAAGGGAAAAGTCGGGGTGTGACAGTTTGGTATCAGAGCCAGGTTTTAGCGAATTAGGTGTCTGGGTAGATATCTAAGCTTTAACCTGAGTTTGTTTTGAAGTTGGGACCGAATTTTCTAAGACAAAGTATTTAGCACGAACGCCTAGGAACTTAAATTCCAACTGTTGCCAAGTGTGTTACATGACTATTAGTGTGTTAAGTCACACTAAACTCAGCGTACATTCCTTCGGCGCAAGGAACAATTATTTTTCTTATGTGAATAGGAAGTCGGTATTTTCTATAGTGGTATATAGAAAGGATAATAACACGTGGTGGTTAGGCATACCTCACTGGTGACTGGCGAGTCATTGCTTTAGATACCTGAGTGGTTATTCACATAGAGTAGCTGAGTCATTGTTTCTTGGTATGTGAAACAACTTACTTGTTTATATACTGTGTGCATTTACTTAAAGTATATATAGTACGTATCGCCAATGGTTGTCGACTCAAGCTTGGACGTATTGGGAACGCACACACGTGTCATGTTAGTTGGACGAGTTGGCAAGGGGATTGTTGTAGCATCTGCGGTCCCACATCCCGTGTTCGGAGCATGCTATGTCGTCAAGGTCGATTTGGGTCGGAAACATCTTAATGAGGCACCTTATTCTGCCGATGATGCTGCGAAGCTGGAATGCGGACGGGAATAGCACTGGGAAAAAGTGGCGCACACGGCGAACATTATATTATGATATATATACGTGTTATTATATGAATGTAACGAGTGCTCGTGATATAACTTATGATGGAGGTTAATAGGATGATCTGGTGAGGTAAATTCTCGATAACGCAGACGTCACGTTATTGCGAATTTACAGGCACTTGATAATTCTAAAGACATCTATCGTGAGGGTATCTATGCTATTAGGTTGTTGTATATATATATATATATATATAATGGATAAGGGTTTTTCATTATTTTGTTGTTACGGACGTGATTGTCGATTCTCCCCTGTTCGTGTCATTTGTGACCTTGCTTTTCTTAAACCAGTTAAAGTTCTTGATGATCTCGTTTCTTGAACTTCTAAGGTTCATGTTGTAGAACCTAGTTATATCTTTTTGAGTACGATCTACATCTCTCTTCTTTTGTATTCGTGGCCTTCAACATTCAATCATAAAGGAATTTAATTTTTGGTTGATTCCTTATTCTTTTCACCAAATTAGACACACATTTTTGTACACGTGTCAACTATTGCATGTTTGAATTCTTTAAACCTGTGAAGGTCCATTGTAGGGCTTCGCATCAAACAATTGTTTCATTAATGATTTGTTTTATCATCACGTTGCTTGTAATGTTTGTCTTCTAGTCTTGATATGTTAGGCCATTGTGGGCAATGAATCTTTTGGTACTTCGTCGATGAATTTCTTTAAAGTCGACAATTCAGTTGAATCGAATTGTTGGAATTTGATACAGCACCTTGCGGTGAATATTCAATCGACTTGGAATAATGAATGATTTTTTATTGACATGTCTCATTTTCATCAACTCGTTTGTTATTGCCTTAAATGCATACACACCTTGTGGTGTGTAACGAAAAAGTTGGTGCACTAGTTGCTTCGTTTGAGGTGCGCCAGTTGTATTTGTTGACAGAGTTGTTGTTTACACTTTGCATTCAGTTGATTCTGAAACTTTATTTAGTGCCATTTGTACCGGCAAGTCCGTTGACTATTTTGTTGTACTACCATTGGTTCTTGGATGATATCCTACCTCAAATTTTGAGGACAAAATTTCTGTAACATGGGGAGAATGTGACACCGGCAACTTCCGATCAACACTGACGTGATTTTTATGATTAAAATTAAATATTTATTTCAGATATTGCTAATTATTAAGTTTCGGAAGTTTACTGACCGTTTTCACAATCGAAACTGCGACCGATTTAATGAACGCGATTTAAACGCGCGAACTGAAAACACGCATCGAATAACGAAAATATTTATAATTTTGCTCGGTTTATTATTATTATTAATTTCGAATGAAACCGACCACTTTTTATAATTAATTATCGAGCCTAAAATGGAACCGAGGCATTGTACGTTTATACGGGTTCGATACGCGGTACAAGTCACCTACCAACAAACCCTAGGTATATAAACATATTATTCTTCTTCTTCTCCTCATTTTCACCCAACACACAAACCCTAACCCCTCTCTCTCTCTCTCTAAAAACCGGTGCCCCCTCTCTCTCTCTAAACATCTCCTTCTCTCCCGCTCGTCTCTCTCTCTCCTCTGTTCAGAACGGCCAGCCACCACCACAGCTGGGTGGTGGCGGCGTGGTGGTTTTTAAGCCCGTATATGGGTTGTGGTGAAGGCTCACGAGGGTGGTGGTGGTTTTGAGATGAAAGGCAGACAATGGTGGTGGTTTCGAGGTAGGTGATGGTCGCGTGGGGTTATTGGTGATGGTTAAGGGTGGCGTGTGATGGTTCAAGGAGGACCCGACTGTGGTGGTTTGGTGCTGCGGGTGGTGATTGTGGTGGTTCATCCTAGGTGGTGATTATTTCCAGGTTTGGTAGTGGTTAGGCGTGGTCCGGTTGTAGTCGTCAAGGGTGGCAGGTGCGGCTTGGGATGGTTGCTGTGGTGGTTCCTTCAGTGTTGGTTGGGGTCACAACTTGAAGATGAGTTTCCGGGCCAGATCTGGCTCGGCTCGAGTCAAATCTGTTCGGGCTCGTTTCGGGGTTCGACTCGGTGTGGTTGGGTTAGTTTTGGATGCTCGAGTCAGACTTGGTTCCGGGATATGCTGGTTCAGATGTGGTCCAAGGGTTCGAGTCATGGTTAGAATCGGGTAGTTCGTTAGACATATTTTGGTGCTCGGGTTAAGATGGTTTCGTGTTGGTGGTCTGGGTCTCGTTTCAGATCTGGTCGGGTTTTGGAGCAGGTTGCTGGGGTTCGTTTTCGAGTTCGGGCCTGGGGTCTTGGTTCAGATTTGGTCCCGGTTAGGTCGGGTCAGATCCGTGTTCGTTTGATCTCGAGACAGTTTTGGGTCTTGGGTGTTGTGATATTTGGACACGGTTCAGCTTTTGGTTTGTTTTGGGTTCGAGTCACGGGTTCGGTTCCGGTCGGGTTGATTTTGGTTAGATCCGGGTTCACGTTTTGTTCGAGATCGGGTTTGGTTCGGGTCTTGTTCGGGTCAGATCTGGATAGTCAAAGCTGGTCAAACTTTGGTTCCGGCCTACACGTAGTTCGAGGTGGCTCCGGGTTACACGCGATGATTTGGTATAACTTACATTCGTATTTTATTATTTATTATAGATATCTTATATTTATAAATTTATATATTTGTAAATATTATTATGTTTATGAATATTGTAAATGTATAAATATATTGATATGGATGAACAGTTTTGACTCGCGAACGAACCAAATAAAAACAATAACCGGTAACAATATTAAATATCGAACGATTTGGTAAACGATTAACTTGACGTGACTTATGGTTTCGAACTCGGACTAAATATAATTGGACTATATTGTCGGACTATATTATATATATATATTGGTATATATATATATATATATTTATATAATTAAGTGTATTTAGGTGTTGAAACGTATAGTCTCGTGAATCGGAAATGTGAATAAAAGGACTTGATGAATTGTGTTTGAAAGTTGATTTTGGGGAAAATTGTAGACAACGGGTGTTGTCTGGTTTGTACAAAAACAGAGGAAACTCTGCCCAAATTTTTATAAAATCAAAGCGTAACGAACTACTATTTCTATAAATAAATTCCCCCTAAGTGTTTTGGACAAACAAATCGAAATGCTTTCAAGGTCTGTTTATTCGTAACGATAAAGATGATTTCAAACAATACTTGGGAAAAAGTAACAAATATCATTGATCGGTTTAATAACTAAATTTGTATTTCCTCAAAGGGTATTTTCTAAAATATAATTACGCAAAACAAATACATTTACATGATTTGCGAGACGAGCTACGATTCAGGATAATATACGTTTCGGGGTACTAGTCCAACATGGTTTATACACAAATAGTGACAAGTGTGAAACTTGGGTACTATGTTGTATGTAACTTGTGAATTAAGATAAGTCATGATCGGTTCGTCGAGTTGAAACGTATTGAGACTCGCGTTGGTACACACGAGTCTAAACAGTCGGATAGACTATCTTTTAGGCGGTTAATAAGCTAGGCTTATGTGTGATAGACTGTTAAGGTGTCCTTTGTTGGTAATTAGGGCACGAGGAAGTCGGTCGAGGTCTCAGGCTTTGTTTGCTAGCTTAGCACGAAAATTAAGGTGAGTTCATAACCCCACTTTTTACTGTTTTATAAATGTTTCCGGGGTGGAAGACATGCTTCTTTATGAAAAACTGAGGAACTTAAAACGAAACAAAGTTTTGGAAAATGAAACGGGTTGCGTGAGTTTACGGCCCCTCTTTTAACTGGTTTCACTTTTCGGGGGAGAAAACATGTGTTAAAACTTATGTTTGGTAACTACTGTCATACTATGGGTTTTCTATGGTTTACTATACGATCTTTGGAAGTCCCGGGGGGAACCATGAATGTGCGGGTTTGCACAACGGGGAAATGTGAATAGCGCTATTGGGAGTGACCAACCCCGCTCGTCGGCTTGGAGGGCCGGGCGAGTGCATATTGTCTCAAACAGGAACAACTGGTTTACTTTTCGGGCACAACATCTGGTGTTCGAGTTAGTAATGGTTTTCCAATCGTGGTAGTAACAAAACGTACGCCTAGCTAGCGTATACTGGTTTTCGATTTGTTATAGTATGGACAGGGTGAACATGGTAACACTTTTGGAACTTGGTAATGTTTGATAACATTTTGCAAAACTTATGAACTCACCAGCATTATATGTTGACTTTTAAGTATGTCTTTCAGGTTTGAACTTTGGTAACGGCACGGTTGGAGTAGTCGGCATATTGGGATCGGGGATCCTAGAGGGTTAGCAATGGCGTTCAGGATATAAGAGTCTTAGATGCATCTTTCCGCTGCGCTGGCAAAGGCACCAAACGTCGCATCCGACAAGGGAAAGTCGGGTGTGACACAAATACAACTATCATTCGAATATTCATCACCAATCCGATTACGCAAATCAGACTTCACATACTTCATTGCAGGAAAATATCTCTCAACACTTGCTGTTGCGACAGGTAAAACTAATGATAACTTCAATAAACGATACACCGACGTAAATGAAATATGTTTCTTTGTTTCCACCATCAATCTTAAAAGAGTAGATAAACCATTCAAGTTGGCAAATCTTGTATCCGCCTTCAAATTATCAATGTAGTTGGGGAGCTCAAGCTTAAGTCTTCTTTTTATCGTCTTCATTAAAATCATATGGATATATATCGGCTAACCTTATTATCTTTGGTATGTTAAACTCAATTTAATTATCACGTGGACTCAAGCTACCTATATTCATAAGTAATTCAGATGTTACCTTATTAAAACGGTTCTCAAACTCTTCGATTTGCATATCTAGCACAGTGTTTAAGCAATCAAACTCATAATAGACGTAATATGTGATGTTTGTCTTTTGTCTTGGCTTTCTTGGGTCAATGTAATTAGCGTTCATGTTGATCATTTCAGCGTCATGTTTATTGCAAAAAGAGTTGACTTCCTCCAAAAGTGAATCAAAACCCTCTAATCTAAAATTTTGGAGTTGTAATTTTGTCGAATTAACCAATGAGATTGAATTCAACAAATCTTGATCTTTCCTTTGAAGACATTGTGACAATATATTTGTAATCTCCAAAATATGCATCATCAAATGTAAGTAAAACACAAATTCAAATGTTATCAAATCTATATGAAGTCCATCTGCTTGCATTCGGCTTTCAGGAATGTCACTTGCCTTTTCAATATATTCAAGCACTTCAACAACCGACGCATATGAACTAACCAAATGAGTAAGTGTTTTATAATGAGAATTCCAATGTGTATCTCTGACTCTTTCAAGAGATAATTTTTTTAATTAAATCACTTCCGGTGTCAATTTCTAAATGACCAATTGCCTCTTCCAATTTCTCTCTTTGACTTTCTCGAAACATGTCCTGTACTCCTGTTGTGTGCAAGATGCACAAACAACATTCGTCAAAGTGCTTATTGTCTCAAAAAATTTCTAAACACGCATATGTTTCCGTGCAACCATCACAACAACCGGTTGAAATTCGTAGGCAAAACAATGTACATTATATGCTGAATGATTTTCTTGCAAAATTAAAGCTTTCAAAACATTGAACTCATCAACCATGTTAGTTATGCCATCATAACTTTGACCTCTAACCTTAGTCCAATCCAATTCATATCGGGCAAAGAAATCATCAATAGCAGATCTGAGAGATAACACAAACATTTCCTTCCCATGAACAATACCAACAAAACGCTCTTTAACAACTCCAAATTTATCAACATATTGTATACCCACATCCATTTGTTCACTTTCATATATATCATCCGATCCATCAACTAACAAGGAAAACACATCATCACCAAGATCTTCAAAAACTTGCTTCAGTACTTCTTGTCCAAAACACTTAATAATATCTTTCTGAAAGTTTTGAGATATCATTTGATAAATCCACGGTGCATCCGCTAAAATATCCTTACAGATAGTTTCATATAGTTCTTCCAAAAATGCAATAACTCCAAAAAATCTCATATATGTAAAGAACCTTCTAATTCACCAGAACCACGACAAGATAATCCTTCGCTTAACAACGCTTCAGAAAGAGCAAGCAAATACCCCAACCGAATTCGATATTCAGACTCATGCTTATCACTTTGTTTTTCTAAGTCAACATGTATCAGTTGAATTTGTCTAAGCATATCTTCATATTGTTTGACTAAATTGTTGTACAAAGTATTAACATCACTAGCATGAAACATAAACCTTTCTGTTTTATTCCTGTTATTAAAACCTTCCACAACATTTGAAGATGATGATTCATTGTCTAGTAACTCACTTTTGAAATATCTTTCTATATTCCCTAAAATTGAAAAATAAAATGCAACTCAACTCAACTAACAATCTAAGGTAGCGTTCATTTCATGGATTGCAATAGAATTGGAATTGTGATTCGCGCGAAAACTATAATTTGATTTGGAATTTAAATGTTTTCGTTTCGTAAAATAGAATGGAATCTTGATGGAATTGAAATGTGAATTCCCTTCTGTATGTTGTAGTTCAATTATAATTCCTTCTTTTGTTGTCACGAATAGGGTCGTTCTTTTTTATCTGTACCCGATAACCGAACCCGACCCGAATAGACCCGACCCGATAAACTATTGGACCCGATAAACCCGAACCCGATCTACCATAAAACCCAAACCCGATTGCCCTTAATTGGGTTGGTGTTTGGATGAAGTTTATGGAATTCGGGTGAACCCGAACAATCCGAGAAAGTTTCGGATAATCAAATCCCGACTTTTCCTATAAGATATATATTGAAGTTTCAAAATTATGGTTTCATTATCACTTAGTTATTATCCTACTTCCTAGATATTAATATATAATTTAAAATTATCACTTACCCATTTTATGAATTCTCTATAACTTATAAATACATCAGCTTTCTTATTTCTTTCACCTTTACAAATGTTTGATTTAATTTACATCAATATTTTTGGTTTATGATTTTTGGTGAGATGATTTGGTATATGGTTACAAAACCCAAAAAACAATTCATACAGTAACAATGTCGACCATAACATATTTTTGGATTGACAATCATGATTTTAACTTGAATATTAAACTTGAAATCAGCCATAATACTATCAAACTTATTCATAATTTTTAACTTGAAATCAATTTTGGTATTGGTCTTCATGAATAACAGTAGTAACAATTTCAGCTATAACATGAATTTTGGTATTTATACGTTTATTAATCAGTATCCCCCTTCCTAAAAATAGTTTTCATGAAACTATACTAACCCGAAACCCGACTTGATACAACCCGAACCTCTTAACCGAACACCGAAGAACCCGAACCTAGAATGGTTCGGTTATCGGATAATATTTTTAGTTTTGTAAACCCGAACAACCCGACCCAAAAATCCCGAAACCCGAGAAAAACAACCCGAAGAACACCCCTAGTCACGAACAACGTAAGAAGTCGAATATAAATTCCAATTCCATCCGAATTCCATTCCATTGAACGCTACCTAAATATTCAAATCAAATAGCACTTAGATAATAAAATATTAGTTAGACTCTAACAAGTAATTACATAATATCTAATGAACTGTTAAAAAAATAGCAATGAAACTCAAGTAAAAAATTATAAAAATAAGAAACCTGATGTTAGAGTGACAACTTGAGACTTGAGTGGCCGTTGGTTTGCAAACAGCAACAAGGTTGTGGGGCGTTTTTAAGGTTTGTTGAGTTTTAGTGTATAGACTTTTTTGTTTGGGCCTTTGTGTTGGAATAAAGTATTAAGGTGAGCTTCTTTTAATATGGGTTTACTATTTTTAAGGAGTTAAGATTTTTTTTAATATGTTGCTGATTTAATTAAAACTAGCTCGTTTCTCATACGCATGTTGCGACGGGGATCTAACGTGGACAAAACGCGTGATGACAACAAAAGTTAGGGACTGCGTGGTAACTTCATTAAAGTCGAGAGGTAACAAAGTAAATTAGTAGTGGGTAATTATTCGCGCTCCGCATCGGGTTGAAAGCGTAGATAAAAAGGAATTTTTGTTGTTAAATTTAAAAAAGCGAAAAGCTTAGGGTTGGTTTAAGAAACAAAATATATTTTAGTTAAAGTTCAGGGGTTATGTGGTAACCTTGTTAAAGTTTAGGGATAGAAAAGTTGAGTGACCTAATTTAAACAACCATTAATCTTGCTTACTATTTTACAATGTTATCCCTAATTAAAAGGATAAAATAACTTAAAAAAAATAAAGTGTATGAGGTAAACATAAAATTTAAGAATAAGCCTTACTAAGGCTCGACCCTGCATCAGATAAAACCAATGGGCATGAGCATCCAGACCATGTCTAGAAGAAGTGATGATACCTAAAAGCATCTTGTTCTTATTATTAGTGTTTATTACAACTGCTAATTCATTATGTGTTGATCATTTAAAATTCCTTTTATGTATCTATGCTTAGTATCGGTTGTGCTGAGTTATTATGTTTTATCAAAGTACAATAAAACCAAAAGCGGGTTATAAGGCAGATTGTGTTTCCTCATGATAGAAATTATTACTAGTGCACATAGTACAACCCAGTTGAAAAACTGCTAATATACAATGCAGATTGAACAGTATTAATGACAAACACTAAAGAAATTCACAAGTACATTAAAGACCTTATGAAACATGCAATCTATTATGATTTAGGACAAAGATAGTGGCTAAGTATATTGAGGTTTCATTAAACAAGTAACTTGTGGAATCTTACAATTGTTGTGGACATGTTTGTGTTCATAATTGTTTGTATGTGTTTTTATCAATTATGATTACTTGATAAAATTTAGTTATAATATATTCTATTTTTCTAACTCTTTAATCTTGTTTACATAGAAAGTAAAATTATATGTGTAATAACTTAGCTTCGTTGCTACCATGATAGGGATGTCCCTATACGAAGAAGTGATTTGGCTAAAGACTAAAAGGAATATTCCAATGTGGACATTGTAGGTGGTGAAGCTTTTTCAAGATCTTATATGCACATTGACAAGTATCTTTTGATCATGTTAACTATGCAAAATTGTCTCCACTGAGACTAACAATCGAGCCTGCAATGAGACTATTGAGTCCACCACCAGATCCTCATGTCAGAATGGTCTGAAAATGAGAACTCAATAACATTTCGTCAAATTTTGGAGGCATTAACTCTAATTCCTTTGAAACATTGCAATTCCTTCTTTAACTTTCTTTGAACCAAACGACCTACTTCTGCTTGTATAAGATGTCTCAGGTTCGCCAGAAACAATGGTTTCAAAAGCACCCACCAAAGCTTTAACTTTGCTCTTTCTAGTTTGAATGAGTCTACTAGCAGTCTCTTTTATGACATTGTTGACCAACACTGCATCCTTCTTTTCTTCCATTTCTTGGTGTTTAAGGTCAATGTTGATTTTTTGACTTTCATAAATGTATACCACACCATCAGATGACAATCTTTTTAAAGTAATCTTCTCTCCCTCTTCAGTTTCGTTTTCTAACTCTTTACCTTTCTTGAATTGCAGTTCCACAAGGTTGTTGCTTTCGGATTCAGGACTGACAATGGTTCCTCTTCTGAATCTTGCATCATCTATATCATTAGTTTCCACCACCAACTTTTTGTCACTAGTCATCTTTTGGGTGTCATTGACTTTTGAATCAACATTGTCATTGTGTTGACCATCGTTTGCAAGTGCATCGACTTCTAATGACAGTAATGAAGATTCCACCACCTCATTTAGATCATCTTTCATGGCTTCTACTTCGGATCTAGAAGGTTGACCATCTTTTGCAAGGATATCATATTCGATTGATGGTGGTAAAGGTGCCACCACCTCATTTTGATTATCCTCCAATGTGGAAGATTTCACAACCTCATTTTGTTCATCTTTCAATGATGGTTTTGAAGATTCTACCACCTCATTTTGATCATCTTTCATGGTTTTCACCTCGGAGCTCGAAGGAGAACAATCAGGGGACTTTTGACTTTGACTCTTAGTAATTTCAGCGTCATTGTTAGGTTCATTGGCATGCAAAGTCTCTTCATGCACATGTTCTTCGATGAGTTTCATGGGTTTTGACTTTCTTGACCCCTTAATCTCCGGTTTGGGGAAACTTTTATAAGTTCTCAAAGGTGATACCTTTGCATTATTTTTTGAGGTGGAAACAGTAGCTTTTATGGAATTAGATTTTTTGTTCAGTAAAGGGAGTTTTGAATCTTTTCTTGATTCATTCTTGTTTATTGTAGATCCTCGACATGTTGACCCGTTAGAGACAGATGCAACATCTCTATTTGGAGGAATTATGATTTCGCTTAGTCGTCTTTTGGGCCATCTTGAAGCAGGGAGTGACGTATCTTTACTAGGTACACATAAGGCACTGAGTCTTCTTCTAGGACTTCTAGAAGATGGCATATTATATGTTTTCGTTTGTGAATTCGTAGACTTCAGCTTATCATCTCTTTTCTTTGGTTCATCTGTGGCGTCTTTCTTCAAAGTGTGGTCCTTTACAACACTGTTGTTCTTGAAACCGCGTGTTGTAGACTTGGGAATGACTGGAGGTGGTTTATTGATTCTGGGAAACGAATTTGATGAATGCAAGTGAGTTCTATATGTAGGAGGATTTGGTACTCTTTTGGGAGATGAGTGTTTTGGCTTTGTTTCCGTGGTTGGTTTAATTTCACACTTGCAATTATCATGGCATGAACCTGTTGGACCTGTGAGATACCGGCTTGGGACCTTTGGTCCAGTGGGCTCCATTTTGAAGGTCCTGGGTGAGCCTTTTCGTGAACGGTTCATGTGAAGTATGGTTTATTAGTCTTAATGTGAAACAACATTCCTACAAGACATTTCAAATGCAAATTGCAATGTGAAAAAAAAAAAAAAAGAACCCTTAAAACTTGAATGTAATAGGTTTTTTTTACATTATACGAATTTATAGAATGAACAACATTATCAATCACACAAATGGTGAAAGTGACCATTAAACATATGATTGATGAAATGAATACCTTTTGTATTTGAATCTTAGGAAACTTTCTGACCCTTTTTGTTTGCATTAGATGACTTTAGCAATAAAGGATTTGGTGCCTGTTCTTGGGAGAAATTTAGAATTTTAGGAGAATTTTGATAGTTGGAAAAAAGAGAGGAAAAGAATTGATTTAGTTTCTAAAACACTAGATAATTTTCTATGTTTAGAAATAGTTTGATGGCTTTAAAAAAGATAAATGTTTGCCATAAGTTATGCCGTTGATTTTTTTTATGTCCTATCTTATTACTCGTATCAACGACAAACAAACTTGATTCTAAATATTTCTTTTTCTACACGTTGCAAGATTTGAATCTTTCACCTTTAAAATTAAAGGAATGCACTTTATCATCACACCATGAGGACACATTTTTACTCTTGGTAGTTTGTGGCTAGCATTTGACTTTGGACTACAAGTCAATGGAGGTCTACATTACATGTAGAATTCTACTTTTGAGTATCCACATTCTAAGACTAGTGGGAATGCCCGCACGTTGTTGCGGGTGCGTTTGTTTTGTTGCCTCAAAGTTGTTGTTGGTGTTTGTGGTGCGTGTATGGCATTTATGGACGATTCATTATGGTGATACTAAGTATATAGGAAGCAACAACCTAATATTTAGTTTTAAATTATTTAGTATCCATGAGTTCTTGAGTACCTTGAATAAGTTTGTAAAACTACCGTTGGATACTTTATATAACTGTGTGATATTTCGACATTTATAAAACTATGTTGTATATAAAAAAAGCTTTATAACATAGATTTTTAAAATGTAATACAGAGTTAAAAATGATGCAGTAAAAAAATTCAACTCCTAGTAAGTTTATAGTTTTTTTTCATTGTATGTAATTTATTTAACAAGTATTGTGTTAGTTATGTTCAACCGGTTGGTTGTTTCCGCAAACTGAAATTAATTATGTTAATAAGTTGAATTAAATTGATAAGAATTGGGACCACCAACATTAAACAACCCGAGTCCATTTAGACTAAACCCTACCTAAAAATTTTGTGTTAGATTGATGGCGTGTTAATTCACACCCCTAGCTCCATGTCCTGAACATGTAGTTCTGATTAAAAGTAAAACAAAAAAATGAGACTATGTGTCAAATCCAATTGTTAAAAAGGTTTGCTTATGTAACGACTTATAGAAACTTATTTGGAAAGTACTATATAGTTAGATTGAAGCCATACTTGGTGGTTAGGAGGAATAAGATATTTAAATCAAATATCTAGTATCAATAAAAAGATATAAAACCCCAAAAGCTACATGATAAGATTAGCGAGTCTTAGGGCAAAGATAACATTATATACAACACGAATGTCCTGTATCAATTAAGTTGATGCGTCTGTTTCAAAACACATTCTCTTTAAATCTTTCATTGTTTTAATTTCCTACATAGAAATTTTTACTTAACAATAATAGAAGACCGAAACTCGAGCAAAAAAAAAAGAGCAGGTAGGGCTGCAAACGAACCGAACGAACACGAACTTGTTCGTGTTCGTTTGTTAAGAAAATTATATGTTCACGAACAGTTCATGAACACTTACTGAATGAGATTTTCTGTTCGTGTTCGTTTGCTAAGAAAACACTCATGTTCGTGTTCGTTTGTTAGTTTTGTTCATGAACAAACACGAACACAAACGGACATTAATGAACACAAACATGTGTTCATGAATGGAAACAAACACAAACGGACATATATTACTTTTGAATAACATCGAATTCACATACATTAAGACATTAGTTAGATCCACCCAAAATATAACCTAATTGTCCAAACATACTTGGTATTGGAGAAGGGCATTGGAGGTGAAGGGCATCAACACTGGAACGTGGAAACATATATTGAATACAAAAAATAGGTTTATTGATCTCATATAGTCATATATTTACCTCATATATATTATTTATTTGGTAAAATAAATAAAAATAAATGAATATAAAAAAATGTATACAAATTAAAAACCTTAATAAACTCTCAAACACAAACAAACACGTTACCGAACGTTCACGAACATAAACGAACAAACGCGACCTCTGTTCATGTTCGTTTGTCTAACTAAACGAACGGAATTTTTTGTTCTTGTTCATTCATTTATTAAACGAACGAACACAAACGAACTTCCCGCCAAACAGTTCATAAATTGTTCGCTGAAAGTTCAGTTCGTTTGCAGCCCTAAGAGCAGGCCATTAGATTGGATAAATAATGCCATACCATATTGTTCAACCATCTTTAGTCCCTGACTTGGCTATCTTCTTTGGGTCCTACAAAAGATCATCAACAAAGAAACTTCACGATAGTTAATTTAAATCTCAAATATTTTACAATTTATCAAGTGAAGTTAGTGAGCCAATACAAAGTAAAAGCGTATGCCAAAGTTCAATATTTTATTGGGAAAAAATAATGCAATACATACCGTTTTAGGCTGATGACCCAGGCAGAAAGCTTTCGTCTTTGTCTCATTTTCACAAATCATAAATCGTTCTATTTCACGCTCGATATGGTTGCGCGCATCCATTAAAGCTTGCTAGTAAGAGGCAATAACATATGTCCACGTGCTTGGTCGTCCCTTTTCACATATTAATGGGAAGCATATTCTATTTCTCTATGGTTGGAGATGAGAAGAATGAGAAGCATGTAAATTTTGAGACATGAGAAGGTGTGGATACATAAACACTTCATGGACACTCAAAGGTCTTAATATTAAACATTCAATTAAGATTTATTGTGTTTTATGAGGGTGAGTTACATCTTGAAATGGATATAAAGTATGTATTAGATACATATACAATTGGCATTAAATATTGTACAAGAGGGCATAAAAGGAAGAAATTGGACAAAAATTATAGATTTACTAGCAAGAACCCGCACATTGCAGCGGGGCTGCACGATGTTTGACTCTATATAATTGACATGTACGTAATTGAGATGTTTAGTTACATATTCTTCAATTGTCCACGCGCCTTTCTTGATCACCTCATGCATTACTTTATGTATGCTCCATAGATCAAATGCAAATGCAAATGCAAAAAAAAAAAAAAAAAAAAAAAAAAACCAATAATGTCTAAAATAATATCGTTACGTGGTATGTTTTTATACTAATGACGTTAGACTAATCATCGATTACAGGATGTGTTTGATTTACGGCATTTTATAAAGTGATGACCAACCTTGAAAATTGAATATGGGTAGACTTCAATACATATGCATCTGATTGTGCTTCAGCAATTGACCTAAATAAAAGGACTTGGAATCGTGCTCATGTAGACCTAAACTTCGGAATGTCAAGGAAAATTAACAGTTCTTGGTAAGTTTCAGAGCTGAAAATGCACAACAATGTAAAAAATAAAAAGACTTGGAAGATATCATGTCACCTTTTGATGAAATTGGACTATAGCACTACAATGACAAACCAACATCAATCAATCACTCTTGATTCATTCAATCAAAGACTCTTGTATAAACCCACGAATCAAAATCTAATTAGAAATAGTTATCCACAATCACCGATGAATGAAAGATGACCGACAAACTTAAATTAGAACATATCTGGGTTTGATTGGAAGTGTTTTTTTATGGGGCCAGCATGAGAAAAAAGGAACATACAAATGTATTCCAGGAATTGTTGGTTTCTAACATATGGATTAACTAACACTAATCCCATGAATGAAATTAAGAACACTATCATTAATGCTTGGAATCATTGATTCGGATCTATAACCATATGATGGCTTCTTAAAGAATTTAAATAGTCGCGTCTCTGTTGGGAGAGTGGATGCATGAAGCACATGTTCTGCATTTAGCTTTAAGACTTGTTTTATTGGCAAATCATAGAGATAAACATAGGAGATATATTTTTATAGAGATATATATATACACATAGATATAGATTATTATTATTATTATTATTATTATTATTATTATTATAGATTTTTTAGTAAAGTGGTAGCATAAATATTAAAGAAAGTACAAAATTGACTTATAGTTTTAAGTAATACTTGTGAAATTTATTAACAATGCTTTTTGATGTCATCTTATATTATGAATTCTCTAAGATCTTCTATGCCATGATGTTAAACTTTTCAAATGCTTCAATGGTTTTAATACCATTATTAATTACTTTTAATAGGTTAAACAAGTTGATTTAATAGTTATGTTAAATTTGTCTTGACAACTAAATGAAATTACATTTTTACCCATTTAAATGAATATGAAATGACAATCTTACCCATCCAGAACCCATTATATAGTAGTATAGTATAGATACTAAGACTCTTGATATGCCATCTTAAAAAAGATGTAAATTTACCTTCTTAGCCATCAAACACCCATTATATAGTAGTATAGATAACCATATTATCAATCTGCTTAAAAAAAATATTGAATTTTTTTTTTTTAGAAATTACCAACCCTTCCCCCACTTTCGGTCACCACCCTAAGCACCCTTTTTGAAAATTTCAAACCCCCCTCTCAAGATTGAAATTTTACCGGTGAATTAAAAAACCCACCAAATATTTCGTCTGATTCAAAGAGACGTGACTACACCAAACCTCAGTACCATCAGAGTAATATCGTCATCGGTGGTAGAAGTAGTGAAAGTCGGGTAGGGTTCGCGGGTAAATAGCAACAGATAGGGGCTTGGTGGTTAATAATTCAATTTCAATCCCCCACCCTTGCAACAATAACTTTGTTAAAATAAAATAAAAATCCTCATTAAAATAGAAATTAAATTATTTATCCTAGCAAAATACATTATTAAACAAGAAAACACACAATTAAACTAGAAAACAAATTAACTTAATCTTGGCCTTAACATCTGCATGTCGAAATGTGGTCTAAACTCTAGTCGAACCTATCCGTATGCTTGACTTCAGTCACTTCGATTGCCACGTCTTCGTTAATCACCGTCCTCATCCATGGTTCTTTCGAAAAGGATCTCAAATCGTTCACACTTATTATGGAGATCCGTCCAGTTTCGGTTAAAGTGAATCAAACAGTGCAGTTAGATTCACTGATTAGCTATCAAAATTTTGCTAAAACATTATTCCAATACGAAGACCTGCCTGATTTCCTCGATTCTTGGATGTTAATCCAAGCCGTTGTCAATGCTACTTCTTCTTCTTCGGCCCAACGTGTCACTATAGAGATGATTTAGTTTAAGAAAAATTTAAAATGATAGGACTTTTTGAGAGATGAATTATCATAAGAATTGGTAAAAATGGTAGGATTTTTTATGAGTGTGTTTAGAAAAGTTGGTTGGAATTTATATGGTGAAAATAAAAACAATATTTTTTTATTACATGCTTTTAACAGTGATATGACTGTTTTTTGTTAACTGTATTTCTTTTACAATTGGAATAAAATAACAAAACTATATTAAACCTAAATAAAACTAAAATAAAAAATAAAAAATTTTAGGATGGGATAATAGTTCAGGGATATATGTTGTCTTCAAATTAAACTATATTAAACTAAAATAAAAATTTTTGTTAAATGTATTTCTTTTACAATTGGAATAAAACTAGATGGCCACCCGCGCGTTGCGACGGGGCAACCTGGTAATCATGTTTTTGTTAGTGAGTAGTTGGATATTATATAAAATTTGATTACGTTGGTGTCGCAACAATTTCAGGACTAACAACTCAAGACCAATGAATCATATGTATAACATATTCTCCAACAATCAACCACAAAGTATATCAGTCTCTAAATAATGAAAACTTATTTCAATATAAGCTTAAATTATTAAGTAAAGGAAAAAAAGGAGTCTAAACACACTTGCGTATAGGATTTGATAAATCAATTTAGTAGTCCAGCCGCAACATCTCTAGCGAATCCACACTCAGTTTCTTTGCCAATTAAAGCACAAGTCAATGTTCCTAACATAGTGGCCACTGTAAATTCAAAACACCAATTATTAACTTCAATCAAGAACTCAAAGTTTGACATAAACCTATGAACGATCTACTAATTTCAAGTTACATTTAACACTTGAGCAACCAGCCTAATGGCATTGGTAACATCTTGAGTAATCACCGCAAAAGTCACAAAAATAAAATAAAATTAAAAAGACTCAAACTATACATTAGTGCCCAAATCAAATAAAGTATTACCTGTTTTGCTCTCCCGTCACAACGGAGTAACATGTACATTTCGTGCTCACATATAGTTTTTATTACACTTTGAATTGATTTAACAACTATTAAAATAGAAAATTGCTTAATCTTGGCATTACATCATCCATATCAATTGACTCTGACACCATCACTCACTTATTGCCCTGCAAAAGTAAAAGAAAACTAATATGTATTGCAACAATAATGTTGAACACCTTGTTTACCAACAATTAGTGCACCAAAACTTTCAAGACAACTTTTAGACTTTTGGGAAAAGGCCCAAATTTCTACTTTAGTAAATTTTGAACATTTAGTATTACCCAAGTCAACTAACATGGCCTTTCTCTAAAACTACCAGAATAGTGTATTAAGAATGTAATCACAACTCAAATGCCTTATAAAAATCACATTAGAGAATTATCGAACCATTACTCAAAGTGTGATAGCTCAAAACCCGGAACCATTACCCAGTAAAAACTTAACCGAAGTAGAATACTTTGACACCACTCACGGGTGACAAGCTCTTAACCGAACTCACAACTCATCTACATGTTCCAGTAATCATACAAATATAAAACACACTTGTTTTGTGTTGAGCATCATGTTTTTAGTAATCCCGTCATGCGAGAAACAAATCTCTTATATATTTAGCATTTTTAAGTTTTACAATGGTTTTAGTCACATTCTTCTATGATTGTCGCTCCGTTTTGCTAATTATTATATCACCATTTTAGGGTGATTTTCTCATTCTTCATATGAGCATGAGCTCCCTCATGTGTCAATAGTACTAAAACAAATAATGAACTCATGATGAATACTTATTTCTCATATATGGTGTTCACTATTTAAGTTGTTTGTTTCTAATCAAACAACCCTTTATTAGTTCCTTTCTAAAACATCTCTGAGCATATGATGGAATAGAAATTTATTACATCAGTATTTAGAATATATCTATATATACAAACTTTTTGTAGATTATGAATTACCCACCTTTGCTGGAAGATCCTCCAATTGCAAGGCTCTCTCCTTGATATTGACCCCTATAGTCAACACTTAAGCATATAAAATGCAAGATCAATACAAAATGAAAATTTTACATTTTTAGCATCTTATCATAATTCTCAGAATTCTTGAATGACTATGACAACTTTTTCATGTTTATTTTCTCATTATATCTTCACACATAACATGGGTTACATCCCATTACTAAACTCTTGTTTTATTTGACCCGTTTAAAAGATATTACTATACATTAATTTGCAAACTACTTTGAATAGTAGTTTGCAAATGAATAGTAAAAATATTATTATTTATTTATAGAGTTAATAGCCATTTTCGTCCCTGAGGTTTGGGCCAGTTTGCCACTCCAGTACAAAAGTTTTTTTTTTTGCAATTTCTTCCCTGAGGTTTGGATTTTTTTGCCAAATTCGTCCTTTTCACTAACCCAGTTAAAAAATCTCGTTAAGATCAGGGGTATTTTTGTCTTTTTACCTATAATTATAATTTTAATAAAAAATCTTACCCCACCCCCACCCCTATATCTCTCTGTCTCTTTCTCTTTCTCTTTCTTTCATTCACTCTCTCTCTCTCTCTTTCACTCTCTCTCTCTCTCTCTCTATATCTCTTTCACTCTCTCTCTCTCTCTATATCTTTCACTCTCTCTCTCTCTATATCTTTCACTCTCTCTCTCTCTGCATTGTAAATCATATCACAGTAGTGCTCATTCACTTGACCAAACGACGTCGTTGGATACGAACCAGAGAAAACCCTCTTCTTCTAACCAACCAAACAAAAAACAAATTAGCATAATAATAATAATAATAATAATAAAGAAAAGTAGGAAAGAAACCTGAAGAAGAGGAGGGGCGGGGGGTTCTTGGAAGGAAAGAGAGCGAGTGCACCGGACACCGTCGCCGTCGCGCTTGTACCGGAAACCGTCAGCCCATCGGTGAAGAAACAGAAAGATTGGTTGGTAATCTTACTACCGCTGTTCGATCGGCTAAGAACCAAGGAAAACCCTAACTTACCTTGAGCAAGCGGTGGTGACAACCGGAAACAGTCATCGCCTTTCTTCTTTCTTCGCTACTCTTTCTCTGCACCGGTTTCTTTTTGGGGGTAAAACGGTTGGTAGATGCGTGCATAAAAAGTTGGTAATCGATGAAGAAGGAGGAGGATAATGAAGGATTGAGGCGACAATGAAGAAAAAGCTGGAAGCAGCCAGCAATAATTGAGAAGAGCTTAAAGTATAATCGATGAAGAAGGAGGAGGATAATGAAGGATTAGGTTTGTGTTGGTTCAATTTGTGGTGTAAATGTTTAGCTAGGGTTGATAGTGGAAATAGATTGAGATTTGAAATGTTATTTGTGTTTATTGGAGGATTGGAGTATTATGAGTTGTAATATTATCAGGTTATTGATTGAAGGGGTTAGGGTTAGATTCAGAATCTATTTGGGGAAGAAGGTTGTGCAGTGGGTTAATGGGCTACTTGTTTGGATCCATTGTTGTGTTATAAATTACAGGTGGGTCCCATTTGATAAAAAATATTAAAAAATAAAAGGTCAGGTAAAAAGACAAAAATACCCCTGACCTTAACGAGATTTTTTAACTGGGTTAGTGAAAAGGACGAATTTGGCAAAAAAATCCAAACCTCAGGGAAGGAATTGCAAAAAAAAAAAATTTTGTACTGGAGTGGCAAACTGGCCCAAACCTCAGGGACAAAAATGGCTATTAACTCTTATTTATATTATTATTTTATTTCAAAACTTTATTATATTATATACTATTAATATATTATACCGATCTCGACAATACCGATACCGAACAGTTCGGTATCGGTACAGTACCGGTATGGTAAAATACCGATACCCTACCGATCCCGTACTGATACCGATAATACCGAAACCATGGTTCGGTATCGGTACGGTAACAGTATGGTATCGGTATTTTACCTTAAAATACCGATACCATACCGATCCCGTGCCGATACCGATAATACCAAAACCGAAAATCCATAAATATGGGTACCGATACCGATCCCAAAACCACTCGGTTCGGTATCGGTTCGGTACGGGATCGGGACGGGACGGGATTGGTATTCGGCCTTGTATGCTCATCCCTAATTAATATATTATATACTATTATTTTATTCATATTATTTTATTAAAAAAATTTATTATATTATATACTATTAATATAAATAACATAATCTTATGTAATTTCGTTTACAACCAAAATGGAATCTCGATTGTATAATTAATTGATTGATTAACACCTATCTAAATCTCGATTGTAAAACGCGCAATGCGCGTGATTTTATACAACTAGTTTTCTTTAAAATAAAACCCCAATCCATTCATTCTTTTGATCAATTAGCGGTTAATACTATACACGTATAAACATAAGATCATATCTCATATGTTTATGACATCCAGTATAATCCATGTCTCATATTCTTAAAGGGAAAATGAACGCTTTCTGTTCCAGTGCGCCTTAGGTGACGTTAAGTGCTGACGCCTACGCCTCGCGCGTATGTGCGCTTCTTAAAAGTGTCTTATTATAATCTAAATGAAGTTGAAAGCCAACCACTGTTACAAAAAATTGAATACCTAACTTCTAAAGTCACTGATCATCACCAAGCATAATTACCAAAAGTAACCTGCAATGCCAAAAGTCAGTCAACTTTCTAATACAAATTAATTACATAAAGATATGCACGCAAACACATCGTTTCAACTTGTCCATTAACAATTCATCATATTCAAAGACAAATATATACAACTTGACCCTAGCGGTTTGATTCTTTAGCGGTAGACCGATAAAGTCATAAAACCGCAATTTGTTTTCATAGTACCCGAGACAATCATTTTATGAATTATAATTAGTGAAATTGATTCTATTTCTACCATTAATACCCAAAAAACAATCTCTATAGCAAAGTAAAACATCTCATATAGGCATTAAAGCTAATGTTGAAAATCGAAGCGGTTCCAAATTCTACTTTGTTATATAGCTTACCTAGGCAAAATAAGGAAAAAACTCTTTGCTACGTACATTCCCTTTCTGGGTTTCCATGCTGTGTGACAACATCAACAAAATAACCATGAATAACTAATTTCAACCTTGCAGATCAAGACTATATAATGAGAATACAACTGCGAAAATAAATAAATAGTTAGGGTCTGAATCGGTGAGGATACAACCCATTATCATGTAACAACAACTCTATACCAAACCTATTTCCCCCAAATCAAGAAATCTACCAAATTGAAATTTAACAAACTACAAATCAAGACAATTCTAACCAAAATCATAAATTCCACACTATATACGCAAAACCATAACAAATATGTTGTGAAGCCTAATGCCAAAAAAAAAAAAAAAAAAAAAAAAAAAAAAAAAAAAAAAAAAAAAAAACCATTCGCTTACGGTTAAAAATATACAAACAGCAAGCACAGGCCTTTTAAATCCTCTATTAGACCAAACAACAATTCAGTTGAGTTGCCGCCATCACATTTACAACCACGAAAGTACACCGTTGTATGACGATGGTGAGGATGTTATATCACAAAGAGCTAAAAGAATATGGAAAGTAATAGGGTCTAGAAGATCAGAAACCACCTGTTGTTATTGATACTGAATTCAGTGGAGGAAAAGGCCTGACGGATGCAAGAGAGGAATATACGGTCTGTTGCTGTAAAGATCAGAAACCACGTAGTTGCCGTCGTCTAGTCTCCAGCAGGAGTCGAGGCATGCGACGGAGGCTTCAAAGCAGCCGCAGATTGAATAGAAGAAAGAAGAGAGAAGAGGTGAGTCGATGTGGTGTCTGGTTGTTGGTGGGTGTATTGAGCAGAAAGAGAGGGAAAATACACGTGTAAATGATACACACAAACCAGGACACATTCACAAAACCAGCACGTGGTTTGTGGAATACCACCAGTACAACCCTTAAAACATAATATACAACACAGGACTGCACAAAACTATATTAAACCTAAATAAAACTAAAATAAAAATTTTTAGGATGGGATAATAGTTCAGGGTTATATGTTGTCTTCAAATTATAGCTTTAGAATAGTTAAAGGCAATGTTTTGAAAACCGGTTTATATCAACAGGTGACGGTACAACGCGGTAAACCGTCTGTTAAACTCAGCTAAGGTAAACTCCGTTAAACCATCTGATACGGCCGATTGACCCGTTTTTTTAGCCTAACCCGATACAATATAAAAACCAGATTTTAAAGCATCGGTTATTGGTAAAACTCAAAATAGTTGTTCGTCTGATGGTTCAAAGGAAAGATGGGATAATTGATTATTTCCAGCTTGAAATTGAAGATTTTGCAAGCAATGGGCTTTGTTTCTTATGGTAACACTCGTTTATAAAAGAAAAGATTTGACTTGTTTGTTATCAGTTTCAGATGCTAAAACATCATTTGGAATGCTCACTTAATAATGTTATTATTGTGTCCCTTTGTTTAATTATCTAGGTTTCAGTTAATTCTTTGAAACTGCATGCATAAGTATACTCTTAATTGGTTAAAACTCTTGTTAGAACTATTAGATTTGCAAAATGTTATTAAATTACAAATGGGTGTATTGTGGTTTAAGGCAGGTGCTAACAAATCCACTCTTTGATCTTTAATCATGAGTTTTTGAAGTCGATTTGGTCTCGTTCGGTGGCGGACCAGAAATAATTTTCTAGGGGGGCGATCGGATTTTTGCCTACTAATTACACTAAAATTTTATTTTCAAGGGGGGCGCCAGCCCCCCTTGGCATGTATGTAGGTCCGCCACTGGTACTCTAAACGGCTCATTTATATGGTAGTGATTAGTGAATCAGTGATCACCATTTGTCTCGTTGGTATAGCAGTGATCGTCAACCGTCTCACTAATTGTATGTGAGTTATCACAATATGAATGAGTTTATAATAACTTTTGAAGTCAATGTTGCCTCATTTTTCTATTGCTACCTTTGGTCTTGAATCGACGCTCTTTCAAAAATAGGTGTTGCTCTTTGTACAAAAACGACGCCCAAGGCTTATTTTCGCGCCTCTCTTTGCTTACACAAATTGGTTGAGATTTAAATTTATATCTGAAAGCCTTACTGTTCTGAGAGTGTCTACCCAGTCTGCAGTCTTGCAGAATGGTTTTTGATATCCTCTTGCTATCAAGGATGCCACCACTTAGTCTTGCTTGACAAAAATGTTTATAAAGTGACAATTTTTATATATAAGTTGGTCCGTTCAATTAATTTTGATATAAGTTTATATCACATTGCAGATAGATGTTTGCACAAGATGGACAAAGTTGTTTTTGTCGACGGCTCATGCCTTATGGCTCACAGCAGACGATCATATATCGCACAGGGGAAAACATAAGACAAGCAATAATAATTTCAGCCTTACACTAGCTTCATTCAGGTATTCAGTTTTATCCCCTATTTCTTAACATTAAAAAAGCCGTAGCTGTTGATGATGACGGCATGGGACCGTTATATGAACAATTTATGGACGACATAAAAGATCTATATTTACATTGCCACGTCTAAAATCCCTTCGATCTAGCTGAAATTTGAAGCAATGAATCCAGCACTTCCTTCATATCCGGTCGGGACTGAGGTGTATCGTTCGTGCACCTCACTCCAAGCCGTAACAACTCACGCATTTCTGTCGCTCCCTCAGCTAGTCCAGACACCACAAGCGACACAGGGATGATGGAGCGTCGCCTCGTCACCCTTTTAGACCACTCCACCAAATACTCTTTTCCTCCATCCACCGCCCGCCTACCAGTGGCAAGCTCCATCACTAACACACCATAGCTGTACACATCACCTTTTGTGGTGGCTTTCATTGTTTGGCCATACTCTGGCGCCACATACCCAATCGTCCCAGCCACCATCGTGCTGACATGACTCCCACCAGCTTCAACAATCCGTGCCAATCCGAAATCTGTGACACGGGCCGTCCCCTTTTTGTCTAGTAACACGTTGCTAGCTTTTACGTCACGGTGCACAATTGGAGGGTGACACTCGTGGTGTAAGAACACCAATGCTTGAGCTACATCAATGGCGACGTTAATTCTTCTCCTCCATTGGAACCTAATACGGTCGTGAATTAGATCTTCTAAAGTGCCACCCTCCATGTACTCATAAACCAAAAGCTTTTCTGACCCATCTAAGCACCAACCGTAAAGGGTAACCAGGTTCGGATGAGGCCATCCGAACCCGTTTCCAGTTAGTACTTCCATTTCGGCTTTAAACTCTTTTTCCCCATCTATGCCCTCTCTTAGCTTCTTTTTCACCGCAACTACTCTCCCATCCGGCAACACCCCTCTATAAACCGTCCCATAACCACCCCGTCCTATTATTCTGTCGTTTGAAAAGTTCCCAGTAGCAGTCAAAATATCAGCATGCGTAAAGGCGGTTTTGTCCAAACGGATTACCTTCACTGTGTCTGATAACCATGGTGAAGAGTCTCCGTAGCTTCGTGACTTAATCTCTGGCAGCAGAAAGTGTGGTTGATTCTCTGTGGCCTTGGTTGATAGGCAGACGATGATCGTCATTATTCCGCACACCATGAATGCAAATGTTAGAAAGATGAAAACGAAAAGCGCGCCCCATTTTGGTTGCGTTGTTCTGCCGCTACTGGTTGTAGATGAACTATTTGTTGAGTTCTTTATGAAAGAAGGCAGACGTAACAATGGGTCACCGAGGAATGACCATATCTCAAAAGTGGCTAGTTGTCCGGAATCAGGAATGTATCCGGAGATATACGGATTGTAGGAGACATTGAAGCTGCTCAAATCTGTCAAGTTGTTCAAGTTGGTCGGGAACGCACCAGAGAAGTTGTTGTATGATAAATCAAGATTCCGCAAACACTTGAGATTCCCGAGCTGCATCGGAACTAGACCTGAGAATTTGTTCTGAGAAACATTTAGCACAACAAGCGCCATCTGTCCGATATTATCAGGAAGTGTACCCGAAAGTTCGTTTCCACCCAAGTGCAGCATGCTGTAGTCATCCATATTCCCGATACCCGGTGGTATCTGCCCCGATAATCGATTCTCACTGAGTTGAATATATCCTGATATCTTCTGTACTCGGACGTTGGATTCCGGGAGGCAAATTGAGAAAATCCCATATCCTTTAAGTAATTTATCCCATAAGCTTCTACATTTCTTCATGTTGAGAAGTGTATACACGAAAGTAAACGGTTGATAATCAGCCGGTATCCATCTTCTCAGGGTCGAGCACTCTCCAGAATCTGCAATTAGATCATCTTCTCTGTTTAATATGAAAGACGGTGTTGCATTCTTTCCTATGTTCGCCAACTCGGGCGGAATTGGACCAGAAAGTTGATTGTTTTGAAAATTCAGCCACAGCAAACTGCTGCAATTCCCTAATTCCGATGGTATTCCACCGGTTAATGAATTGTTTCCGAGCATTAACCATAAGAGATTCGTCAGTTGTCCTAAACTTGGAGGGATGAGTCCGGTTAGTTGATTGTTAGAGACATCAAGAGCTTGGAGTCCTTGCATATTACCGTATTCCGAAGGTATGCTGCCAAAGAATTGATTGCTTGCAAGAAACAAGAACTTCAAACTAGCCATCTGAGAGATTTCGACAGGCAATAAACCCGACAGATTGTTGTAACTCAAGTCTAGAGTTGAAACATTCTGCAACCGGAGTATCCCCGATGACATCAACCCGCCAGTGTATTCATTCGAATGCAGAAGTAGAGTTCTGACTTGTGTGAGCCGTCCGAAAATCTCTGGTATATCGCCCCTCATATGGTTCCTGCTTAGATCCAAGAACTTCAAGTTTCTTAAATCAAGTAACGAATTCGGAAGTTCGTTGGTAAGAGAGTTGTTGCCTAAGAAAAGCTTTTGAAGATTCGGAAGCGATCCAAGCTCGCCGGGTACTTTGCCAGTAAAAAAGTTTCCCCACAGGTTCAAGTTGGTTAAGTTCTTGCAATTCGAAATCTCCTTCGGATTTCTCCGGTGAGTCCGTTTTCCGACAAGTCTAGTGACTCTAAGCTGCAGTTTTCAGGAAAAATCCACCCTGGGAGCTTATCGTTTAGCCGGTTTTCGCAGACTGTGAACTCCTTGAACATATGGAATCCAAACCACAGGTTTCCAGTCAAGAAATTCGCGCTTAAGTCCATGTACTCCAGCTTCATACACCCGTCAATCGATCGTCCAATTTCTCCAGTAAAGTTATTCGCCGAGAGATTAGCCACCTTCAGACTATTGCAAATCATTGGAAAACCAACAGAAATCTCGCCAGATAGCCTGTTAAACCGATAAGTCAAGAACTTCCAGACTGTCGAGTCCGGTCAAGTTAAGCTCACCATCAATCATATTATGTGATAGATTCAACACTTTAAGCTTTTGACAGTTACCCAAGTCCGCCGAAAGGCTGCCTGAGATACTATTTGCTGATAAGTCAAGATAGGCAAGCTCCGTCAAGGCCGAGAAGTTTCCAAATATGTTTCCAGCGATATTGTTGTTAGCGAGGCTCACCCCGACAACTCGGTTACCAGAGCAGGATATTCCCTGCCAGTTGCAGAGCGAAGGCGCTTGTCGGTCCCATTGGTTATAGTCTCCTTGGTTCACTTTATTCCCATGTTCCAGAAATGATCTAAAACTGAGCAGCACCTCCTTGTCTGTATCAACCAAGTCTCCAACAGCTCCTCTTCCTGAAATCATAACCCATTACTTTACTTAAAACAAAACGACGCGCGTAAAACATAATTGATCAATCAAAAACTCGAATGTTTCGGATCTAGAAATTAATTTCAATACTAACGTTTTTCATTTTTTCATTTTAGTAGTAACGTTTTCCAAATAACGTAAAAAAAAAAAAAAAAAAAAAAAAAAAAAAAAAAAAATCCACTAATTTTCCACTACGCGCAGCGTAGTTGAGTAGCTTCAAGCTAGGTCCGCCCCTGGTTTCGGAGGTTACGTACCTGTGACTAACACGAAAAACACGACGAATACGAGGTTTTGTGCAGGCATGGCTCTGTTGTTACATAAATGAGCTCAATTCAATGAAATTTTGAGGTTAAAAAAATGGAAATTTTGCTTAAAAATGTGGAATGATTCAATGGAAGGAATATAGAGAGGGCCTGCAGGAAGAAATTTTAAGCAAACAAGAGTAAACTATTTTGGTTGATTAATAAATGATTATTATTATTATTAAGTTAAATAAATTAATGGTTTTGTCGGCTTTTAAGGGTGTATTTTTCCTTGTTGACCTTATTTTTGTTATTATTACATATGTAATATGTTAATTTAGTGAAATATAATAATATATGTTTTGTGAGGCAAATTGGAATATTAATCTATGGGTTTTGCAAGTCATGTTTATGACTTGAAGGGGTTGGTAGGGGGTCCGTACGTGCAAATGCACGCGTGGGGGCTAATTGTTTTGTTTGTTGTTTGGTTTAATATTTTGGACTTTGCTTTGAATTTTCTGCCATTTGCCACCTTTTCCAAGCTTTTACCCTTTTCAACTATTATGCTTTTCTGTTTGCATTAATAGAGTCAATGATTTACATGTTTTTACAATCAAAGCTGAGTCAATGATTCACATCACATGTGTATCCCCTAGCCGGTGGTTTCTGGGGAAATAAGTTTGTAGCGGGGCAAGTGGTACTGAAAGCAGAGTCAAAGAAGGTGGAAAAGCATGCAAAAGCTTGTGAGGATAATCAGCATGACGTCGTTCGCTTGCCGTTTGACACGTTCGGCTCCTTGGTGCCAGAGGCGGTTCGGTTCTTGGCTAGAGTTTAGCGTGTGGTACACAGCAACTTTTCGACCACTCAGGGGCGAAGCTTTGTTTTCAGTAGATTAGTGTTTTCTATTTAGAAATGGATGGCGACACAGTTTGTTGTCCATTTAGAAGGGAATGGCGACACAGTTTGTTGTCCATTTACCTGCTATCCTTATGTAATTTGCCCTTTATTAATATTAGGGGTGTTCAACGAATCGAATAACGAATTTTCGAATTATTCGAATCGAATTATTCGAATTTTTAATATTTTTACCTGAATTCGTATTCGATTCGTATTCGTTTAAAATTCAATTTATTCGATTCGTATTCGATTCGAATAAGAAACTCGAATTCGAATCGAATTCGAATAAATTCGATTTAGTTCAAATTCACCTTAAATAACAAATTGTTTTACTTTTAGTTTTAAAACTAATACAAACTCATTATTTTTAACATATAAAATACAAATCTATAAAATTGGTAAACAACAATATGTCAAATACGAGAATAGTAAAAATAGTAGAGAGTATAGTTTTATAGAGTTTTGTGATATATAAGGTAAATATATAAAACATGGTTATGCTAAAAGTTATAGACACTATGGGTTCTTAGAGTTTGATCAAAATTTAGAAGTTTTTTTTTTCCAATTTGTATACTTGTGTATATAATAATGTGTATATGTGTATATATATTTAAAAAAATATACATGTACAATTTTTTATTCGAATTTCGAATCGAATCGAATTTAAAATCATAAATTCGTATTCGATTCGTATTCGATTTACTGGACTCGAATTCGAATCGAATCGAATTCGAATTCTTAATAATCGAATCGAATTCTTGGTAATCGAATCGAACTAAATCGAATTTCGAATTTTTCGAATTCGAATCGAATTCTGAACACCCCTAATTAATATAAGTTGAATCTAAGAACATTTACAATGAAAAAAAAATTTCAGATGGTGAATTTGCTATCCTGTGCGTTGGAGATAATTTACCCAATAGACTGTTTACATGCTTCTCTCCGTTACTTATATTCATGTAACTCTAAAAAGAAATGCAACTTACGCTCGTTTAAGTTGTATTATTTTTTTGCTCCCTTGACTGTCTAATTAGGAGTTTGCAAGCTTTTGAATCAGCTCAGTCTATAACAAAAAGAAAATATTTCAGTAAGAGTACCCCCCCCCCCCCCCCCCCCCCACACACACACACACCCCTCCATCTTTCCATATACAACTTGGTGGTGATCAGGGGCGAAGCATAATGGAGGCCCGGGATGCCCTGGCCCTGCTGCTTTTTGGTGCAGTGGTTGAATTTTACGATTTTTATAGGTTATTTTTATTATATGAATTGATTCCGGCCCAACCGATTTGATCTTCCAGACCCTACCGATCGGGAAAAAATAGTCCGGCCCCCGCCGATTCAATAATATGGAACCGGTGATTCACAATTCCATGAATTTTCTAAATGAACTAACTAGCACTAATTTATATACTAAACTAGCAATACCATCTTTTATATAAAAAAGCTAGTTCAATGACTTTCTAATATGTTACTCATAGAACTGACTCCCATTAAATGGCAACGAAAAGAGTTAAGCTAAGTCTTTCCATTGAGGTTAAAAAAGGTTGTGATTTCTTCTACCAAAGTCCAAACTATTATAATACTAGCTGATTACCCCGGGAAGGTCTCGGGGTTAAAAAATTTATTATGATTTAATAAAAAATGATAAAAGAAGAAAACTCAAATCACGAAAAGAGTAAATAACTTAAACATAATCAATCTTAGTTAAAAAAACATTTATTTAAAAAGTTAAAAAAATAAAAAGCATAAACAATATTAAACATAATACAGTATTAAAAGGATAGCCTTCAATATATAATCATCTTTTGTTAATTTAAAATATGTTACAATTTGACTTTGACTTATATAGATGTAGAATTCATGATCATATTGAAAACAAAAACACTTATTTCAATACAGTGACTTTGTAAAGAAAATCGTATACAAATTTTCTTTGAATACATGAATTTAGATTAATAAATGTTTATTAATCTAAACATAAATCACTTTCAATAATCAACGAAGAAGAAAAAACTTCAAAGTCTTTTAAAAAAATTTAACACTTACTTCTTGATGAACAGAAGGAGAATTCAGAAACTTTTTAAGAATGAATGGTTTGATGTTAATGTAATCATATATTTATAATGACTACTCAATAATTCTATATTAAATTAATTTGTAAATAAAATCTTATATTTTAAATTAGAAGATATGCATATCTTCTTTTATTTATTTTTAAATAAATATTCTATTAAACCTTTCATCTCAACGTGCCATGTGGCACATTTAATGAGAGGTTGAGGCCTCCATTAAATGCCACATCATCATAAGTCAATTCTTTTATTAATAACTAGCTGATTACATCGGGAGTGTCCCGGGGTTGAAAAATCTAATATTACTTAATAAAAAAGGATAAAAGAAGTAAACAGTCTCAACCTCTTTTAATGTAAAGAAAGTTGTTCTAATGTTTATACTACGAAAAGGGGCTCTCATGCTGCGTTCTCAGCAGATTAAAAAAAATCTCAACCTCTTTTAATGCTAAGAATATCGTTATAGCACATGAACATGGGCAATTCATATATATAATAGTAGGTTTAAAAACATATATACTAACATAACACGATTAGTACTTGTCTATATATGATTAATAAATCACCTAAACACATGTGTTTTTTTCTGCATGAACAAAACTCACTAAAAAAACATTTTTTTTTTCGTTTTTTATAGCACTATGGTGCTCGTTGATAATACAGCGATCATTAATTTGGTGTAAAAAATTTTTTCAAAAAAATGTCATACATAAAAGTTACTAACGTTTAAAAATTGTGAGTGAAAAATAAGGAAAAAAAGATAAAAATATTAATTAAAATATTTGAAATTTAAAAATAATAATTAACATTTAAAAATGTGAGAGGAAAATAAGGAAAAGATATTAATTAACATATTTGAAATTTTAAGATAATATAAATATAGATTTTATTTAAAAAAAAAGAAAATAAAAATTTAAAATTTTTTTTTTTTATTTAAAATAATAAATTCAATACTATCACCTCAAAATGCCACATGACACTCTCTCCATTAAATGCCACCTCATAGAAATTCAATTCTTTTATTATAAGTTATAAATATAGATTATAGATTATAGATATAGATTCTGAATGTTAACTTGAGTAAATATATATATATTCATCATTAACGATGTATATTTATATTTTAACAAACAAATTTCTTTAATTGATAATTTTTAATTGTATAAATTTGTGACTAAAGCAAATAAACGTTTTACTTGTGTTATGTATGAGCCGCTAATGATACATGTCCATGTATCATTCAGATATTCAAAGATATACAATTATACATATACTCATCATCATACTCAGTTAATCTCACCTATAGCAAAGCTAAGGTAGGGTCTGAGGAGGGTAAGATTTAGACAGTCTAACCTCTACCCCTAAGAATAGAGAAGATGCTTCCAGTGCGACCCCCGGCTCGATGTGGTTTGGTATCAAGCCTTGGACATAAGGCACAGAACACTTAGCAATCGGGACAAACCCGATCGGTGCATGTACCCGTCTTTTGGCTATCAACGCCACCACATGATGCATGATTAACCGTCCGTCGTTTTTAACGTTATTTTTCAAAATTAGTAAAATAACGTTAAAACTAGTGCAACTTTACTTTTGCCCCCCGAGATCCACACATTATACATTATATGCGCACACCGTAAGTGGGGCGTCAAAGATATACACATACTATCTTATGATAAAGGTAAAAATAAATTAATATTTAACGAACTTAACCGTTAAATAAAATAAAAAGCGAGAGGAAAGGAGGATACAATCACTGTTCAAAGTACAGGCCTATAAATATATAGTTAATATATACTTACACGAATATATACTTTTAAACAAGAAAGTTTGTTGTTTTGTTTTAAGTTTGGACAACCTAGTTGTCGTGGTATCATATTTGGAACTTATTGTTAAATATTATATTATTTCGTTTGCTTGTATGAAGTTAATTCTTGTTTTCATACGTTATATTCTACGAAATGATATAGTTATAAAACATTTTAGTTATGAATTCAAATAAAAATAGGTTGAGAAATTAATTTCATCATACCTCATCCAGATACTTGTATTTATAATTTATTCATTCTGTGTCGTGATTCAAGGAACTTACACGATTGGATTGGTACAATACTTATATAAAATTCAAATAAACTATGAAATTATTGGAAAGAGGTTATATGTATGACCTCAACATCGTTGGTTGACTGAAAATTGGTCAAATGAACCAGATATTTGATATTTTCAAAAACCAAATTGAAGTGGGAAAACCACAGACCGCTTAGTGGTGTGAGAAGTGAGAGTTAGAGTTTGGGATCAAAAGGTCTCAGGTTTGAATTTAATCCTGTTTAGGTTTTATCGCTATTAGGGCTGTAAACGAACCAAACGAACACGAACAAGGCCTTGTTCGTGTTTGTTTGTTAAGGAATTAACGTGTTTGCGAACTGTTCACGAACACTTACCGAACGAGATATTTTGTTCGTGTTCGTTTGTTAAGAAAATAACGTGTTTACGAACTGTTCATGAACACTTACTGAACGAGATTTTTGTTCGTGTTCACTTGTATTTATTTGCTAAATTTAGGTGTCGGCCAAAAACGAACACAAACAAACACAAATGAATGTAAACGAACACAAATAGGCATTACTAAACAAAATCGAGCACAGAGTAACACATTAAATTCTGAAAATTCGCATTTTTTCATCGCTGACATTGTCCGCCCAGAATATACTAATCCAATTACCCGAATATACGTGACATAATCTTGATCACATAATGTCTTATAAAAACACAGAGGTATCATATTAAACTTGAATTCCTCGTTTAATCCACCAAAAATAACCGTTAATCAAAATAGTTAAAGTAATATTAACATGTGATACACTAATACATGTTAAATAATCTACCACTAGGAAATTTGAAATACTTAAATTAAATATAAAAAATTAAAAACCCTAATGAACTATCAAACAAAAACAAACATACACGAACAAGTTACCGAACGTTCACGAACATAAACGAACGAACGCGGCCTCTGTTCATGTTCGTTTGTTTAGCTAAACGAACGGAATTTTTTGTTTGTGTTCGTTCATTTATTAAATGAACGAACACAAACGAACTTCTCGCCGAACAATTCACAAACTGTTCGCCGAACGTTTGGTTTGTTTACAACCCTAATCGCTATGGACCTTTAGGCAGACAGGTTTTCTCCGGAATTGGGGACTTTTTGGTGGGCTCGAACTACCTAACACTTCGTCTGTATGGGCTTATGGGGTGCCTTTGCACATGGGGTAGGTGACCACGGGTAGCCGGGGCGTCATGTTTATTTTGCCGTTCAAAAAAAATGAAATGGAAAATAAAATGATAACTTTGATTTATAACTAGTTTGTTATCTAACTAAAGTTCTTTTTTTAAAGGCAAGTAGTATAGTCGGTGAAAGCTCCGCCTAACACCTAGACTAGCCTGTACTAATTACTCATTCCATCTGGATTGGAGATCTCCCCCAAATGGAACCCCCGCATTGACTTCTAAC
The DNA here is from genome assembly GCA_030844895.1 of Ambrosia x helenae. NCBI lineage: Eukaryota > Viridiplantae > Streptophyta > Magnoliopsida > Asterales > Asteraceae > Ambrosia > Ambrosia x helenae. The sequence goes on from CM061231.1 coordinate 60,797,978, forward strand.
TGAAGTTCTTAACCACCAAAAGTCTAAAACCCCAAAAGGCCTAAACGGTAAAAGCTAAATGATTACTTAAATGGGCTAAGAAATTTTGAATTGGGCTACTGTGTTTATGGGTACCGGCCACCGGGTACGTTTCAGTGCCTCGGTAAACCGGTTTGCTTTGGTATAAAATACAACTAAAACTAGGCATTTTTTTTAATGCATTTTTTTAAGTACGAACCCTTCTTCTTTATACGAGTTGACGAATTTAAAAACCGTATACTAAATTTATAGGTACATATACTTGGTTTATACTGTTAGTTGTGTTAGATTTTTTTTTCTTAATTTAATAATTGTTCATAATATTTTTCAACCAACGTTGTATCTACCGAATCACGTCTTTGATAATTATTAAGATCAGATTAATAACTTTTTAACTTTTTATCATCTTTTGATTAAAAACATTTGTACTCTTTTATAAAGTATCGTGATCTTGTGTATGTTCATATAAAGAACATATTGATGTGCATGAAAATTATGATATTGAGAAAGAGTTTAATGTGTTTTCAAAACATATTGATATGTGTAACATCTCAACTCTTATCTAACTCTTAGGCTATAGGCTATGGGGTGTGGAGTGTTGCCTCATGCCATATCAGACTTTGAGGGCGCCAAACATCATTCAACCACTGTGAAAAAAAAATGGGGGAGGGGGGATCGATGGATCTCACGAGTGTCTTGGCGGGCGTTAAAGCCTGATTTGTGGAGGCCCACTCTTCATTGCTGTTAAAATGGCCACTCTTATTGCCGAAAACTTGTGTGGTGCTTAGAGACGTTAAAGGATACCCGAGACACACACACACTCTCTCTCTCTCTCTCTCTATATATATATATATACATACATATATATATATATATACAGTGGCGAAGCTTGGTTTCGGAATCGGTGGGGGCCGGACTCAATTTTTTTCGATCGATAGTGGCAAATCGGTGGGGGCCGAACTCAACCCGGACTCAATTTACCTATGAAAATCGTAAATTTATACCACTGCGCCAGAAAACAGGGGGGCCAGGGCCACCCCTGACCCTTCTTATCCTTCGTCCCTGTCTATATATATATATATATATATATATATATATATATATATATATACACCCTAATCGTTAACTACTATCCAATTTGATTACTCGAAGAAGTATACCCGAAACCCCTATTCTGCCTTACTTTTGTCAAACCCTAGTTAGGTTGGGATTAATATTAGGCAATCAATATATTATGCATTTTTGTCATTAATATTACTTTATGTTAACCATTAATCTCATTGCATAAAATCAAAAATTACATCAAAATAGCAGGCAAACGGGAAATAAGTTGCGTTGTCACCCATTTCTATATGGTGAATCATAGTCTACTGAAAACAAACCCTTGCCCCTCGGAATCGAGACATTACTATTTATTACCGGTTGGACCCTGGTCAAAAAACGGATAGCTTCCAGTGCCAGAGACCCAAAGGTATCAAAAGCCAGGGGACGAAGGCGTGTTGGTTATCTTCACAGGCCTTAACATGCTTTTCCACTTTCTTCGTCTTTGTCCTTTGAACCGCATGTCTTGCTACAAACCCATTGTCTCTCAAACCAGCTAGAGGGGATACTCTATTAAGTCAACACAAACAGAGGCGAAGGTTAAGAAGGGCTAGGGGTGGCCCTGGCCCCCTGTTTTCTGACGCAGTGGTAAAAATTTACGATTTTCATAGGTAAATTGAGTTCGGGTTGAGTCCGACCCCCACCGATTTGCCACTACCGATCAAAAAAAATTGAGTCCGGGCCCACCATTTTGCAACCAAGCTTCGCCACTGAACACAAACGTGTTTTCCCCCAGCCCACCCAAAGACAAGCAAATCTGTTGGTCGCAAGGTGGACCTCCCTTCCACAGGGTTCAACAGAAAATTCACAGGAGCCTCATTCTTGGCTGATATCACCGCTCTTTTTAAAATATCCGAAAGAACGTCCCGAATCTAGTCATGTCAGTACTTAAACCCGGGCAGAGCCTTACTGATATTGTGATGTGTGTAAATGTATATGTATAAATAACACAAGTTCTACTTAAAACGACTCACCTAAAAACTACACACGCACGGCAAGTGTACCGGTCGCAAAGCAGTAAACAGATAAGACCGAGTATCGAACCCAAAGACGCAAATGCAACTCTAGATCACAACCTATACCGAATACTAGCCTAAATAAATATATACTTAAAGTGGGGGTGTTAAACTAATAATTATAAACTTAAAAGAAACTAAATATAAATGAAATAACCTCAACTACTTATAGGAACTAGGGACTTGGAGAAATCGGATAGGAAGAAGGCTGGTTACTTAGGTAAAATCCCTAGACACTAGCAATAAATCCTGAATTTGGTAATTAACTTGAGACCCTATTCTTACCTAATAAACCTCCTGTCAAGGATAGCTCACTAGACTTAAGGCGGGACAAGTGTAGAAATGCTAAGATGGACCTGGATCGCCCTAGCGTACCAAAATCCCATAGAAATCAGATTAAAACCTCTCCTGGATTAAAACCCTCAAACTATGAAGCAGACTTAAACTCTACTGAAGAAAACCTAGGAAAACTCTAAACACGGACAAGTAGCGACTCCCGCCCTAGCGCTTGCCAACTACCGAACAATGCCTAGTTAGTTACCTAGCAAACTCGAGTTAGATTTCTCACCCCCAAGAATGGACTGCACGTCTTAGTTAATTTATTATATTAGTTTGTTATACTTGTGTCGTACTCCAACTCCAAATACTAGCACGCTAACCTAAGTTGACGAACTAGATTGATTTCAAGACTAGGGGGTATCTCTACATGCCTAGCTCCACAAAACCAATAAACAAACTTCAAATAAAAATAACACCAACACACATATATCAAATCCAACAATAAACTTAAAATCATGTAATCCTACACATCAAAATTAAAAACCAAGAATCATTAAAAACTGCAAATTACGTGTCTAGTTTATAAACCTAAACAACCATAAAAGTCTAGCTCATAATTATAATTAGAAACATAAATTCAAAGTTTATAAAAAACAATTTTATCATGTCTATAAAAATATAGAGCGAAAACTAAACCTAACCCAAGGCTCGTTGGCTCTTGATCTTTAACGTGCCCGTGGCCTTTTCTCCTTCCGTGCTCGTTCGATCGTCACCACTTGAATATTAATTTTTGCTTTCGTGCGATCGTGCGAATGTGTAATTGTGATATCTCTCTTTTGCTGAATAATAATCCTCTCCTTTTAATGATGCGGCTCCCCAAGGATATTAATATCGCTCCGTCAAAGTTATCTCCCAATTTGTCTTCGTTTTCATGAATCATTAATAATCCTCCTCTTTTTTATGATGCGGCTTCGAAGTTTCCCTTTTGTATTTATCCCCGACTTTGACAAATTTGTTTTGTTTATTTAGGTTTGGCTTGGGTCACGGGCCCAAGCTCAATTCCTTTTTTTTTTTTTAATTAATTATTATTATTATTATTTACTGTTATTATATATAGCATTCTAGCTCCGTGTTCTTAACTCGGGTGTTCTTGGCTCGACTAAAGTTTCTCGTTTACGCTCCAACGTCCACACGAACACCTACCAAAATATAAAATAAATAAATAAGTACTAAAAATTAATAAAAATCTATACAATGACAAAAATAGGCCAACAAACGAATACACGCCTAAAACTACTAAAAACACTATATACAAAAGACTCAATTATGACTCAAAATACATAGGAAAATAGATGTGTTTTACGACACATCAAACATCCCCACACTTAAACCTTTTTCGTCCCTGAAAAAGAATTATGCTATGGAATCACAGTTAGGTTTACATCCAGTTTCAAAACATAGGTTACTTAATTAATAATCTACTAACGTATTTATTGCGATTGCAGGTATATTGATCTTCTTAAACCCACACCGGTTTCCAAGCCCCTTTTTATTTATGTTAAGTTCATGTTGATTAGTCTATCTAGGGTTTCACTCGAAAGAAGCCACAGTTCCTCCTAATCCCGCCTCAAGCTTATGAAGCTAAAGGAACGACCAATTGACCATTTCCCAACCGTCTTATGTAGAAAACCAAGAGAATTTAAAATCACTTTTTTTTTTTTTTTTACATACTTAACTCAGAGGGTGTGACCAATCCAAGTCGCTATCCCAGTGGCCAGGCACCTTAAGCTTCAGCATATATTTTTTTTTTTTCATCTCAGCATACTTAACTCAGAGGGTGTGACCAATCCAAGTCGCTATCCCAGTGGCCAGGCACCTTAAGCTTCAGCATTTTTGCTTTGATTTCTATTTTTTTTAAGTGATTAGAAATTCTAACGGTTTTCTACTTATAACGGTGCTTCTTATACTATTTTTGGCGGTTTCGGTCTCCCCGTTTCTCCTAGATGAGAACCCACAAAATAGCCTAACATAATTAATTTATTACTTTTCAAAGGAAACTTTTCTACCGGCCGAGCCTACCCACATATCCCAAATCAGACACGTTTTCAATCAATTTTAATCTCTTATTATACATACTATTTGAAAACCGGACACCTAACTTTACCTATCATTTTCCATATTTTATATAATGCAAACTTCAAAATCAGGGACTTTTTTTTTTTTTTTTACTCAAACGACTTTATATACAAACTAAATGACAGTTTCCCATCCCCACACTTAAACTCTACATTGCCCTCAATGTAGGAATAGAAAACGACTCAAAACAAAAAATAATAAAAAAAATTCCGAATACAAAAATAAAAAAAAAGATGAGGGCAAATTGGAAAAGACTTAGCTGGTTAATTAATGCGTAAGCTCTAAAAACTCTAGTCCAATCCAGCTCGATCGTATAGCATTTTGGTCGCGATCGGCTTTGACAAAATGGTAAACTCTCGGGTTGCTTCAATATAACGTACAGCTCCAGAATCGCCCGAATGGAGATTGAGTACGAGCGCTACAATCCAAACCTGCACAAAATGAAACAAACAAAACCCGAGCATAATACCGAACCACACAAAAATAAAAAGACTCAAACTACTAACTTAGACTCATAATATAACAACAAACAAGAAAACGTACCTGCTTGGCAAAATGGCGGTGAATGGTGGTAGAACCAAATGGGTAGAAAAGAAGAAAAAAAAAATCTGGTTCTAGCTCAACGTGAAGGACACTGGTGATCACAACACGCGTTGCAAGAGAAAAAAATATAACTTTCGGGGTAATAGCCGGTCGCATAAGGCGAACAGGTCAGCCCAGACTCCTCACATTACGTGAAAAATCTTTTTTCACAGAAAGTTAATTAATTTTTTTTTAAGAAAAAATATTTTTTATTACCCAAACCTCTACCAAAACTCCCAATCATAAAATATATATAAAGATAAATACATGGGATCCGCTCATGGTAAAATTTCCTCTACCTAAGCAAACAAACAAACCTGCAAACAGACTCAAAGACACAAAAAATAAAAAATAAAAACCTATGAACCACTACCGATTGACAGACCACAAATAAAAAAAAATGAAAAGCTAGAAAAAAAAAATAGGTATAAATATAAATTTACAAACTCTACAGAGCCTCCCCACACTTAAACTTAATCAGGGGGCTTCTCTTTTATCTGGACCCGATCCAACCCGTTTAATTCCACCCGGTCCATATTATTTAGAAAAATTACATTAGTGGAATTGAAAAATATTTTATCGAATTTAAATGGGTCGGGCCACCAATATTTAAATTTACCTGGACCAAACCTGATTCTTGGCATGTAATGAGGGGACTTGTTGTCTCTGCAACTCCTGATCCTCACCCTGTGTCGGTCCAGGTGCCTCTTCGCCTTCTCCCGTGGTGGTGGCCATGGTGGTGGCACTAGTAGCAGTGTAATATCCAATGCCTGCGCGGGCCGGCTATGGTGTTCTTCTTCTTCCACCACTGCTTCTTTCTCATCTTCCTTGTTTGGTGACACTTGTTCAAAATCTTTGTCCACTTCTAGGGCTGACAAATCAACCAACTCGTCACCAAACTCTTCTTCCTTATCAGCTACTTCTTCAAGCAGGTCAGTGGTGTCTTCCTCTTCCACCACTTCTTCCTCAAACAGCCAGCCTGTGGATTCTGAAAAATCCATATCTTCCTCAGCCTCCCCTATCTTCTCCATCATGGCTTTCCTATGCGCGTCCCAAGCTATCCTTTCTATCTCCTCATCATCACTCCAGACATCTGCCTCCCAAGGGTATGCTGCTGAACTAGAGATCTGGCAAGGCTGCTCATCCTGCTGAACCAAAGGTGGGACTAAGGCGTCCATTATGGTCTCTGGCTCTAACCCTGAATCCTGCAAAATATCATCCTCACAAGACAAGTGTAAAGAATCATATGGGTCAGTTAAATCATGCACAGAATCAGATGAGTTAGGACAAACAGTTTCAGCAATGGGACTAATACAATCAGGTAATGTAAGTGTTACCATCTCGTCTGGATCATCATATGTGAAATAAACCTGCTGAACTGAAGGTGGGACTTCAACGTCCATTATGGTCTTCAGTTCATCCACCTGAGCCTCTAGCCTCTTAAGTGCCGCATCTTGTTCCCTCAAAGAGTCGGTGCGCTTGGATAGCAAAGAATCGATATCCTCGAGCATGAGCTGTTGTTTAGCTACTAGGGCGGCAAAGTCGGGCCTAGTGTGAGACGAGACATCCTGATAATCGGGGTGTGAATATAGATGTTGGCTAGGTGGATACATCTCAGCTTGTAGACGATCAGGCCGACTTTTTATTCTATCTGGTGACTCAGATGTTGCAGGGTTAAACCACTGGTTAGCCTGTGGGTATGAAAGCTGGTATGACTGATATGGCTGCGGCTGCAAATACTCGTTAGCATAATAATCCGTGGAATACCGCGATGAATATGAATGAGGGCATCTTATGGTAAAATGGGGTCCTCCGCAGATCTCGCACATGATAAAAAAATTATATATTAAGAATAAAAAAAAATAATAATAAGAAAAAAAGAAAAAAAAATTATTCACAAAATAGTAGACTAGAAACGGATCGGATAATTCTCAAGAGTGCCAATTGCGTCCCCGGCAACGGCGCCAAAAACTTGATGTGTGTAAATGTATATGTATAAATAACACAAGTTCTACTTAAAACGACTCACCTAAAAACTACACACGCACGGCAAGTGTACCGGTCGCAAAGCAGTAAACAGATAAGACCGAGTATCGAACCCAAAGACGCAAATGCAACTCTAGATCACAACCTATACCGAATACTAGCCTAAATAAATATATACTTAAAGTGAGGGTGTTAAACTAATAATTATAAACTTAAAAGAAACTAAATATAAATGAAATAACCTCAACTACTTATAGGAACTAGGGACTTGGAGAAATCGGATAGGAAGAAGGCTGGTTACTTAGGTAAAATCCCTAGACACTAGCAATAAATCCTGAATTTGGTAATTAACTTGAGACCCTATTCTTACCTAATAAACCTCCTGTCAAGGATAGCTCACTAGACTTAAGGCGGGACAAGTGTAGAAATGCTAAGATGGACCTGGATCGCCCTAGCGTACCAAAATCCCATAGAAATCAGATTAAAACCTCTCCTGGATTAAAACCCTCAAACTATGAAGCAGACTTAAACTCTACTGAAGAAAACCTAGGAAAACTCTAAACACGGACAAGTAGCGACTCCCGCCCTAGCGCTTGCCAACTACCGAACAATGCCTAGTTAGTTACCTAGCAAACTCGAGTTAGATTTCTCACCCCCAAGAATGGACTGCACGTCTTAGTTAATTTATTATATTAGTTTGTTATACTTGTGTCGTACTCCAACTCCAAATACTAGCACGCTAACCTAAGTTGACGAACTAGATTGATTTCAAGACCTAGGGGGTATCTCTACATGCCTAGCTCCACAAAACCAATAAACAAACTTCAAATAAAAATAACACCAACACACATATATCAAATCCAACAATAAACTTAAAATCATGTAATCCTACACATCAAAATTAAAAACCAAGAATCATTAAAAACTGCAAATTACGTGTCTAGTTTATAAACCTAAGCAACCATAAAAGTCTAGCTCATAATTATAATTAGAAACATAAATTCAAAGTTTATAAAAAACAATTTCATCATGTCTATAAAAATATAGAGCGAAAACTAAACCTAACCCAAGGCTCGTTGGCTCTTGATCTTTAACGTGCCCGTGACCTTTTCTCCTTCCGTGCTCGTTCGATCGTCACCACTTGAATATTAATTTTTGCTTTCGTGCGATCGTGCGAATGTGTAATTGTGATATCTTTCTTTTGCTGAATAATAATCCTCTCCTTTTAATGATGCGGCTGCCCAAGGATATTAATATCGCTCCGTCAAAGTTATCTCCCAATTTGTCTTCGTTTTCATGAATCATTAATAATCCTCCTCTTTTTTATGATGCGGCTTCGAAGTTTCCCTTTTGTATTTATCCCCGACTTTGACAAATTTGTTTTGTTTATTTAGGTTTGGCTTGGGTCACGGGCCCAAGCTCAATTCCTTTTTTTTTTTTTTTTTAATTAATTATTATTATTATTATTTACTGTTATTATATATAGCATTCTAGCTCCGTGTTCTTAATTCGGGTGTTATTGGCTCGACTAAAGTTTCTCGTTTACGCTCCAACGTCCACACGAACACCTACCAAAATATAAAATAAATAAATAAGTACTAAAAATTAATAAAAATCTATACAATGACAAAAATAGGCCAACAAACGAATACACGCCTAAAACTACTAAAAACACTATATACAAAAGACTCAATTATGACTCAAAATACATAGGAAAATAGATGTGTTTTACGACACATCATATTGCGCTCTTGATCCTAAGGCTTTGATAATTGCACAGTTGGTATTTGAGTTTAACAAACCTGCACTAGCATGATCCCTGCCTCTAAGGCAATTAAATTACTCGTTTAATTTTCTAGGAGGGTTTGAGCTACGGAGCTAATGTTAGCTGGATCTAGTCAATAACCCAACTAAATTTGCTGGAATAATATGTCGTAAGTAATATATTAGTGCTTGTTTTGGCCTTAATTCTATGTTTCGATGTCTCCAATGTCCAATACGATGTGGTACCGAGACTGTGACATCCGTCACCCTCGTCTTTCATCTAATTGACAATTATAGCCCTTCAAATATTTTCATTATAGTCCCTAAAAGTTTCGTCGTTTTCTAATTTAATTTTAGAGCGAACTAAAATTTTATGGATCGGATATAAGTTTTAATCATATGCGTATGTTGAAACGTATTCGTAAAAGATTCTATAAAAAAAATTAAGATTTATGAAGTATAAAAGTGTTTAAGTTAAGTTTTGTTAATTTAGTTTACTTTTTATAAGAAAAATCTAACAAAAACATTACTAAAACTAACAAATCTAACTACAGGGGGTAATTCTGCCAACTGTGAAAAGTTGTTTTGATTCAAACCCAACCCCGCCCCCTGTTCCTTTTCCGGCGTTTTCTCCGGCCAGCTACCAGAAGTCCGACGAAGCTCCGGCATCAGTTTTTTTATCCATTCAGGGCGTTTAATGATTAGGTTCAGTTCCAAAACGTATACTCACATTAACTCGGCGCTTTCTATGCATTAAATCGAATTATTAGCGAGTTGAAGTGCATTAATCGAGTTCTAAGAAGGTAACAGTCGGAGTTTTATCATAGAATTAATGACGCGTTTTCATCGAACAACTACATAAGCAATTGGTCCTGATCGTTTTCTGCACTATCATACGATCTAAACCCACAGAAAACATACCCAAATCGTGTCCAGAACCTCTATAATCGGTTGCAAGTCATCGGCCCTTTTTCTCTCAAATTCGATTCTTAAAACGCATTGTAAGTATCATTTTTCGTTGTCGTTTTGTTAGTTATACATCACTTCTTGAAAGCCCTCTATTACAGAGCGTTATCGGGTCTTGAATCGGATTATTGTGTAAGCTAGGGTTAGGGTTTATGTAGGATCAATTTGGGGAAGAAGATGATGTAAAGGGAACTATGTTTATATAATTTGATTTCTGATTTAAATCAACAAATGTATTTCCTTGTCTAGTGGTTGAGTCACTTGCTTCCTGAACTAAGGGTCAAGGGTTCGAATCCTAGGCACTACCATATTGTAACACCCCAACCGATGGCGGAATCATCGAGGTGCCACGTAGTGACGATTGTTCAAAAGCACATGGTACTAAAATGTAAATATTATTGAATAATCCAAAATTGTCTTACATGGAAATGGAAAATACAAAGTCTTAAATGAAATGTAAATAATGAAATAACTGATTAAAATAATGCACTAAGTATCTCTTGTTAAAGCACTAGATCAAACTGCACCTGAAACATGTACAAAAATAGGTTTGGTCAACATATGAAATGTTGGTGAGCATTCCTAGATTTGATATATATAGTAGGTTAAAAAGTTATACAATTCAAGTGCAAGCTACAGTGCAAATATGTAAACTATGTATCATACAAATGAGCGAAATCAACCCTGTGACTGTATAATGTACTGTATGAACTGTAGTGTACTTATCCAATAAATGGATAAAAAGCTTAACACTGGCCACGGATTCTCCGATGAAAAAGGGGGAGAATCAATCAAGGCGGGTTGTCAATCCAAATAGCGCTATCCAATGTTAAGGTCGGCTTGTACCATGTTAATGATTTCACTAAGTACAAATGTAATCCACATGTATTGTCTAAGCATAAAGCACGTTGTAAGCAATGCACATAGTACTAGAATTGTATTGTAAAAAAAATGTAAACTTGTATTTGAAATTGTAATAGTGTACATGTAACACCCAAAAAATGTATAAAAGCAAAAGGGGGATAGGAATACTCACTGTTTACGTAATAGCTTGTAATTGAACTGGAAAACAAGATATGAATTGAGATTACTCCCAAATGATCAACCTAAAGCATTTGATAATGTGTAAGGGAAATAACTCTAGGATATATGTATTTCTAGGGCTTCGAATTGGGGATAAACGTTTATTTGATTAATAAACAAATTGTTTATTAAAATATAAGAAATTTAATAAATAAATAAATAAAAGTCTTTTTGTAAAATTTTAAGTTGAATATAGACACAACATAAGGTTTTAAGTATGAAAATAATTTTTATAAAACTATTTTCTTGAAAATAGAATATTTAATCTATTTATTTCATATTGTCAAAATATGATTTTAATATCTAAAAATATTAAAATTAAAGAATTCTTGAATTAAAAATTGTATTTCTGTTCCAAATGAATAGAAATAATTTATGTAAAATTTTGGTACAAAAATATTGTAAAATGAATTTATTATGAATTATTTATGATTAAAACTAACAAAAATTAATTAAAAATATAAAATAAACGGTTTTCTGAAATAAAAATATTTTCTGGAATGTTTAAGAATATACAAGTTTAGGATAATTTTTGTGAGATTTAATAAAATCGTTTAGATATTTTTATAGAATTTAATAAATATAAATGAATAAACTTGTATTATTAATAATATATATTAAATAAATCATTTCTGAAAAACTAAAAATTGGGTGATGAACTTTATCACTTGAAGATCATATAATAATTTTTATAGAATTTATAAAACACGTTTAGTATCTTAAAACGATTTTTAAAAGAAAATAACTAAATATATAAAGAATAGAGTTGTTAAAAAAAAGGGTTGTTGTTGGTGGGGATCGAACCTGCGTCTGTTACGGTCCAAAGACTTACCCACCATACACACAACCAACTGATCTATAGATGATATTTGTTTCATTTCGTAACTGTTTAATATATAAACTTGTTTTTAAAACGTGTTCTTTCCCATTTTGATATATCGAGCCCTAGATCTTGAATCTGATTAAATACATGATCAAAACATAATTAACCATAGGGTTAATGTTTCTAATGGGCCGATTAATGTATAACATAAACGAATTTGATTCATACCAAGTAATAAGACGAGGCACGAGCACGACATGGTCTTCGACTAAATGCTTAAGATTCAGTAAGATTGGTTGTTTGAAAGTGATAAGTGTTATAGGGGTTATGCTTATCGGCCCTCTGGTGGTCTGTGTGTGTTCTTAATCGAGCTAACAACGCGTATTTTTACGAATTAGATTTGGGTCAAAACTCGGTCAAAACCGAGTCAATAGGCTTAACTAGATGCTGAAATCACGCGAAATGAATCCTTCATTACACGTGTTTGATGATTCCCGGTCAAACCTACGCATTAATTCGTGATAATTGATCCTAGAATTCAGCTTGTTGACTATTGTTTCCTTTTCTTCTTGTTTATTACGCGCAGCAGTAGCAGATACCAAAGGAAAAAGGAAATAGCGATGGAAGGGTTAAATAAAATAAAGGTTGAGGTTAAATCAGATTTCAAGTGTAGCACAGATGGTCACGCGTGTGTGTGTGTTTAGCAAGACCCGCCTCCTGCCCGGGTTCGAGTCCCGGCAGGGGCAAAACACATTTTTTTTTTTTAAAAGTTGATAAGGGGTGGGCTTGAACAGTGGGCCGGCTGATGGGCCACATCTGGGCCTGTGTAAGCTGTTGGGCTCAAGGTTTTCACAAGAATTGGAGTTGGGTTGTTTTGGTTATGGTTTGAAGTGATTATATTAAGTCTAGATAGGTTTAGTTTGTTTAAAAAAAAGACTTAATATATATCTATATTATAACTTGAAATTTTTTTTTTATAATAAATATTATTATTATATAAAATGAAAAGTGACGGATGTCACAGCATCCCCTACTTTTAGAAACTTCGTCCCGAAGTTAATAGTAACATAGGGTTATGGATGCTTGGGCAAAAATTAAGATAACTGTGGTTTGGAAATTTTGAATGATTTGGATATGAGGTTTGATAGGTGTGAGTTAAGGATTTGGATTAGGTTCGTCTCGAATAATAAGGAGAATAAGAATCTAGTAAATCACTTAAATTGCAAGTTCAGGAATCCTAAAATAAATGTACGAGTTGATTGACTATAATTGAACCACCAAGTAAACAGAGTTTGTTCCTGGACCGACTTCCAGTCTCACTTTCAATGCATCATTAGTGTTTGTATACAGGGTGTACCGCAGCTAACCCACCACACCTTTGATACCTTGAAAACGTACTGGATGCCTACCAAAAACTCTAATAGAATTTCACACTACCCTAATGTACCTGTAAATTCATGATTACGTTCCGGACCGGAATCATCAATTTACCTTACATTAGGGTTTTATGTCCTTCTATGATCCCACCGATTGTTGAGCAGGTTCGATAGCCTCCACCAGCCGTGGAGTAGGTTGTAGGGCCTCTCCCGACTGTTTGAAAGGGCATAGTGACCTCTACCAATCGTTGAGTATGTTCGATAGCCTCCACCAGTCGTGGAGCAGGTTGTAGGGCCTCTCCCGACTGTTGGAAAAAGGGCATGATGACCTCTATTAAGTGCAGCAATTATTATTAACATAGATTGCAAATTGATAGCATGTTTATGCAAGCAAGTTTGTAAGTACTACAACCATTAAGTGTAAGTGTTATCTTAGTGGCCTATAGAAATAGATGATAAGTATCATGAATAACTAAATGTTCAATAGATTGTTAAATCAAAGGAAAATTCAAGTTTCATATAACAAACAATGATGTTTTTAGAAAAGCCCTATAGAATCAATTATTAAGTTTTTAGTAGTTTGGAAATCAAGTCCAAATGTTTCAATAAAATGTAAGGTAGAGTCTGAAACTTATATGATATAAACGTAATCGAATATGATAAATTTTCAATCTGTGTACGTACACAATAGTATGCAAGGAAATTTCTAGATGTTATATGCCTATGAGTATGACATAATTGGGTACAAAATGATAATAAGATCAAGAAAATGAAAACACGAGTATCATGAATAATTAAATGTCCAGTGAATAGTCAAATTAAGGGGAAATCAAGTTTCACAAACATTGACGTCTTGGAAAAAAAAAAAATTTGTAGAATCAAGTATCAGGTTTTTAGTAGTTTGATTATCATGGGTAACTAGCTCACGTGTGAGAAGGTGAAGGATATGAATTTAGTTCTTGAGAGGATGATGCAAAATTTTTTTGAAGCAGAATCAAGGTTGTGAGAGATGGTGAATGTGAAGATAGTTGATAAAGAGTTTATTTTATAGTAAGGAGATTATATAGTATTGTAAATTTTGGGGTTTGGATTAAAGGTTATAATCAAGTGTATAAGAAAACATGATTGTGGTGTATGCCAAATATTGTAAAAATTTGAACAAGTTGAAAACGGGTGGGTGTTGATGGAGAATCTAGAGACTAGATATTATTCCAAAAAAAAAATAAATATTTTCAAAATTTGGTTTTGTACATAAGGCAAAAGTTGTTAAATAGTACAAGCTAAGTAGGCTTTGTAATAGTTTAAAACATTATATAGAAAATCGTTTGTTACGTCAATAAATAATCAATTGAATTTAAGTTCGAGGAAAATATGTACTTTGTAAAGTTGCTAGGTAATACAACTAGTTTTAGAAATCTTTAGTTTGTGCTAAAGTATAAGGTTATAGTTTTTAAAATAAATAACATATGGAGAAAAGAAATAATATGATTTGGGTAGGGTGTTGAATATTTAAAAAGTGGCTAAGAGGGTAAGGTGAAGTGTGATTGTGAAATCCATAGATGGTTATGAAAGTATGAATTTGTAAGCAATATATGAAAATCGTGAAATAAAAAATATTGTATATGAACCGAGAGAGTATTATTGAAAAAGCTTGCATAAAATGCTTGGAGTGCCCTTGTCTAGCTGTAAAGCTCAACAAGAACGTTGACTTTTCAAAGGAATTGAACCAAATGGTGATCAAAGAAGACATGCTTTAGCCTATAAGTGGACACTCACTCCAGAAATCCCCAGGTAAGCATAACAGGTCCGTAAATGGATTTATGCGCTATGCTTGCCTATGCCAGAAAACCCAGTGTACAGGCGTCCACCCTTCCAGATTGCACGTGTCCTTATCACACTCATTAAAGTTCAACAACTTTGAAGGAACAATAGTAAGAGTAGGCATTATGCCTAAGAGCGTCTTCATGAAAGATACTGCTCCTGTTTCATGGTGATGTAGGCTTTCCACTCCTTGTAGGACACCATCTCTATGCACCAGGATGAAAGATGAGGAGAAATGGAGAAGAAGAGAAAGATAGAGGAAGGAAAGTAGAGGGAAATGAGGGGTAAGGTAATTTAGGAAATATAATGCATGAAAGTTCGGTTATAGTCTAGGCCATTTTATCTAATAACCTAGTTCCCTATAACCATGGCTCTGATACCAATCTGTAACACCCCAACCGATGGCGGAATCATCGAGGTGCCACGTAGTGACGATTGTTCAAAAGCACATGGTACTAAAATGTAAATATTATTGAATAATCCAAAATTGTCTTACATGGAAATGGAAAATACAAAGTCTTAAATGAAATGTAAATAATGAAATAACTGATTAAAATAATGCACTAAGTATCTCTTGTTAAAGCACTAGATCAAACTGCACCTGAAACATGTACAAAAATAGGTTTGGTCAACATATGAAATGTTGGTGAGCATTCCTAGATTTGATATATATAGTAGGTTAAAAAGTTATACAATTCAAGTGCAAGCTACAGTGCAAATATGTAAACTATGTATCATACAAATGAGCGAAATCAACCCTGTGACTGTATAATGTACTGTATGAACTGTAGTGTACTTATCCAATAAATGGATAAAAAGCTTAACACTGGCCACGGATTCTCCGATGAAAAAGGGGGAGAATCAATCAAGGCGGGTTGTCAATCCAAATAGCGCTATCCAATGTTAAGGTCGGCTTGTACCATGTTAATGATTTCACTAAGTACAAATGTAATCCACATGTATTGTCTAAGCATAAAGCACGTTGTAAGCAATGCACATAGTACTAGAATTGTATTGTAAAAAAAATGTAAACTTGTATTTGAAATTGTAATAGTGTACATGTAACACCCAAAAAATGTATAAAAGCAAAAGGGGGATAGGAATACTCACTGTTTACGTAATAGCTTGTAATTGAACTGGAAAACAAGATATGAATTGAGATTACTCCCAAATGATCAACCTAAAGCATTTGATAATGTGTAAGGGAAATAACTCTAGGATATATGTATTTCTAGGGCTTCGAATTGGGGATAAACGTTTATTTGATTAATAAACAAATTGTTTATTAAAATATAAGAAATTTAATAAATAAATAAATAAAAGTCTTTTTGTAAAATTTTAAGTTGAATATAGACACAACATAAGGTTTTAAGTATGAAAATAATTTTTATAAAATTATTTTCTTGAAAATAGAATATTTAATCTATTTATTTCATATTGTCAAAATATGATTTTAATATCTAAAAATATTAAAATTAAAGAATTCTTGAATTAAAAATTGTATTTCTGTTCCAAATGAATAGAAATAATTTATGTAAAATTTTGGTACAAAAATATTGTAAAATGAATTTATTATGAATTATTTATGATTAAAACTAACAAAAATTAATTAAAAATATAAAATAAACGGTTTTCTGAAATAAAAATATTTTCTGGAATGTTTAAGAATATACAAGTTTAGGATAATTTTTGTGAGATTTAATAAAATCGTTTAGATATTTTTATAGAATTTAATAAATATAAATGAATAAACTTGTATTATTAATAATATATATTAAATAAATCATTTCTGAAAAACTAAAAATTGGGTGATGAACTTTATCACTTGAAGATCATATAATAATTTTTATAGAATTTATAAAACACGTTTAGTATCTTAAAACGATTTTTAAAAGAAAATAACTAAATATATAAAGAATAGAGTTGTTAAAAAAAAGGGTTGTTGTTGGTGGGGATCGAACCTGCGTCTGTTACGGTCCAAAGACTTACCCACCATACACACAACCAACTGATCTATAGATGATATTTGTTTCATTTCGTAACTGTTTAATATATAAACTTGTTTTTAAAACGTGTTCTTTCCCATTTTGATATATCGAGCCCTAGATCTTGAATCTGATTAAATACATGATCAAAACATAATTAACCATAGGGTTAATGTTTCTAATGGGCCGATTAATGTATAACATAAACGAATTTGATTCATACCAAGTAATAAGACGAGGCACGAGCACGACATGGTCTTCGACTAAATGCTTAAGATTCAGTAAGATTGGTTGTTTGAAAGTGATAAGTGTTATAGGGGTTATGCTTATCGGCCCTCTGGTGGTCTGTGTGTGTTCTTAATCGAGCTAACAATGCGTATTTATACGAATTAGATTTGGGTCAAAACTCGGTCAAAACCGAGTCAATAGGCTTAACTAGATGCTGAAATCACGCGAAATGAATCCTTCATTACACGTGTTTGATGATTCCCGGTCAAACCTACGCATTAATTCGTGATAATTGATCCTAGAATTCAGCTTGTTGACTATTGTTTCCTTTTCTTCTTGTTTATTACGCGCAGCAGTAGCAGATACCAAAGGAAAAAGGAAATAGCGATGGAAGGGTTAAATAAAATAAAGGTTGAGGTTAAATCAGATTTCAAGTGTAGCACAGATGGTCACGCGTGTGTGTGTGTTTAGCAAGACCCGCCTCCTGCCCGGGTTCGAGTCCCGGCAGGGGCAAAACACATTTTTTTTTTTTTTAAAAAAGTTGATAAGGGGTGGGCTTGAACAGTGGGCCGGCTGATGGGCCACATCTGGGCCTGTGTAAGCTGTTGGGCTCAAGGTTTTCACAAGAATTGGAGTTGGGTTGTTTTGGTTATGGTTTGAAGTGATTATATTAAGTCTAGATAGGTTTAGTTTGTTTAAAAAAAAGACTTAATATATATCTATATTATAACTTGAAATTTTTTTTTATAATAAATATTATTATTATATAAAATGAAAAGTGACGGATGTCACACATATTATTTTTTTAGCATTTTTTCTCTCTCCTTTTAAATTGTTATAATTATACATTTATAATACATATAAACTTAAAATATTTATATTAAATTCATTTTTGATCCAAAAATTATGAAAATTTAGGTGTAGCATCTTGACACCCTAAAGAAAATTATCACATTTTTATTTCCTGACAAATGTCTTATTTTCATATTTTTATTGAATTTATTTGTTTTAACCATATTTAATTGATTAAAAATTCATTTTTAATGATTTTAATCTCAAACTTTTTGAGTAATTATTTCTCATCATCATGAGCTAAAATAAAAATTATTGGTTTAGAAAACATTTTTTTTATTGATTTTCCTATTTTTAACCATATAAACATGATTTAATCTCATTGAATCAGTTTCAAATAGAAATAAGTTTATAAAAATTATGAGAAAATTATTTTCTTTGATTTACGTCATAAAGAATCCATTTTCTATAAAAATCACATTTTTGGATCATGTCTTTTATTTTTAATCTTATTTATGTTTAATTAGACACAATTGAATATTTATCTATTTACACTATTTAAACATCTATTTTATATTTTATAAATACCTTTCTTATAAAATAGAAATGTTTTATGTTTGAAAATCTTAATTACCATTTGTTAGATCATTGTGAAACACATAATTATTTATTTATACATTTGTGATTATTTTATTTATTTTAATTTAGTTAAAGTAATTAACTAAATTATGTTGTCTTAATTATTCAAACATATTTTTATCTAAATATTCAATAGGTAATAATTATATTACCTAAACCACATTTACAACCTTTCATATATTATTTGTGATATACAATTTTTACATTAACGCGACTTATCATAAAAAACTCTAATTCCCCAAATCGACTTAGCAAACCCTAATGCCTTAGACCCTAGTTACCTTAGACTCTTAGACATTTCCTTATGAGTATCTATATACATTATAGTTTGAATTCCTCGGAATTCCCATTACTTAGCTCACGACCGCTTAAGTGGGTTTTGATCGCTTTCGCAAACTATGAGTATATCTTTCCCTTTCTTACTGTTTTACTATTTTGGGATGATTCATGTACCTATTAATCAAGTTTCTATTTCTTATACTTACTGCAATTCTCATGTGTGTTTGCCTTATGTGATTTGGTGTGTATTATGCTTAATCATTAACCGCTGGGCAGCCTAGCATTTCAATGAATAGTACTATGGTATACCCCCTTGAGACTCTGTTGAGAGAATCTTGGTCATTGTCTTGTTAATTCATTATTCATAGGCTTGGTTTTGACTGATACTACTTATTACATAATTGCAAACAGTATACAACACATGAATTGCGAAACACTTTTCTACTATATGTATTTAAACAGGATATGCTCACCAATACAATTTTTGTATTGACAAAATTATTTTGTACATGTTTCAGGTTAATTTGAGATGCATTCTTTAAGCTTTCGGATATATATATTTAGATTTTGATTTATTATATTTCGATTTAGTTGCCATTTAGAACCATTGTATTTCATTTCAATGTAATAAACTATTTAAACAATGTATCAATATTTAAACTTTTAGTCCATGAGCTATTGAATAATCGTCACTACGTGACACCTCGATGTTTCCGCCATCGGTTGAGGTGTTACAGAGACCCCGGCCCACATAATGCGGGTTCGCCCCCGTGCATTCATGTAGCATCACATACGACTGTTATATCCCTTCTTATAAGTATCTTCTTGTCCTAACATTTTTTTTCTACTTTGACCTTGGTAAATTTGAAACTGGTTCTTTTTGGAAAGAAAACAAAAATAACTAACTTGTCAGTTAGGAGATGACCTTTAATTTTTGGTTCAAGTGAAAATATTGAACAAAAATGTCTTGATTTATAGTATTACTAGCTCAAACACGAGTTGGTGCTACCATGATTCGTTAACAACCCTAATTAGGAATATGTATAGTTTGAAAATTATTTTGTTTATGCTTTCAAGCTTTTTATTTTGTGTTAAGCATGAAATTTGCTTTGCTTCAAGGGTGTTTTGGTTATCTAGTTTAAGGGTCTGCTTGGCAACCTCTCGTCATTAGCTATTGAGCCAGTAAGAGGTCTGACTGGGTAAAAGATTCTGAATCAGTAAGTGTTGAGCCAGTAAGAGTACACCAATATAGTGGTGGGTCGAGGAGGTGGTGCTTGAATGGTTGAGTGAGGGTTATGAACACAAACACAACTAAAAGGACAAATGGAAAAACTTGTCATGCAACATATTTTTAAAACTTAATGGGCAAGAAATTTTTTGTCTGATTCAGAGGTGTCATCCTGGTGAAACAAATGCATATCGATGAGAATAACAAATCTTGAAAAAGAAGAAAACATTATTTAACTCATAGTATATATTACATATATTATTATCATCAAATAGTTAACTATAAAAAAACAAGAACTAATGTAAATTAAAATTATTGTTTTCGTAAATAATTGTATAACATGGAGAACGTTAATCAAGAAAAGAATACAATTTTGTATGTTTAACTAAGGGGTGGGTGAAAATGAGAGAGTAGACGTAAAATAATTTCATTGATTCTCACATCGATTATCAAAGCGATTTTTTTTCTTATAATATGACCCCATACGAGACATAGAGGACTAGATCATTATTGTCTTAATAAAAATTATATTGATTAAGAGATGTTGAAACTGCATATATTATTTGTAGCGTATCTACCAATTTCAACTAAGTTGAGAATATAGAATGAGTATGCGGTAATGGTAACATGTTAATCTAAATCAATCTATGGTCTCTCATTTAATTAAAATTTCGGCTAGAAGAATACATGTAGTGTGATGTGATTCTATGTGGGTATTGATACATGTAGAATGTTATTTTCATATAGAACGAATATTATTTCAATTGTAAAATCGAAAGTTTGACAACAAAAAAAATTTGCATATAGAATGTTATTTTCAAAACAAAAAAAAATACAACCGCTGTTTCAAAATTTAATATTGTTTAATCAGAACCATAAAAAATGTGCAGGAGTTTAACTACAAAGTAATAAAAAAAAATGATTTAACATCATGTCATATTGGTTCAGGGCTCTCTCTCACTTTTCCTTCAAAAGTGTGTAAAGATTTCACATATAAATTAAATAAAAATGAAGTGTGTGCGCTCACATATAAATTAAATAAAAATGAAGTGTGTGCGCACGTGATTGGTAAAAGTTAATGACCCTATACTTCAAAGTTCAAACCCATCAAGCCTATTATTATAGTAACGAAGAAGGGGTTCACGCTCTCCTCGGCGCCTAGTCGCCTACCCGTAATGATTTGGTTAGCGTTAATCACTTTTTAACTCGTCATTAATAAACTATCTAGCTCATGCATCCTAAGTCTTGGTTAAAAAAACAACAATATATAGCTCATGCTTCCTAAGTCTTGATTAGAAAAAAAAAAACAAAAACACAGAAGGTTCACGACATTATTTGTTTTCTTTTAAATAGATTATAAACTTAAAATTTTATTTTAAGACATTAAATATGTTGGACCGCGATTGCATGATATGGCAATCATGGATGACTTTAAAGTCTTCCTTCTCATAATTAAGATAAAATAGACTACTTTTCTTAAGCCTCAAAATCAATTGCAATCCATGTTTTCTACTTTTCTCAGTCTTTTGATAAATTAGTAGGTACATCGATAATTGAAGTGTATGATTATTATCTTGGCAAAATGTGTGGAAAAAAAATATTTTTTTATAGAAAGAATGGAACCAATACCCATGAATCATGAATGGTAAATGGAATGAGCAAAGCAATTTCATCGAATTGTTTGTCTTGGTTGAACCCTAACCTAAAGCCAATGGCGAAGCTTGGTTCTCTAATCGGTGGAGGCCATAATCAATTTTTTTCAATCGGTAGTGACCGGAAGATCAAATCGGTGGTGGCCAGACTCAACCCGGACTCAATTTACCTATAAAAATCACAAAATTTCACCACTGAGCAAAAAAATCGATGGGGGGCGGGGACCCCTTGGGCCCTAAAGGAGCTACCGCCCTGCCTAAAGCCATGGGAAAAAGATAAGCAAAACTCATGAGCCACATTTCTTTGAATCATAACATCTAAAGTGAGCATAAAACCGAATTAACCGAAGCGTAACCAAAGTCCAAAATAACCAAACCAAAAATTGAAAATAACCGAAAATAACCGAAGCAAAACAATGTGGTTTTTTTGCATTTTTGAGAACCGATTTTTCGGTTCGGTTTTGGTTTTTCTTGTGTTCGTAACTGAAAATAACCGAACAAAACCGGATTGTTATAACATGGCTCACTCCATATGTTTTTAAGTATAACCCAAAATGATAGCACACTACACTATGTTGGAAAAATGGTAGTGGAAATTGATTTTTCACTAATTTTGGACTCAAATAAATGTATTTATATATGTGATATATAAATAATTATTTCCGGGTTTGTGTACTATATTGTGAGAGTATCACAACGAATCAAACCACGTCCAAAATAGAGCTAAGATGAATGAGATATCGAAGCTTGAAAGTTGTAGGTTGGAACAACCAAAGATGAGAAAATGGATTAAGTTTTGTCCCACATTGGTGGGATGACAAAACATAAAGTGGTTATAAGGAGGAGCACTCCTTGTATATTGTTTAGCATGAGCCAAACACTAGTGGGGACCCTAAAGGATGCGAAGCACCCTTAACTCGCACACGCACATGCGCGCGCGCGTGGCGTGGGCGATGGGCGCAATGTGGCGCTTTGTTTGCGCACGTGCCTTTGTATTTTTGACCTCGTGCGTGTGGTCTAGTACATGGCGGAAGACTACTAGTGGCGCGCAGGACCAGATGGCATTTAGGTCTGCGCACGTGACGTTCGCGTGGCGGGTTCTATATGATACGAGTCGGTCATCTGCGGATGACATAGCGTTATGTGCGCAGGGACTATAGTGCGCGCATGACCAGGTAGTGCCAAGCGCCCTGGTCAGCGCGCGTCATTATGTTCTGCGCGCAGCATACGAACGCGAGCTGATGCGTCAGTTCCTACGCAGTCTCAGGTTGTTAGACTGTTTCAACTCGTGTAATAAACCAAACGTAAGTTTCGTTTTGACCACTTTAATTCCATTAATATATATTGTGTTAATTACTAGATTAATGTCTAGTTAATTACAAGATTAATGGCAAGGAAGTTTCATCTTTGGACAATATTAATATGGGTTTTGAACTCATATTTAAAGAGAACATTATTCTTTTAATCCGTGAGTCACTTGAATGTGTTTTGATAAAAGAATTTGAGAGGAGTACTCTTGATAGTTCCAATTTACTTTTCTTTTTCCTATGTTTCAAGAACACAAATAACATGGTGTAATCTTGGGCTCAAGACCATCTCCGGCAGTACGACTACTGTTTCGGTTGTTGTACCCTGGGAAACAGACCGTCTGAGAGGAGGCACGGAATCTGTTTTAAGGGCCCCGTGTCAAACACGATCCTCAACCAAAAATCGTCTACAACAAGTTTGTTATTCTTGCAGCGGAGTGCTACACAAGATGGTTCGGTTGAAGTTTACTAAAGTATTCGACTTGGATCAAGATTCGGTATATGTATTTGTTTTTATTTTCATTTACATTTAGTTTTGTAATCGGTATTGTACTATGTTATTTCCTACGAATAACGAGAGTATCGTTATTATTTCTTTTTATTATTAATTTAATAAAATTGTGAACCCTATATCCTACAATCTTAAAACAGACTTTCGTGTAGATTGTTGATACAATCTAAAAACCTTCTTATTAAAGGATTTTTGGGTTCACGAAAGTATAAAAATATTAATTGGGATTTTTGTTAAAATCTAATAAATATTTTTTGGAAATATATTTGTAGTACAAATCGGATTAATATGTATGATTGGAGTACAATCTTTAATCCGAAATACCGTGTTTACAAAACGAAAAGTTTTGATTCAAGTTTTCGGTTTCATGGGTTTTTTAGTGTCGGGTTTCGATAATCCGAAGTGTTACGAAATATTAACATGTATTTAGACGTGTTCAAATACTATTTTTCTAATGAGCGTATTAGAAAAGACGTAATATTTGTTAACCCATGAAAAATATTTGCTAGAGATTATCTCTAACGAGCGTGTTAGAGATTAATCTTAGTAAAATATTTTCTAATGAGCGTGTTAGAAAATATTTTGGCAACCCATATCGAAACGTTTGGTGTACGTTTTCGATCTAACGAGTGTGTTAGAGATCATTATTTGAAGAAATAGTGATTGTTATCCAATGTGTTGAAACATGTTTATTTCTAACGAGCGTGTTAGAAATAATAATTATTTTTTTTGGAAAATAATAAGGTTCAAAACATGTATAATTTCTAACAAGCATGTTAGATATTACAATTATTCTAAAATAATAAGTTTTGTAACCTTTATTTTCCTAACGAGCGAGTTGGAAAATATTATTTTTGTAAATAATAAGGTTTAGAACATTCGTATTTTCTAACGAGCGTGTTAGAATGTAATTATTTTAGTAAAATATTATTGGTTTCAAAATGTTGAAAACATTTAGATTTTTAATTGGCGTATTAGAAATTTCTTATGTAAATAACAAGTTGTTGAAACATGTATATCTAACGAGCGTGTTAGAATTGACAACATTGAAAGAATAATGTGTCATCAAACATTTCTAATGAGCATATTAGAAATAAGTATTTACAAAATCATAAGTTATTTTTAAACTCATATTTTTTTCTAACGAGCGTGTTATAAATTGATGCTTTTGTAAAAACGAACAAGCTAGACGTTTAATTTTCTAACGAGCATGTTAGAAACGGTTTATTATATTTATATATGAGCCAATAAAATGTTAAATGGTCTTGTAATCGTTTATTTCTAACGGGTGTGTTAGAAATGGTTGTATATATATAAACCAATTAGTTGTGAAACGATTTTGGTAATCGTTTATTTCTAACAAGCGTGTTAGAAACGGTTTAGTTATATAACCAAAACACCATATAACGATTAGCATAATCGTTTGTATTCTAACAAGTATGTTAGAAATGGTTAGTTATTGAAACCGAATATTTTTAATATTTGGTACACGTATAGTTTCTAATGAGCGAATTAGAAAAGATTTATCATGAAATCCATATACTTTAACGATTTATAATCGTTTAGTTTCTAACAAGCGGCTTAGAATCGGGTTTACTATGATAAACTAATTAAGATGATTGGTAATCATTCTATTTCTAACGAGCGAGTTAGATGCGGTTTTAAGTAATAAAACTATTTTCGAGTTTATGTTTTTGATCTGTAATCAAAGCATAAACATATATAGTTTAATTTTTAAAACAGTTGCAAAAACAAGAAATGTTTTGAACGAATAAAACTTGATTTTGCAATCGGTTCGATACTTGTGTGAGAAGTATCATGTTTTGAACCATATAATGGTCTTGAGAGACTATTTAAAGGAAAACAACCCGATGTTGTTTTTGACATATATACTTGTTCGACTACTTGTGAGTAGTTAATTATAAACAAGCTTATTGTTTTGAGATTTGATGTTTATATATCCTTATGAATCCGTTAAAATATATTTGTAATATATTATATATATTTTGGATTATCGTTTATATTTTTTAATAACCAGGTGATTTAAAGTATAATAAACGATAAATGTAAAAGGAAATTATTGATGGTATTTTTTTTCTTTGACGATTTACCTTCGACGAATTTAATAAGGTTATTTATTTAACGGGTTATGCAAGGAGTGTCTTGCAAGAACACAATGAGCGGGTTGTGATCATGACTTATGCAATAAGTCACATACCAAACATCAAACGTACAACATGATGAGCGAATCATAAAGAACGTGGCAAGTGTATTGAGATTAAATACACGAAAACGAGGTATGTCATCTAATGTTGAGAGCATCAACATGGAAATACACACTTGTGAATTTTTCAATGACTATAACATATGAAAGAAATATATGTTAAGATTGTAAATTCTTTAATAAATTTTGCTAAATTTATTGTAAGACATTACAATAGTGATGGATGTGTAGATGTTTCTACAACCATCAATGTTGTTTGACCTATATGGAGGATTTGTCCTTAGTTTTGGGAGACTTACCCAATACATGGTTTTAACGAAACAACATGGAAATGTATAAATCACTTTAGGCGCATATGTGAATGCTATGTTTTTGAGTGTCAATCTAATTGACTTTGTCTCAAGACTTTAGTGATTTTATACTAGGATTGTTCATCTTGTTGATGATGAATATGTGACTTAGATTGAGACTTATGTTTAAGTTCTTAAGAGTCAATGGTGAAGCCTTGGAGATTAAAGGCAAAATGAGCTTTGATCTTAATAGATGAAATTAACTATGGTTTTGAGACATTCCTAAAACAGAGGTTTTGGAGTGGTAAAACAAAATTTCATTATTGTGTCAAACTAAGACGTGAATGTTTGAAAGAGATAGTGCGTGCTGTGAAGAATCAGAATGATGCATCTTCTGTTCACATGCTAGAGTATTGGAGTCTAAAGCATGCTAGACTAATACTTGTTAATGAAACATTCAAAGTGCAAGCAATGTGGGGGGGAAGAGCCATTTAAGAAACACCCGTAGGGGTGGAAAATGGTATTTGAGAAGTTTTCTCAAACTTCATACGAAAGGGAGAACCTTTCACCACCCCATTGGATGTTATCCAATAACACTTAAATGTGGGGGTGGCTTGCATTTGAAAATGGAGTGAATCAATCGAGTTGATTGGACTCAAATGCCAATTGGTAAGATTCAAAGTCTAGCTAACTTTGAATCACATCACCAAAGGCATTGAAACGTGTTTAGCCATGAATTGAGTTTCATGTCATTCTAAAGACGAAAAGGAAGGTTTAAAGGGTAACACCTACCTATCCTACTAGATCTATGTTTAGATCCCATGTTATAAGTCTTATGAATTGACAAGATGGCAAACTGACCAGCGAGTCAAGAACACGTTAGAACAACTTATCTCAATGCAAGATGGATCCAACAACCTGATGGTTGATAAGAGATGAAGTTGTATGGAATGAGACTAATGCCCGTGATAGAAAAGGGACATGAGGGAAACCTAACCTAGTTGACTGGAGATCCCAAGATCTAGGTTCAATAGGACAACTTAATCATGAACCGACGAGCAGTCACTGTGGGGGCATGGCTAAGATATATGTTTATATATAAAGCTAGTATATATGGTTATATACATATCCCCTAAACTGCAAAAGGGTGTTTAAATACGTCCTAGTCCATTCCTATAATATCCAGTGACATTGTTGAGAGGTTAAGCATAATATATGGTTTGATGATTAGTGTAAATCATAGTACACCATAATGCTTTTAATGATTTAAGATCACCTATGTTGGAGAGAAGTGTGGTCGCTTCGAATGAAATTGTGGGCACAATTTCTAGAGCTCCCGCAGAACCAGGAAAGTGTTCCATGACCATTATTGGACACAATAATGAGGGGATGGCCAGGCTAGGGGGAGTCTTGTGTGAACGTATATTGTCGTTTACACAAACAGCCGTCAATTCAAAGACATCAAGTTCATATTGACAGCTAGTAAGCTAAGTATGCTTCACAAGGGAAGGTTCAAAGGCTTACACCCACCTATCCTATGCAAGACTCAACCGTCGAGGTTACATCGGAAATTTGTGTGTTTTAATCGATCTCCATTCATGTGGGGGATTGTTGGAAAAATGGTAGTGGAAATTGATTTTTCACTAATTTTGGACTCAAATAAATGTATTTATATATGTGATATATAAATAATTATTTCCGGGTTTGTGTACTATATTGTGAGAGTATCACAACGAATCAAACCACGTCCAAAATAGAGCTAAGATGAATGAGATATCGAAGCTTGAAAGTTGTAAGTTGGAACAACCAAAGATGAGAAAATGGATTAAGTTTTGTCCCACATTGGTGGGATGACAAAACATAAAGTGGTTATAAGGAGGAGCACTCCTTGTATATTGTTTAGCATGAGCCAAACACTAGTGGGGACCCTAAAGGATGCGAAGCACCCTTAACTCGCACACGCACATGCGCGCGCGCGTGGCGTGGGCGATGGGCGCAATGTGGCGCTTTGTTTGCGCACGTGCCTTTGTATTTTTGACCTCGTGCGTGTGGTCTAGTACATGGCGGAAGACTACTAGTGGCGCGCAGGACCAGATGGCATTTAGGTCTGCGCACGTGACGTTCGCGTGGCAGGTTCTATATGATACGAGTCGGTCATCTGCGGATGACATAGCGTTATGTGCGCAGGGACTATAGTGCGCGCATGACCAGGTAGTGCCAAGCGCCCTGGTCAGCGCGCGTCATTATGTTCTGCGCGCAGCATACGAACGCGAGCTGATGCGTCAGTTCCTACGCAGTCTCAGGTTGTTAGACTGTTTCAACTCGTGTAATAAACCAAACGTAAGTTTCGTTTTGACCACTTTAATTCCATTAATATATATTGTGTTAATTACTAGATTAATGTCTAGTTAATTACAAGATTAATGGCAAGGAAGTTTCATCTTTGGACAATATTAATATGAGTTTTGAACTCATATTTAAAGAGAACATTATTCTTTTAATCCGTGAGTCACTTGAATGTGTTTTGATAAAAGAATTTGAGAGGAGTACTCTTGATAGTTCCAATTTACTTTTCTTTTTCCTATGTTTCAAGAACACAAATAACATGGTGTAATCTTGGGCTCAAGACCATCTCCGGCAGTACGACTACTGTTCCGGTTGTTGTACCCTGGGAAACAGACCGTCTGAGAGGAGGCACGGAATCTGTTTTAAGGGCCCCGTGTCAAACACGATCCTCAACCAAAAATCGTCTACAACAAGTTTGTTATTCTTGCAGCGGAGTGCTACACAAGATGGTTCGGTTGAAGTTTACTAAAGTATTCGACTTGGATCAAGATTCGGTATATGTATTTGTTTTTATTTTCATTTACATTTAGTTTTGTAATCGGTATTGTACTATGTTATTTCCTACGAATAACGAGAGTATCGTTATTATTTCTTTTTATTATTAATTTAATAAAATTGTGAACCCTATTTCCTACATACTATTCAAAAATCGAATGCCAAAGGTAGGGCCAGTTACCAATAAAACAATTGAGTGTTAAGGGCCAGTTACCTTCTAACTTTCCTCTCAAAATGAATGGGTTCAAACATGAAGTAATCAAATACAAATCTTTAATTTCTAGATCTATCCTTCCACTTAACATAAAATCTTTAATTTCTTTTTCCATTCTATTCAACTCTCAAACCTCAAATTGCTTATTTTTCCCTTCCTCTTTCTCTCCTTAATTCAAATTCCTTATTTTTTTCCTTTCATTTAATAAACTTGAGAATACAATGTCAAAGAAAATAATAAAAAAAAAAGCTAGCATGAAGACAAGTGTTAATGGTAACCCCTACCTTCGAAAGACATGTTTCATGATTTATGGTATCGAAATCACTTTATGTAGGGTTTCTCAAGTCAACTTTTTGTATAGAATGCGAGAGATTTGGAGGTATATTGATAGAAATGCAACTTTACTAGCCTCGAGTGATTTTTCTTTAAAACTTTTTTCGTATAATTGGAAAGATTTGTACAAATATCTATCCTAAAGTAATATAAGACACTTAAAAAAAGTTACTATACAAGTGGAAACAAAAGGTACAATGTTGTAGAGCATTAATGAAACAAAAAAACTTTATGATAAGAATTCGTGTTCAACGTAAGCTCCTTAAAACGAATTGTGTCTCCATTTTCGCATCTTTGAACGAATTCATATTATCTTATCTTTGCTGTGGACATGGCAAGTGAAAGTACCCAATTTCACCTAATTTCTTGATACGTTCTAAATTGACGCGTTTCAAAATGAACTCAATTTGAACCATTTGCTGAATTAACATGACCAATCTATTTAATCACACATGGATAATAGGTTGAACATTCATTGTTTGTGAAGGACACATCGGATTCTTGTAAAAGTTAAGGGGTTGTTTGGTTGATTAAGTGCTAAATCATTAAGATGGTCTGAATGGTTAAGAAGCTCTGAATGGTTAAGAGCTGAATCATTCAGCATCCCTTATTAGTTTAATGGTTCAGCACTTAATCATTTCATTCAAATGCTGAAACAAACAGTCTGAATGCTGAATGATTCAGGCCTGAATGGTTAAGAGGCTGATTAAGAGGCTACCAAACAAATCCTTAGAGAACTCTCACATAGCTTAAAAATCTATATTTCTTTCTTTGTTTCTTTCTCTTTTTATTTTTTATTTTTTTATTTAAAGAGGTAGGGATAGAAGGTGGTAGAGTATCCAAACAGCCAGGATGGAAGTGAAGTTAGTTGGGGCATGTGAAATCCAAGATCCACCAATACTAATCGTAGAATGGGGTCCAATTCAGCCAATTGTCTATCTCTTTGCACCCAACACATTTGTGACATGGTCCCTTTTTTTCTAATTTTATAGGAAATGCATATAAATATCATACCATGTGACACTTTGATGATATTCTATATAACAACATTTACAAATTGTGAACAGTTATAATTATTAATTGGTCCAAATGTCTTCAATTTATTAGTGATAACAATGCATTGTTTTTATTTTCTTTAATTAAGTTTGCGTCACTTTGCGGCTTTTTTTTTTTACTTAGATTTTTTTCTTTAGTTAAGTTTGCCTATTTTCTATTTTTTTTTGTAAGTTTGCATATTGCTTTTAATGGAGGCATTATACGACGCCTAAAGTCTAAAAATTTTATTTGTTATAAACGATTCAAGTTTATACCCTTAAAGGCAAAGGATATATAGGGCCAGGGGTGGCCCCGTCCCCTATTTTTTGGCGTATTAGTGGAAATTTACGATTTTCGTAGGTAAATTGAGTCCGGGTTGAGTCTGGCACCCGTCGATTTGCCACTACTGATTGAAAAAACTAAGTCTCCCCCCCCCCCCCCCCCCCGATTCGAGAAGCAAGGTTCGCCCCGGCATACCCCTAAACTTTAATAGATTCATGTTTATGCTCTTGAAGTTTAATAGATTTATAAGTTTAATTCTTTTTACCTATTATTTATTTAAGTTATTAAAATCAAAGCTAACTTTTAACTCTATACATGTTTACTTAATCATGGTGCTTAATATTTTTATTGCCGCTTAGATTAAAGCCTAGGAACATGGTCTATATTAACCATTCAATATACTACGTAACAAACCTAATTGTTTATTATTTACCTTCTTATAATTAAAACTAACTTTTAACTTTAAACATGCTTATTTAGCCATGTTGATTGCCTACTTTTACCGTCGTTTAGATTAACACCTGCATAGTCTATAATAAGTTAATAACTCACCGATATATCATGTAATTACAAATACGTCTTTGCAACATCCTTCTACGATCCCGTAGCGAAGCACGGGCTCTGATACTAGTTTCAAACATATAACAATGTAAGATATAGCCTAAATCAGGTTATTTCACGGCGTTCACGGATAGTCCTTCGTAGAGGAGTCGAATACAAAAATTATATTACTTTTTTTTTCTTAAATAAAAAAGTTGATTTTTAAGGAGGTTGTTATGAAAATTGAAAAATCACAAATATATAACATGATATTTAGAAAGACTTGACTTTTTTTTTTTTTTCTTTTTATTGTTAGCTGAAAAGTTGAGCACGGTGTCTCATTTGGACTTATGTTTGCCCCTTTTTCATGGAGTACAAGTTTTATTTTAAGGTGCATGATAAGTTAGCATTGTTGGTATGGAAAAGGCCAACATGTCTTGATAAAGTTTAATATCTAAAATTAACCTTATTCAAAAGTTTCAATTTATGTGTATTTAGAGAAGTTTAAACATATCAATTTTATGAGTACTTATATATTATTAAGAAAATAAAAAAAATTCATGTGTCTATAATATGTCTAAATCGAAGATTAAAACATATGTCAAAATCAAAATAGAAAAAAAAGATGAAATATCTAAGTAATTTTCAAACATTAAATATCACACATATTCAAAAACTTAGTTTTTAAATTATGACTATTTAAATATTTAAATATAAATTATAAGTAATCATCATTAAAAACTAACTTTATAGCTCTTCTTTTGTTTCTTCAATAAGCTCAACTAGATATTTACTTTTATAATTGTTGTGTGTACGACATATCTAAATTCTAAAAAAAGTAACGAGCTATTAAATGCACATTCTCACATGTTAATGTATTTAGGGGCTGTTTGGTTGATTAAGTGCTGAATTATTAAGATGGTCTGAATGGTTAAGAGGCTTTGAATGGGTAAGAGCTGAATCATTCAGCATCTCTTATTAGCTTAATGGTTCAGCACTTAATCATTCCATTCAGATGCTAAAACAAACAGTCTGAATGCTGAATGATTCAAACCTGAATGGTTAAGAGGCTGATTAAGAGGCTACCAAACAGCCCCTTAGACTATTCGGAGTGGTGAGGGGAAAGAGGGGATTGAAGCGCCATGTGGCAATTGTAGGACCCTTATGGGGGGGGGGGGAGAAATTGTGGGGAGTGAAAGGGGGGAAGAGGGGGAAAAGAAATAATATTATATTGTGTCAAAGTTATAAAAAAAAAATGACCAATCATGAAGTGCCACGTGTCCCAAGCCTTGTGCCCCACGCCGGTGACCTCCCCCCCCCCCCCCTTCCCGCCCCTCTCCCGCCCCCACTCCGGATAGCCTTAATACAAAGTTAAGTTTATAATAAATATTACTTTTATCATCTTATTTATCTTCATGAATTCTTTTATGTTTTTTTTAGGCGTAGATTAGTGAAAACTCATTAATTTGAAACCCCTTTTTTCCCAAGTTTGAATCCCTCTCCATATGTCGGCCCCTTTCAAACCTAGAGTAAAGATCAAATACAAATAGTTTTTTTGGTGAGAATCAAAGGGGGTAAAAAAATTTATTTTTTTTCTCATGTGCTTAAACATTCTTTCTAGATGAATAATACAAAAAAAATTAAATTTTTTTTAGTGTAATAACGTCATTAAGGTAAATACATTAGTTTACACTAGAGTAATTATGTAATTACTTTACACGTAATTACTCTACACCAAATTTTTTTTTTTTTAGTTTTCAATACTATAATACATGTTTAACAATATGGGGAAAAAAAATTTGAAAAAAAAAATAAAAAAAATACCCTCCTTTGATTCTCACAGTTCTTACCAAAAAAAACTATTTGTACCGGATCTTTCCCCTTCAAACCTATTGGGTATATTTTTTTCGATGGACTGCGGGACTCGAACCAGATACCTTTTAGACAGGAACTTCATTGTGACATCCGTCACTTTTCGTATTTATTTTAACATTTCGTATTATTCTATGTACGTTTGAGACTCCAAATTAATAAAATGTTGCATTTTTATCATTTCCGTATCTTCTAAAAAATATTTTGTGACACCTTTAGACCCATATAATCATACTATAAACATACATTAATATAAAACCTTTGAAATAATTGCCCAAAAAATAAATGTTTGGGACGGGGTTCGAACCCGCGTCCCAAACCGCCCAAACATCCCAAAGCCTTAATCAGCTGAGCTACACATCTATTGTGTAAACATCCTGCTCGTTTAAAATATAAACCTTCCTTACATACGCACAGTTGACTTCTCAAAAGTCAACTGCGAGCACATCTCTTTCCAATCATGATCAATCCGCGTTTTTATTAAGCAATTCATGGAATGTGTTGACTGACCTTCTCTGCTTCTTTCCCACGCCAATTAATCATTAAAACATTCTTAATCTAGCTTAGTCACGCGTATTATAATTAAGATGGGTCAAAAATTACCAAACTTAGGAGGAGGAGGAGTTATTAGTATAAATTGAGGCCTTCCTTGCAAGCTCTAATCGCCGAGCATCAAACCCTCATACTCAATTCTTCCTAAAACTCTTTCAAACCTTCAAATTTTGCTTTGGTTGACTTCTCGTTTGACCCGGCAAATCGTGTTTTAAATCCATTGTAAGTTCAATCTTTTCTATGGGTTATGTTAATCGGCCCTTTTACTTCAAAAACCCTATGGTTAATTTAGTTATTATCGCGTTTTTTGATTTATTAGAAATCTAGGGTTCTTCATAAACAATTTGGGGATAAACTAACCTGCAGACAAGTAGTTAAATATAAAACGGGTGAAACTTTATCACCAACTGATCAGTAGATCAGTTGGTGTTCCCCTGTTGATCAGAACACGAACCGGCCGAAGGCCAAGGTTCGATCCCCACAAGCGAATTTTTTTTGTTTTCTTTTAATTCATTTATAAGATCAAATCAGATAACCTATTTAATAAATTAAATCCGAAATAAACTCGTTCTCAGGGTCAGACCAGTTGGTCTGGCTTGTGATTGTAAGAGCATTGAACCGGCCAGGACTCGGGTTCGAGTCCTAGCACATGCAAACTTTTTTTTAAACTCTTTTATACTTATATAATCAATATTATTTTTAAAAATAGATTTTAAATACTAAACATGGTTTATAAACTCTACAAAAATTATTTTGAGTTATTCTTATGATAAAGTTTAATATCCAACTTTTAGTTTTTCAAAAATTATTTATTTATTATATATAATAAATATTACAAGTTTATTCAATTATAATTATAAAATTCTATAAAAATATCAAAACGACTTTATAAAATTCCACAAAAATTATTCTAAGCTTATAAACCAATAAACATTTCTGAAATAAATTTTTATTTCAGAAAAATCATTTATTTAATATTTTTAATCGCATTTTGTTATTTTAAAGTATAAATAAATCATAATAAATTCAATTTTCAATATTTTTATCCCAAAATTTTACATAAATTATTTCTGTTCATATAGAACAGAAATATAAATTTTAATTTGAAATTTCTTTAATTTTAATATTTTTAGATATTAAAATCATATCTTTGACAAATAAGAATAAATATACTAAATATTTAATTCTTGAGGAAATAATTTTATAAAAATTATTTTTATACTTAAAACTCTATAATATGATCATTCTAAATCAAAAATCTACAATAGTCTTTTATTTAAATTATTTACCGAATTTATCTCACTTATTAACAATTTACTTAATTAATAATTAAACAATTACATATCCCCAAATTAGGAACCCTAGAAATACATGTATCCTAGAATTATTTCCCTTACACATTATCAAATTCTTTAGGTTAATCCTTTGGGATAATCTCAATTCAAATCACGTTGTTCGGTAGAGTTCAAGTTATTTACGCGAACTGTGAGTATTTCCTATCCCCTTTTTGCTTTTATTCACTTTTTGGGTGTTACATGTACACTTATACAAATTACAAATACAATTCTAGTACTATGTGCATTTGCTTACAAACGTGCTTTATGCTTAGACATTTCATGTAGAATACATTTGTACTTAGTGAAATCATTAACATTGTACAAGCCGACCTTAACATTGGATAGCGCTATTGGATTGACAACCCGCCTAGGTTGATTCTCCCCCTTTTTCATCGGAGAATCCGTGGTCATTGTTAAGTTTTTATCCATTTATTGGATAAGTACACCGCCGTTCATTTAGTACATTATACAGTCACAGGATTGATTTCGCTCATTTGTATGATACATAGTTTACATATTTGCACTGTAGCTTGCACTTGAATTGTATACCTTTTTCATCTTACTATATGTATTAAAACTAGGAATGCTCACCAACATTTCTTATGTTGACCAAACCTATTTTGTACATGTTTCAGGTGCAGTTTGATCTAGTACTATAGCATGGGACTTTTAGTGCTTGATTTTAATAAGTTATTTCAATATTTATGTTTCATTCAGACATTGTATTTTTTTTTGTTTCCATGTAAGACAATTTGGATTATTCAATAATATATTTACATTTTAGTACCATGTGCTTATGAACAATCGTCATTACGTGACACCTCGATGATTCCGCCATCGGTTGGGGTGTTACATTCATAGGGAAAAACCTTTCCACCTCCGTTGTAGCCACTGGGCTACAACATCATTGGCATGAATTCTGGTGCCAAACATATAATTCTACTATATAAATATACAAACGTTTTGAACAGTGTTTTTGATAACCGGTTTTATTGTATAAGTATTAATAGTTATTGAATCTGATCAGATATTATAGCGTTGGGTTGGTGGTTAAACGGGTTTATTGATATTGAGATGTCGCAGGTTCGAGTCCGGTTGATGCGGGTTTTTAGTGGAAATTTTTTTAAACATATATCTGCCACTGCCACGTGGCAGGTCAAGAGGTTATACATATGTTTTCCACTAAGTTATTTATAAACTGAGTTTATATTTATATATTAACAGCTTTATAAACTAATAATTACAAGTTATAATCACCTGCGTTCCTTCTTCTTGCTCCGGCGATTTTAAGGTGGGTGGTCACGTTTTTTAGCTTGGCATTATATCATGTTTGTATGTCAGTTTTTAGGCAAATCTTTCCTGCGTAAGATGTGCGGTTGGTTGGTTGAGTCTTTCAGTCTTGGGAATTTTTTTTGTTTTACCTTTGTTTGTGTTTTGGTTGTTGCATAATCTGTGTTTGTTTCAGTGGGTTGTGTGCGTGTCTTTGCATGTTAGCTTGTGGTTAAATCAGTTTTTTTATGGATGGTTGATGTATGTTGTTAAGGGATGTCTATGTTGTTTGTAAGTGAAATGATGATGTGATGCATGTTGTTGAGTCTTTCAGTCTTGGGAAATTTTTTTGTTTTACCTTTGTTTGTGTTTTGGTTGTTGCATAATCTGTGTTTGTTTCAGTGGGTTGTGTATGTTGTGCTGATTGAGTCGCTAGAAAAACGATATGTTTTTGTTTTGTGAGTGTTCGTCATCTTTTTTTTTTTTTAACTTATTTTTTTGGTGTTCTACAGGTTTGGTTGTTGGTTCGTCGTTTGTGTTTCGGTGTGCTTTATGCGGGTATGTTATCTGTCTTTGTTTATGTTTGACAAAGAAAAAGTGGCCTGCTGTATTGTTTTAGCCGTTTCGCATAAACCAGTAAAGTAGGGATGAGCTCGAGACGGTATCGGTACCGAACCGATACCGATCCCGACAATACCGATACCGAAAAGTCCAAAAAACCAATACCGATACCGATTATACCGGTATGGTATCGGTATCGGTTCGGTATCGGTACGGTACCGGTGTGGTATCGGTATTTTACCTTAAAATGCCGATACCATACCGATCCCGTACCGATACCGATAATACCGAAACCGAAAACCTCTAAATGTGGGTACCGATACCGATACCGAACACCCTCGGTTCGGTATCGGTTCGGTACGGGATCGGTATTTTTTCGGTTCG
Organism: Ambrosia x helenae; assembly: GCA_030844895.1. NCBI lineage: Eukaryota > Viridiplantae > Streptophyta > Magnoliopsida > Asterales > Asteraceae > Ambrosia > Ambrosia x helenae. The sequence goes on from CM061231.1 coordinate 60,835,284, forward strand.
GGATCGGTTTTCGGGACCATATGCTCATCCCTACAGTAAAGTAATGTCTTTGTGTGGGTTTTGTTGTGGTGTTTAAAGTGTTAAATTTTGTTGTTTGAAAAACAAAGACCGAACGTGTATGTGTTTGCGCTGCTGGGCGCCTAAGTAAATAAAGTGCGTCACTGCTTAGACGATTTGACAGTTAAGGAAATTATACATTTTTGCGGCTAAACGTGTGGGTCAATATAAAAAACAGATTGTTTCAACTCTACCATTGACTAAAATATGTGTATAATATAACGCCTCAGCCACACCAACACCTATTCATTTAGACGCTTAGTCGCAAAAGTGCATAATTTGCTGAGACAAGTAGGCGTTCAGATGCCTTAGCGCGTAAGCGAATAGTGTCTATGCGCCAAGGCGAATAGTCTATGCGCCTAAGCGAATCAAACGCTTAAGTGCCTATTTTCCTTGGCACTTATTCGCCTAGGCACCTACGCGTCTAAGCGAATCAAATGCGTCGCCCCTAAGCGAATCAAACGCCTTAGCGCCTAAGCGAATAAACGCCTATGCGCCTAGGCGAAAATATTATAGAAGATGGAAAAGTGTTGCTATTTTTTTTTGGTGATTGGCGCCTATTCGTCTAGGTGCCTACGCGAATAAGCGTCTATGCGCCTAGGCGAATAGTCTATGCGCCCAAGTGAATCAAATGCCTTAGCGCATAAGCGAATAAGCGTCTATGCGCCTAGGCGAATATGAAGGAAATTGCAAAGCAAAAGGCTAATGAAGAGAAAAGGAGATTAGAACCTGAGATGCTTTTCAGAACAGAAGTTGTTGACAAAACAGGCGTAGGATTAATCTGTTACACAGGAGTACACCACAATACCCTAATCATGTAAATTATTGTGTGTGGCAATAGATTGTTGTTTGTGTCTAATTTTGTTTCTTCCAAACCCTCTGTTCAATGGAGTCCCTGCACATATCTTGTGAACACTCAAATATATTTGTTCATCACAATTGATCCTATTAAATCGATCTAAATGGGCGTGTGAAAATTATGTACCTTTTCTTTCTGAAGTTCTTGAAGACGATTTTGAAATTCTTCTAACTTTTTTGACGAAAGAGTTGGATAGCAACAACTTTTCATTAAGTTTTTAGTGATCTTATGGCTAATACTAATGCTTTGTTTACTTGCAGAACACCAAAGCAAATTTGAATAAAAGATTTTATGATCATGTTTTAAGGTAGAATTTTGCTAACTGGGGCTTTAATAGACATATCAAATGAACATATACACAAAAGGATAAGGATTAAAACTTAAAACTTTAACTTCTTATATCCCTTATTCTTTTTTGAAGATTGATCATTATAGTCGATTTGTCAAAAAATGTTTGGTCAACATAGTGAGCCAAGAATATGTATTTTTCAGATTGAAGTGAACATTGCTTATTGACTTGATGGGAAAGCAAGTGAATAAGAGATTGATGGGTGGTTTGACCCTAAACATTATGTTTGTCTCGGACTCTCGGTGACGAATTTGTAAGACTGATCTTGGATGTAAGTATGCGCGAAAATGTGTCTACGGTTTAAGGGTTTAAGGGCGAGCAAGTCACAAGGCGCGCAACGCGCGCCCGTGAAACCCACTAGTTAAAATACGTATGCTAACGTTGGATTATTAATAAATTAATAATTTGTTATTATATATTTATATTGCACATTATACTTTTAGCGAAAAAATTATAATACCTAAACACAAGATAAATTGAAACGTAAAAACAGGCTAAAACAAGTGGTCCATAATGTGAAACTTAATGGGACCATCAGGACAATATCACCTCTTGTGTTTTCCTCTTAAAATATGTATAACTATTTGTTTATCTTCAAAGCAAAGCTTTTCAACTAAGTCTGTTAAACCGCCATTTCTTTTATTAAAACATTACCAAATTTAGTAATTCTTTCAAAACAAACCTTGAATAATTAATCATTTTTTTTTCTAATTCATATATTAGAAATTTATTAAAAGCTATAATTTTTAAGCAATACTTTAAAAAAATATAGAGTTAATTGCCAAAATGGCCCCTCAGGTTTGGCCCAGATTGCTTGTTTGGGCAGTTATCTTTTTTTTCTGCCAAAAGCACCCCTCAAAGTTCGAAAATTGCCATTTTGGCCCATATTTAACAGACTTTCTGACGAAGAAAAAAAACTCAGTTAAGTGGGAGGGGCATTTTCATCCTTTCGTGTTATAACGTTTAAAAACCCCTTTTGTTTCACTTATCAGTCATTTTAACCCTAGCTATTCACCTCTTACCTCGTCTTCCATTTTACCTCGTCTTCCACCATCGTCTTCCACGTTCTTCGTCTTCGTCTTGCTCAATAATGTGGCGGTTTCGAGACAAGGGTGCTGATTTCAATCCTCTGCTTGAATACCGTAAGTTATTGTTGCTTACTGCTGGTTTGTTATGATCACCTCTGCTGAACATGATGAATAATATTTTTCTTTTTTTTTCCAGGTGAAAATCATCAGTTTTTTTCAGTGGAATTGCATTATGGTGGTGAGCTGACTAATTTTCCAGACAGCACATATGTGGGAGGTAAAATCGCATATATTGATTATGTTGATCGTAATCTTTCTACAATGCTGAATGATATGGTATTAGAACTTGGTTATTCAGAAGAGGATATTTCCATTTTTAGGTATTATTTTAAAGTTCCAGGTGAGGATTTAGACTTTGGGTTAAGAACATTGAACGATGAAAATGATTATAACAGAATGTTCAAAGCTTCTGTAAAACATAGGCTGATAGAAATTTATGTTCAACCAATTCTAACCTCTTCCAATTCAAGTAATCAAACACAACCTGATCCTAGTGATTTAGGTGTCATAACCCAGGCAACACAGCCTGATCCTACTGAAACATGTGTCATACACGAGGCAAACTTTTATCAGGGTCTTGATGATGGTATGGATGAGGGTGGTGAGGGTGATGAGGGTGGTGAGGGTGGTGAGGGTGATGAGGGTGGTGAGGGCAGTGATAGTAGTGGTTCTTATTTACTTAAAGAATGTGGTAGAAGACTTGTGGCCATTAGGAAGAACAAGGGGAAACAGGGTACTCATGTAAACCCTGATCCAGATGATGGTGATTATTTTCCTGGTGATGAGGGTAGTGATGAGGGTAGTGATGAGGCTAGTGATGAAGGTAGTGATGAGGGTAATAATGAGTGTCATGATGGGGAGGATAGAGACTTCATAGTTGATGAGGACAATGCAGATGATGATATTCAGGTTAACATGGATGAATATAAGGCTGCTGTTGACTTTAATGCTAGTGATGATGAAAATGTTGACCCACTTGAGGAAGACATTGATATAGACTTAGATAATTTTGATAGTTTTAGTGATGAAGAAGAGAGCAACACTTTGCAGAGAGCTAATAGGGTTTGTAGGAGAAAAAGGAGGGAAAGAAAAGCTTTTGGTTTAGAGGGGAGTCCAGATTGTCCATTCTCACTTGGTCAATGTTTTCCTGATAAAAAAACCATTAAGGATATGGTGAAGGATTATGCAATAAAGACTAGGAGGCAGCTGCATATAGTAAGAAATGAAGCAAGGAGATTTAGGGTGGTTTGTAATGGTCTGAATCCTAGGAGTGTAAAACCTATGGCACAAGGGGATAATGTTGGAAATTCAAGTGGTGTAAAGACTAAGTCAAAGAAGAAGGACAAAGTGGTAAATTCAAGTGGTTTAAAGACTAGGTCATGTGGGAAAAGCACCCCGGTTACAGATAGTGGGTCCCAGATTTGTAAAGAATTGGTGGTAGTTGAAGATAAAGGGGGACAAACTTCTAAAAGTAACGAGGAACCCACATGTCCTTGGGTTTTGCATGCCTCAAATCTGAAAGAACAGGGCACATGGATTATTGTCACACTTCACAAGAAGCATGAATGCATCCAAACAAGGGATGTTAATTTGTGCACAGTAAGTTGGCTTGCAAGAAAGATTGAGAAGATTCTTCGGACAAATCCAGAAATTAGGATCAAATCACTCCAGGAAATCATGGTGAACAAATACCAAGTTCAGGTAACAGGTAATCAGATCTTCAGGGCTAAGGCAATAGCAACTGCTAAGCTTAATGAATGTTTATGTTTCAGAGAGGCCAAAGAGTGATATCCTGTTGAACAACCTATGTGAGGTGTTCAACAGGCAGTTGATCCTAGGCAGGGATAAACCCATTATCACCTGTCTAGAATTTATACGGGAGTACTGTATGAAGAGGTTGATGATTGTTCGGGTGATGATTTCAAAATCATCAGGCCCTTTAACACCAAGAGCCACAGAGCTGTTTGAGAAGATAAAAGATGATGCTAGCCAGTATTCTGTCATTTGGTGTGGCACTGGAAAGTATCAAGTAAGTGGTCCAGAGAATGAGACAAGGGCTGTGAACATGAATGAAAGGAGTTGTGCTTGTAGGAGGTGGCAGTTGAGTGGAATTCCATGTAGGCATGTTGTAGCTTGTATATGGAATATGGCACTTCATGGATTGGATGATGGAGTTCCTGAGAAATATGTTCACAAAGCTTACTGGGTTGATACATGGAAGGAGGTTTATGAACATACCATTGAACCACTAAATGGAACTGATATGTGGGAACATTTTAACTGTCCCACCACCCTCATAGCTCCTAAATACCACAAGCCTGTTGGAAGACCTAAAAAGAAGAGGAGAAAGTCTGCTTTTGAAAAGGATGAGGTTGCAAAGTTGTCAAAAGCTATTGAAAAGGGTGACAAACTGCCAAGGAAGGGTAATCCAGTCAAATGCAAGATTTGCAAGCAACCAGGACATAACAAAAGGACCTGCAAGAAAGCTACTGGGGGTTCACAGGCTGCTGGTTCACAAGCTGCTGGTTCACAACCTGGGGGTTCACAAGTTATGTAGTGTTCAGTTTAGTTATCCCACTTTATGTATTAAAACTTGTCATTTTGGTGTATTAAAACTTGTCATTTTCGTGTTTGTGAACTTTGACTGATATGGTATGGCTTATGGTATGGGTTTTGGTATGTATTATTACTGGTAACTTTTGGTTTGTATTGGTTAACTTTACTATATTTTTGTGACCATTTTAGCAGTTTAATGTTGCATTTTAAGTACCATTTTGGCAATATAATGTTGCATTTTAAGTACCATTTTGGCAGTTTGATGTACCATTTTGGCAGTTTGGACAAAACATATGGTACCATTTTGGCAGTTTGGACCAAACATAATGTATCATTTTGGCAGTTTGGACCAAACATAATGTATCATTTTGGCAGTCGAACACTTGTGTTACACTTGTGTGGCAGTTGCATTGAATGAAGTTCATTTATGGGGTCAGTGGGTAGATTTCAGGTAGATGGATGAGTTAATTTTCAGCTGATTTAAAAGACCCAATATTGCAAAACAATCTTACAATTCAACTTCATATTTCATCTCTAAATTCCAAAAATGTTTAGGCAAGTTGTTCTTGCACTACCTGCAGTCCAAGAACCGGTTGAAAACCCTGAAGTTGTTGATCAAGAGTATGATACAACGGCTGATGAAAAGGTGGTTCAAGAGTTGGTTGAAGATAATTTTAAACAACTTACAAAGGTTGATGCAAAGGCTAAAGGGAAGGCAGTTCAAGAAGAAGAGGAGTTTGACCCATGTAGAGACTATGACCCAGAGGTATTAAAGAATGCCTGGAATTATGACAGCCCACACCAGTATGATTGGTACCATAATGTTACAAAGGTTGATGAAAAGGCTAAAGGGAAGGCAGTTCAAGAACCGGTTGAAGAAGAGGAGCTTGACCCATGTAGAGACTATGACCCAGAGGTGTTAAAGTATGCCTGGAATTATGACAGCCCAGATGAGGATGCTTATTACCATGATCCTTATGAAGGAGAGCATGGAACAGATTCGGACTACTGTTCGGATGATGATTGTCGTTGGAAGTAGGCTTGTTGGTTGTTGTAGGTTATGTTTGCTGACTTAGGCTTATCTATTTCATGTATGCACTAGACTACTTTTAGTATGAACTTTATTTTGTATGTTTCTGTCTGGTTATGTACTCACTACTTTAAGTATGAACTTTTCAATGTTTTCATTAAATACATTGTTCTTGGTCATTACAAACATTATCATTACAATAAGAAACAACATACATTGAGTTTTTAACATTACAAAACGACCTACATTGAACTAAAACATGATAAAATACATGATGATTCCAAACCAAGTCATCCATAGATAAGTTTTCAGCTTCTTATTCTCATATTTAAGTGTCCCAACTAAGGTCTGCAAGGCTGTGTTCTTGACTCTCAGTTTTTCAGTCTCTTCACCATCATTGATAGTACTAGGAATCTGACCCAACGGTAGTTCAGCCCAACAAACGAAACCACAGCTCCTCCCCTTCAACCGGTTGCAGCAGAAAAAACCGTCTACCAGGGTTTGCAGAGGTGGAAGACACACGTATGATAGTAGGAGCTCCACATTTGCAGAATACCATCGTCTAGGTATGATTTGGGAATTAGGGTTTGTAGGATTTGGGAATTAGGGTATGTAGGATTTGGGAATCAGGTTTGAATTGAGAGGGTAGTGATGAAGAAGGTCTGAAGATGAAGAAGATGGGTTTTAAAAGGGGTTTTTAAACGTTATAACACGAAAGGACGAAAATGCCCCTCCCACTTAACTGAGTTTTTTTTCTTCGTCAGAAAGTCTGTTAAATATGGGCCAAAATGGCAATTTTCGAACTTTGAGGGGTGCTTTTGGCAGAAAAAAAAGATAACTGCCCAAACAAGCAATCTGGGCCAAACCTGAGGGGCCATTTTGGCAATTTACTCAAAAATATAAGAGTTTTAAAAGATTGCAAAATATAATTTCAAAGACACTGCACATGTTTAAAAAGATTAGTTTTATAATATAAAACACAAGGGCAAAATTACTAAACCTACACACAATTGTTCAAAAGCGAAGACAAAAATAAATAATGCAAGCAAATTTGTATACATTGGTATTCTACGGTAAGACTCTCATCTATAGTACTATAGACTCCAACAACAAGATTCAAATTTCAAATCATTTTTTTTTTCTAAAAAAACACATATTTTATATGTTAAAATTACGGTGTTTCTTTTACAAATGTGAGATTTTGGTTCAACTTTTTATAACCACAAAGTAAAAGTAAAATTAAGGTGTTAAAATTGCACTTAAAAAAATCTAAAGCCTAGCCTTCTTGAGGTGTCAAGTTCAATTCCTGACTATCGGGTTTTACTGATTTTCTACTGTCATGTCTTCAGACGAGTGGGGGCCAGGTTTTCCCCGGAACTGATGGCTTGTTAGGTTCTGGCTACACATCGCTACTTGTGGGTAGTGCTGTTCACGAGCCGAGCCGATCCGAACGGAGCTTTGCTCATGCTTGGCTCGTTTACAAACCGAACCGAGCGGAGCGGCTCGTTTACAATCGAGCCGAAAACCGAACGAGCATTCTTCAAGCGCAAATTTTCTGAGCGAGCGCCGAGCAAGAATCGAGCGGAGAGTAATTTGGACGATCATAAAGTTATGATGCTTCCTTCGATGTTTTCATTGTCGGGTGACAACTAAGTCGAACTGTCCGATAATAACACTAATATTGAAATCCCAGTGTTCGAGGATGAGGCTTAGATTGAGGTTGGTGAGGCGATGAGCATATGTTAGAGAACAGTTGTTGCATTGTGACGTAGTGTGATATCAAACAACAATTAGCGATGGACAACTAATAACATAAAGAAGTCAAGACTGTCACCTAATGACTTATTGTTTTACTATTAAATCTAGTGTTAAATTTTTTATTAAGTTAAGTGGGCTAGTTATATTTTGTTTGCATATACTAAGTTAAATCTAATAGAACGTTATATATAAAGCCATAAATTTATTTGTAAATTGTGTGTATATTTATAATTAAATATATAATATATAAATAAAAATTTATTCGAGCCGAACCAAGCCGAACATACCTTTGCTCGTGCTTGGCTCATTTACAAACCGAACCGAGCCGATCGGCTCATTTACAACCGAGCGGAAGATCGAGCGAGCATTTTTCGAGCGAGCGACGAGCGATCCACGAGCAGCGAGCGATTTGAACAGCCCTACTTGTGGGTGGGTATTTAAGACGTGTTTTCATCTAGAAACATAGTGAGTGCTTCTGTAACAAATTGATGGTTAACCGGTAGTCAGAAGATTAAAAAAAAAAAAAAAAACTAATGCAATTAACGTCCGGAAAAAAAGTGAATAGAAGACAAAACATACTCCTAACTGTCATCTTTGTCTTCTACTCGTCTTCAAGAAACCCATAGAAAAAAATCTCTCCATATCCCTTTCATAATCTCCATTATTACTATTATTATTAACATTCTTCTTCTTCTTCTTCTAACTCCACGTGTATATCCTAATCCTAATCACAAATTTGCATCTCACTTCTTCCTTCACACAATTGGTTTTAAAAAAAAAAAAGGTTCAACACAGTCTCACATGTGAGAACCAAATCATTTCAAATGTGCAGATAAACCACATGCTCTTTCATCATCTTTTCATCTCCCTTTACTTCTTCACATATTATTATTATTATAACTTCTTTCTAACCCTATCTCCACTCTCTCTCTCTGTATAATCAGTTAGTTACATTCGTCAATTGAAGTGTTTGGATTGAAATTGTTTGGATTCAAGTTCAACAGTTGTTGTGGAATATTATCGATCTGAGGTTTATACCGTCAGTAATTCAACACGACCTGTTTAACGCTCTAAGACCTGTTTTGACAGTCCTAGTCAGCATTTTCTGTTAGGAGTGTAACAGACAGCGCCATTAATTAATTAATGGCGCTGTTTAAGCGGTTTTTTTTACAAGAAGCCGCCGGATCGGCTTCTTGAGATATCTGAAAGGGTTTACGGTATGTATTTATGCGATTATTTACTAATGTTTAGCTTGTTTTTGAAGGAATTTGGAACTAATAATAAAATAGTTTTTGAATTTTTACTTGTACAATTGCAGTTTGTATTCTCCGGTTTTTGTGGATTGAAGTTGTGATTTGGACTTTGAATATTACTGAAATTTGACTAAGTAGTCAACTGTTGTTAGTTAAGTTGTGTTTTAGGTATGCGAAAGCGTTGACTATATTTTGACTTGAAATTTGGGGAAAACTTGCTCTATTAGGTTTAAAGTTAAAAATATTAGGAAATAAGTGATGCATTTGACTACATATACTAAGAAATTGTAGCATCAGACTTTTTGCTCTCCAATAGCATTATAGCACAGTGTCAGACTCACCTAAACTTGAAGTGTATTTGGTAATTAGTGACATTCTAGTTCCACAATGATATTTGGAACAATATTATGGAAAGAAATCGAAACATTGCTGTATTAGGTTGAAGAATTTGTTATCTCCTGATTACCTCCTGATGCTAGATTATTTGTTTCGAAATAGGAAATGCTTGAAATTTTAGGGATTATTTAGCTTGTTTTCGAAGGAATTTGGAACTGATATAAAATAGTATCAAAATTCTACTTGTACAGTTGTAGTTTGTATCCCCCGGTTTTTGTGGGTTGAACTGGTGATTTCTTCTTTGACTATTACTGAATGGTTGATTATATTATTTAGACTTGAATTTTGGGGAAAACTTGCTCAGTTAGGTTAGTTAATCATTAGAACGAGGTTATGCATTTGGCTAATATACTAAGAAACTGTAGCATCAGATTTTTGGCTCTTCAATAGCACAGTGTCAGGCTCACCTGAACTTGAAGTATTTTTTGTAATTAGTGAAATTGTAGCTCCCCGTTGATATTTGGAACAATAATGTGAAAAAAAAAAACCCGAAACTTAGGTATATTAGGTTTAAAGGATTTGTTACCTCCTAGAATTGCTTGAAATTTCAGGGTGTATTTCTCCATTGCATTTGCTGCTAGTTTGTTGATCTCTATATAAAGTTAATGATTTTGCTGTAAATCGTTTGCAGTTTTCGATTGTTGTTTCTCAACTGAAGTACTTAAAGAAGATGCGTACAAGGTTTACATGGGTGGCATTGTGGCTGAGCTTCAAGACTACTATCCTGATGCATCTTTCATGGTTTTTAACTTTAGAGAAGGTGACAGAAGGACTCAAATATCAGATATATTATCGCAATACGATATGACGGTTATGGAATACCCTAGACAATATGAAGGGTGCCCGATGTTACCGCTAGAAATGATCCATCACTTTTTGAAATCTAGTGAGAGCTGGCTCTCGCTAGCAGGTCAACAAAACGTGCTTCTAATGCACTGTGAAAGGGGCGGGTGGCCTGTGCTTGCGTTTATGCTTGCGGCTCTTCTTTTGTTTAGAAAACAGTATAATGGTGAACAAAAGACTCTTGAAATGGTGTATAAACAAGCTCCTAGAGAGGTTCTTCGTCTTTTAACACCTTTAAATCCACAGCCTTCTCAACTGAGGTATCTTCAGTACATATCCAGGAGAAATTTAGGTTCTGATTGGTCGCCCTCAGACACACCATTAGCTTTGGATCATATCAAACTTAAATTCCTTCCTTTGTTTGGTGATAAGGGTTGTAGACCTGTCATTCGAATCTATGGTCAGGATTCATCTTCAACAACCGCCAATAGGAGCTCTAAGCTTTTGTTTGCATCCTCCAAAACCAAGAAACAAGCCCGCTACTATCAACCGGTAAGTTTTTCTATCATTCAGTCCAGATATATTGCTTCCTTTATAAGGAGGCATTTTCATGTGTGTTTGGAAACTATGTGATTCTAGATTATAAGAATAAGATAGTCAGCTGTAGTAAAACGGGCTGTAGAAGATAGTGTTTGAATGTGCTTTGGCTATTTGAAGTTATATACTTATATTGACCAAAAATGACATTCTCGTGAAAAAGGAGATACGATTTTTGAGTCTTTGAAATCAGGTAGAACTTAGAAGACAGGGTAATTAGGTAAATTCTAATTTACCACTTTGATAATCAGTTGTAGACTTGTAGCTGGTGTAAAACTAATTATTAGAATTTGATTATTTGACCCTTAAATAATCAGGTGCAGAATATGTTTATCCAAAGTTCCAAACATTGAAAATTGATGGTTGTGACTGCCAGTCAAAATAATCAGATAAATAGTTTCAAAACGCAAATCCAAACACTCCCTATTATAATCTTATAACTTTGTGATTGCAGGAAGAGTGTGAACTGGTGAAAATTGATATCCGTCTCCGTGTTCAAGGAGACGTGGTTCTTGAATGTGTGCATTTGGATCGTCTTAGGGAAGAAATGATATTTAGAGTAATGTTTCACACAACGTTTGTGCGAAGCAGTGTACTCAATTTGAGTCGTGATGAAGTTGATGTTATGTGGGATGCAAGAGATCAGATGCCAAAGAATTTTAAAGCAGAGGTAGGCCTTTTGCTTTTTTTTTTCCACACTGAATATACCCTTATTTTGAAAACACTAGAAGCTGAATGCATATTTATATATTTATCAGGTATGTTTTTTGGATCCTGATGCTCTACCATCTATGATCACCACAGAAAGAGAGTTTGAAGACAAGAATGGGGCAGAAAGCCCTACACATGAAGAGTTTTATGAGGTAGAAGAGATTTTTGATAGCACGGTTGATGGGCAAGATGGTCTTTCACCTAAAGACATTAAGGTGGATGCTGAAAATGGTGATATAGTCTTGCAGGAAAAATCCGTACCAGAAGTTGATGCATTTGAAGACTATGAATTAGATGATGGGAACAAAAAACCTGTAAATAGGATTTACCAAAATGAGTTGGGCCATGTGAATGGTGGTTTGAAGCTTACAGTGGCTGTTGCTAATGAAGATGATAAGACAGATGGGATTGTGAAGGAAATAAAGATGGAAGGGGTAAAAACTAAACAAGAGAAAGAAGAGGGAGCAGGGAAGAAGTTGAGTAGAAAAAATTCTGTTAATTTGAAAGTTGGTTTGGATGTTGTTGGAAAGCAAAAGGGTAAGCCGGAAATAGGGGCAAATGCAAGAGTTGCAAAGCCAAATGTGGTGTCTAGGTGGATCCCACCTAATAAAGGGCCCTATACTAACTCGGTACATGTAGTGTATCCGCCTACTAGATATAATAGTGCACCTCCTCTTCTAGCTGCTCTATTAGAGGAAGACAAAAAGTCGCTCGAAGTTGGTGTAAATAAAGTAGAGAGTAAAAGTAGGAAACAAGTTGTTGACACTTGTGTTGATAATTTGGAAGAAAAATCAACCAAGGTTATATCACCGCTTCCTCCATTACCATCACCTCTTCCAACTGCAAGGGTTACTCTGTTACAAGCTACAAGCAGGGCCCCTCTTCCACCACCTCCACCTCCGCCAACCTCACCCAACATCTACGACACCAATGCCATTGTGCCTTCAACCCCACCTCCGCCTCCAAGATATGGTGCCCCACCTCCACCTCCACCTCCGCCTCCATCGCCGCCTCCACCTCTACCTCCTCCAACATATGGATCGTCATATCTGCCAGCCCCACCCCCAGCCCCACCCCCACCTCCACCTCCACCTCCAACGTATGGCGCCTCACCTCCACCTCCTTCACGAAGTGCTCTAGTTTCACATCCGCCTCCGCCTCCACCTCCACCTCCAACGCTTGGATCTCCCACTCTACCTCCTTCAATACGTGGACCCCCACTACCCCCACCACCACCTCCACTGAGCAGAGGGCCACCTCTACCTTCGACACGTGGATCTGCACCACCATCCGCACCACCACCTCCACCTCCGCCACCTCCAATCCGCGGAGCACCTCCACCTCCACCTCCATCACTACCAGGTGGTAGTCCACCGCCACCATCTCCACCGATGTGGGGACCACCGCCTCCACCACCTCCACCTGGAGGGCGTGCACCTCCACCGTCTCCATCCGGTGCTCGTGCACCTGGGCCTCCTCCACCGCCTCCACCTGGTGCACGTGCACTTGGGCCACCTCCACCGCCTCCATCTAGTGCTCGTGCGCCTGGACCGCCACCTCCGCCTCCACCTGGTGATCGTGCGCCTAGACCACCACCTCCGCCTGGGCCGCCAAGACCTCCGGGTGTTGGACCCCCACCACCTCCGCTCGGACCTCGTGCTCCCGGACCTCCAAGTAACGGTCCTATCCCCCCTAGAGGTCGGGGACTCATGCGTCCAGCTGGAATGACTATAGCAGCACGTAGATCTAATCTAAAGCCACTGCATTGGAGCAAGGTTACCCGTGCCTTGCAAGGAAGCTTGTGGGAAGAATTGCAAAGACCTGGACAACCCCAAAGGTATTTCACTTTCTGCACCCTCAATTTGGTTTTCATCTTAATAACCAATGTATCTCTTTATTGCTTATGAGAAAATAAATTACTGTCATTAAAATCATATGGTGAGCTTTAAAGGGCGTATGGGTTACATGCACTTGGACCTTACTTTTGCAGATGCTTTAGAGTGAGGGGAGTGGTGGCGTGGGAATGGCGTGAAAAGCCAACCTGCGCCGTGAACACCACCCCCTCCTGTCATGGTGAGCAGCATGGGCCCTTGGGATTTTGACCGGGCGGGAGGGGGGGGGGCTTGGGTGGTGATTCGTTATTGGTGGATTTGATTGTCGGATGTGTTGATTGGGTTTTTTTTTTTTTTTAAATAACCTTTATAATAATTGAAACCCAAGCCCCTCCACTCCCCACCATTTTGAGGGCTTGAGTTTTGGACCCCACTTGGGCACATGGCAACTCATGCCCCCAACCCAAGCCCCCACTCCCCATAGGTTTTTAGATAGTTGACATATGTTTTCTGATGCTAAGTATTTAATTTACTGGATTGCAGTGCACCAGATTTCGATGTGTCAGAACTTGAGACATTATTCTCTGCTATAGTCCCGAAGAAAGATACTTCTAGAGGGCGGCGCAAGTCTACTGGTTCAAAACCTGAAAAAGTCCACTTGGTAATGCAATGTGTATCAATTAATTATCTTATCTATGAACTTACTTTTAATTCTTTTTTTTTTCTTTTTTTTTTAAAGATGACCCTACTTTTCTGAAGTAGAAGAATATCATAATGTGAAGAGTATAATTGATTTAAAGATTTATTGACCAGTAAAACATAATTGACTACATTAGTTACGGGTGGCATATTCATATTGACCTTCCCATTTTGTGATATTTTTTTTTATCAGGTTGATTTGAGGAGGGCTAATAACACAGAAATCATGCTCACGAAGGTTAAGATGCCGCTTCCTGACATGATGGTAAGTGTGGATTTCATATACTAACATGAGTACATGACATCTTAATATATAAATGTCTTCTTGGTTTTAATTCTATCTTTGTTCCTTCCACTTGTCGAAAGGAAGGATCCCAAAGACTCAATTTTTTTTAGTTGTTGAATTTCTCTTTGCTCAAATGTTTTCTTTGATTAGTGTGGCATGAATAAATAGAGTTCTTTTTCTACATGCACGATGTGTAAGAATATCTGAATAGAACACCATTATTCTAGTTAATAGCCAAGTTGCATATGTCAACACGGTGATGACAAAAGAATACGTATCAATTGGTTTGTTTCAAATTACATTCTTAAAAGGGACTTTACGCCGTTTTGGGGATGTTGCATATCCTCACTTAGTTGTCCCCAGTAGCCTAAATGACTAAACGTTTGTAAAACATCCACAACAAGTTGACATGTCCATGGGTCGGATTTTGATTTTTATTTGACATTTTGACCTGATCCAATATGTTTACAACTTAGAATGATCCAGTAGATCAAAAGCTTGTTCCAACAATAAAATAGATCAACCTATTTAGGCAGATCAATACGTGGGTCGACCCATTAATTAGTTATCTTCCTCACTTTAATCATCCCTTTCCCTACACCCGAAAACATGGTACTGTTTTTATTATTATGACAACATGATATTTATTGTAACGGTAACCTTTTAGAAGTATGACTATTGTACTCTGATTGGATGGCTTGGTACATTCGTCTTGATTTCTTCCATTTAGCCTACTTTGACTCATATTCTTTCCATCTCATAATAATGTCTTGTGTGCTCATCTTAAAAATGCCTTTTTTTTCTTAAGGATGATGTTAAAATAGTTCTTTGACCAATGGTGGAAGATGGGCAGTTGGGCAACGAATGTATTTATTTTAGGTCAAAACAAGTGGTAGTGTGGGCTGATGCGCCAACACATTTTGTACATTTATTATTATATAAATAAATTCTGTGCTAAAATGATTAAAAACAACTATAGTATTGTGTAAATATTTTAATGTTTTTCAATGAAGTGAGAAGGTTCTTGTGCATTCAAATGCACTTCATAATTCTGATGACTTCCAACCTTTTCTATTTTTAATTAAATTTTTAAGCTTAGTCCGTTTGACCCGTTAAACATAATCGACCCCCCTGTTTAAATAATTGGGTAAATTTGCCTCTATTTATAGCCAAACCATTTTAAAATGTCTCCATAAAATGAAATAATCATGGATCCTTTTCTCAACATCATCATAACTAGTCTCAAACCTTAAGCCTTTTTTTTTCTATTTAAAGAATTTTTTTTAATAAGATATTTAATTTCACGATAAAAACCAAGTTACATCTGGATAATGGGTAAGCGAGCAACAAGCCTTTAGTTTGTCCAATGGATTTTATATGCATTTTGAAAAAAAAAAAAAATTTCTTTTTAATCAACTTCTTCACTTCATACAAAGTATCTATGTTTGGATTTTTTTCTCACAACGTTATGCTGTTTTTAATTTTTTTTATCATAGCTCCAAGATAAGTTATTTATACTGGATATATGGGAGTGTTTTTACACTCTTAATTGCATGCTAATGAGTCGAATAATATCATTTTATTTGGCATCTACAGGCTGCAGCTTTAGCTATGGATGAATCAATCTTAGATGCGGATCAAATAGAGAATCTTATCAAGTTCTGTCCTACTAAAGAAGAGATGGAGCTACTCAAGGTATTAATGTATTATACATAATGTTATTTTATTTGAATGTGGCATTATTAATGTATTATACATAATGTTATTTTATTTGAATGGGTCAAAGCATGTATGTTGCAGATGAAGCAAATTAGTCTAGGCTGAGTTGACCTGAGACACTTTTTTGTCCATTTTTCGTCTTTTATAATGAATAATTACCATATGAAATATTATTACTCAATCCATATTATTTCAATATTAATTTAATCTTAAATTAAAATGATTAAGGATGTATTATGCAATAAAATTACACTTTGGACGATGTTCAACGCATTTGTCCTCGTTTTCTTTAAAGCTAGTTTATTTGATTTCACCCATTTGACCCATTAGAGGTCAAAGATAACCCAAATTGAACAATTCATAAGTAAATGGATTGAAATTGCTACTTCTAGGTGTTGTTGATGGGACATTTTTATTGGGTGAGGAAGTTGCAGTCTATAGTATACCTTTTGGCTTTTGATTTTCTATTAATGATTATGCATTACTACTGCTCAGAATTATACAGGTGACCAGGAGACGCTGGGCAAGTGTGAACAGGTTGGTAGCCAAATAATGGATTATTTTATCTTTTTATGATAACTTGCATGCCACCTCTTACTTATTTTTGGTTCTTTTCCAAATAAATTATCACTTAGTTCTTCCTGGAGCTCATGAAGGTGCCACGTGTAGAATCGAAGTTACGTGTTTTTCTGTTCAAAATTCAATTTAACACTCAGGTAAATTTTATGGTATAGTCTGGTTGTTCTAATCACATATTATAATTATTATAATCTCATTTTGGCCTTTTTTTCAGCTCTCTGAGTTTAAGAAGAGTTTGAACATTGTGAACAACGCATGTGATGAGGTACTATGATATAATAGATGACACTCTTTGCAATCCTTACATATGTATGGTCACTTATCTCATATAATACTCTTTTTGGTATTAGGTCCGCAATTCCGCTAAATTGAAGGAAATCATGAAGAGAATACTGTATTTGGGGAATACATTAAATCAAGGAACTGCTAGAGGTAAGAGCATCAATATTGAATACTACATATATCTTACCTATCTTAATCATTAATAAATGAATCGTAAAAACGAATATTTCACCTCTGGTTCTATACGACATTTGCAGGTTCTGCAGTTGGTTTCAAGTTGGACAGCCTTTTGAAACTCACTGATACACGTGCTTCTAACAGCAAGATGACTTTAATGCATTATCTCTGCAGGGTACAAGTCACTTATGCATAAGTATTGCTATTCATACATCTTTTGTTTCTAATAAATATACATCACCATTTTGCAGGTTCTTGCCTCTAAGTCACAGGCCCTTTTAGATTTTCATGTGGATCTTGTTAGTCTCGAGTCTGCAACTAAGGTTCACATTCACACATTTTTTCAAATTCTAATCATCTTTTATTGTTGTTAAAGAAAAAGGTTAACAACAAAAGGCTCAAATTGCAGATACAATTGAAGTCTTTAGCAGAAGAAATGCAAGCAATCATTAAGGGACTGGAAAAGGTTAAACAAGAACTAATTGCATCCGCAGATGATGGCCCTGTATCTGAAGTTTTCCATAAGGTAAGTAAATATCTCTCACAACTTTTCGAAGGAAAAAAAAGAAATCCATTTTCAATTTTCATTATATTTTTCAGACTACAAACGTTGTCAAAAATTATATTTTCAATTGTACATTCTGCCAAGTGATTCTTATTCTTGAATTGATAGACACTAAACAAGTTCATCGGCTTTGCTGAGTCAGAAGTGGCGTCTGTAACAAATTTGTATTCCGTGGTGGTAAGAATCAAGAACCCTTTTACAGTGATATCATCTTCCTTTTTTTTTGCTTCACAAAGTTCACTTCCGGGCTCTTTAATTTTTTTTTTTTTTGTTTAATTACAGGGTAGAAATGCTGATGCATTAGCCCTATATTTTGGTGAGGACCCTGCTCGTTGCCCTTTTGAACAAGGTAACATATAAACTATAAAGGGATTGACTTTTTAAATTACAAATCTGTGTTGGATAAATAACTGAAGGATATGACACATGGATATTACTTTATGGTTTGCAGTTACTCAGACCCTTTTGAATTTTGTGAGGCTATTTCGAAAAGCTCACGAAGAGAACTATAAACAGGCTGAACTAGAAAAAAAGAAAGCGCAAAAAGAAGCTGAAATGGAAAAAACAAAGGGTATTGACTTAACAAAGAAAGCCGTAAAATAAGCTGAATGGGATTTATTCTTCATATTATCCGGCAAAGTGTCAAGTGGGTCAATGCAAGCCCGATGCTAGACACAGCCACATGTGAAATGAACCGTACTGTATAGCTCGTGGCTGCATGCACAAAACCCTAAATTGCAAACACGTGAAGTGAACCAAATGGTAAATACATACACATAGCAAGATGCACGTGCTATCGGGGAGATATGAAGCTGATGTGACCTCAAATCCTATTTTGAGTTGACCACATCAGACTGGGATTGACCTTTGAAATAAAGGGCTCAGGCATAGGGACTGTGAAAATGTACAGTGATGAACCAAGTATATGTATATAGTTGTAACCCATATACTAACACTGATATTTGATTATTTGGTTTGTATTATTAGAATGAGAGTTTTAGAACCGAAACTGGTCATGAAATTTGGTGTACATAGATCCAGGTAGGTGATAGCAAGTTGGGATAATAGGCTATTGTAGGAATGTTGGTGCAACAAAAGTGCAGATTTATATACATTTTGTTAACTGTAGTAAAAGAAATTTATTTTGTATGATTTGTGTTTTCTGGTATTCTGATAAGGTTGTTTTACCTGTTTTTGGTAGGGGTGAGCATAATTGGCCCAGACCGAAAAAAACTGAGGCCCGAACCGAAAATACATGAAAACTGACCCGGATCTGATATGTAGGTTCTGTTATCGGTCCAGTAAATCAACTCCAACCGGTTCTCGGGTCGGGTCGGTCCAGGACCACAATGAAACCGAGAAAAACCGATGGACCGAAAGAACTTCTAAAATAACTAACTGGGTTATAACAGAAAGTTGTTGCATGATATTCTGTAATGGGTCAATATGGGTTGGGTGTTATGGGGCATTATATTTGATAAGTGGATGCAGTAAAGTTTTCTGACCCCAATGAAGTTCGATAAGTTGCTGCAGTGTAGTTTTCTGACCCCAACCCCATATTGACCCAAAACGTATAGGTTTACAATTTAGTTATGTGTAAGTTTGCTTTTTAGTATGGATAGGTTTAGGCAACATTGGTCTTGAGTGTATACATGATGTACTTTTATGTAACTGATGATAGATTAGTAATATTTTAAAGTGTATTTGTAGTTTGATGTGTAAAAGTATTCCTGCACATATTCATGTTTGCTGTTATAAACATGGCTTACATTCATGCATAATGATTTTTAGTTGATTTAACATAAGATAACTAAATAACATTCACCACTACCTAGTGGTTTATGCAATCTAATTCCTAATAACAATTTGCCATCCTTGTTTCCAATTAGTTAGTAATCTTGTATACTTCTAGGAACTCTCGTTTAAGCTTGTTTATGTGTTAGTTGTCTGCATAATTGGGCCTGGATGTGTATTAAACATGTTATTTATGCTAAATGCAATTTACACTTAGGAATTCTATCGAACACTTGGTGTGCGAATATCAAAACCACTTTATGATCAGCAAATCGGAGGCTACTGTGTTGATCTTGCTTCCTGCAAATATGTAATCATTTTGCCTTCTTCTTGGGTCGGGTCTTGTTCCTAAGACCGACAGAATCAAAGTAACTTGGACCGAGGACCGAACCTGTTTATAGGGTTGTAATTCGGTTCTGATTTTTGCTTCCAACTGGTTCTCGGGTCGGGTCGGGTCGGTTCTGGACCAATGCTCACCCCTAGTTTTTGGGATGCAAAGTGTGTATTATGTGATGTTTTCTTAAAGCTGTACTTCAAACAAAGAATTATGTGATAATTGATATGCTAAACAATATTAATAAGAAAGATTTAGAATATTCGCATAGAGGGACGTTTGTAACACCCCAACCGATGGCGAAAACATCGAGTTGTCACGTAGTGACGATTGTTCAATAGCTCATGGACTAAAACTGTAAATATTGATACATTGATTAAATAGTTTATTACATTGAAATGAAATACAACGATTCTAAATGTCACCTAAACTGAAATACAATGAATCAAAATCTAAATATGAATCCGAAAGCTTAACGAATGCATCTCAAATAACCTGAAACATGTACGAAAATAATTTTGTCAATACAAAAATGTATTGGTGAGCATACCCTGTTGAATACATATAATAGAAAAGTGTTTCGCAATGTATGTGCTATGATATTGTAATATGTAAAAGGGTCAAAATCAAGCCTCACATCGTTCAATAATCGTTCACACATCTTCAAGAAAAACCATAACAATGACCAAGGACTTAACTCGTTCACGTAAGTAACCAAGGGATATAATTCGTAGTACTACTCATTGTTAGGTGCGGCCCAAAGGTTAATGACTTTGACAAATCGTTCATACAATTCACACAAAACATATCAATGAGCACATTGCTTTATAAATAATACACATAAGTTTAGTAATAACTGTACATGAGTCACCCCCAAAGAGTAAATAGTAAAAAAGGGAAAGATATACTCACCTTGACTTAGATGAACTTGCATAAACAATCAATGAGAGTCAAAGAACTATGCTCGAACCTAAGTACGATGATTTGAGATTAGTGTTGACTTTTTATTTTCAAGATTGATTAAGAGTCAAAGCCATGACTATTATGAATGTTAAAGAATTTTCTTATAGAAATGAATTTCGATCGCTTAAAATAAAATGTAGTATTTATCTCATTAGAACAAAACGTTTGACTTAATTGTTTTGGTTTATAACTACATTCTATGTTTTATATACTCCATAAGTTAGATGATTAACAAGACAGGTAAATATTTGTTTAGTTTTAAATAGTGGATCATCTTAATTTTACAAAATACTAGTATAGCTATATTACTAAAAGAATTTGTAATTCCCAAGTGTTTATCATAACCATATATTATATTTAAAAAAAACGAGTAAAAATCATCTTCATCTAAATATACGAATATGTCCATTTACGTATGATTTAGAAAAAAAACTCAAAAATGGATTCGTTGAGTTTGCATTAACCCGTAATTAAATAAAGAGAATATTTGAATTTTATAAGGAGTTTAGATATAAAAGTATTATATTTCATTTCTTTACTAAGACTTTCACCATAATAATTACATACCCCTTCATAAAGAATACAAAGCATATCATGAAAAGCTACGAAAAAATATATATAAAGATATGGTGAATTTGATTTTGACACAAAACAAATTTTGCTAACTTATTGACAAAAAAAAATAAAAATAAAATAAAAATAAGAAGAAACATATATTTTGTTTCTGGTATATATATTTTGAATCATTAAAAATTAATTACATTATTTTAAATCAATTATTTCAAAATAATACAGATCTTGCATTCTTAGGCACACTAAAAAAAATAATAAAAGTTGAGAAAAACAACCCGAACAAAGAAGTTACCTTTAAGATATGTGCACCGCAAATTTTAGACCAAAGAAATTAACTCTAAAACTTGTGTCGCTGGTATTTGTAAATACTAAAACTTCCATTTGTATAAGATCCAACTTCAAAAGGTGTAAGAATATGGAGAAGTTTATCTCGTTATTTAAGATAGAAAAATTTGGGAGTAGAAATAATTTTGAGAAGAACTAAAATATATGGAAAAATATATGGATGTTTGTGTCTTAAATAAAAAAAAATGGTTACATGCATCAAGAAACTCTTCCTAATTAAAAGACTTAATTTGCATTAAAACCCTTTAAAAACATTTTTCAAGTTTCATTCTCAATTTATTATTCTTTAAGTGACTTAATAATACTTACATTGATTGGACACAAAATTATAATATAATAACCTTTATTTATGAAAACTTCTTAATTCCACAATTAACTATATAATTATATGTCTAAATATATTGATAAAAAAAATTCTTAAAGAAAACGTAGCATTTCAAATAATTTAGTTTAACCAAATTAATATTTGTTTATTTAGTCTAGTCACTTTTAAAATTTAGAGTGTTACAACACTACCGCAAATGTTACGGAAAAAAAATATGGTTTATGCGATTTTCAATTATGGATTATTGTCACTTTAGATCCCCAAAGTTATAATTAACTTATTAGAAAATTTGCGAATGTTACAGTCTCCCCTACTTTAGAAAATTTCGTCCTGAAATTCCTTTCAAGTGGAGGTTTCTATGAAATAAAAGGTGTTGTAAAAAGGCAAGTAGGCTTTAAGAAATGAATTAATCATGATTTAACAAAGTATAAAGTAGTGGTTTAATATCCCAAGTAAAAGTTTCAAAATCCTTAACATTTGACCTAAGGTTAGAAAGTTGAGAGTTTACAATGAAAAAAAATTAAGAAAGTATGTAACTTGTGAGGGTAGAGATACTGATGAAACAGTCTCCCCTACTTTAGAAAGGTTTCTGACAGAACTTTATTAAGGACATGCAACATGATTTCGACTAACAGAGAGTGTAAGAGTATACAAAGTTTAAGGTTTTTTGTAGAGGTAGTCAACAAGGAAGGCTCCAACAAAACTAATTGAAGCTTATGTAAAATGTTCTTATTGAAATGCTAGTTATTAGTCAACAATCTAATGCAAAGGTAGTAATGGGTAGGTTCTTGGTTAGACTCCTAGTCCGCTCCCGCAGTATCGTTTATGCTTATATATAGGGTGTACCGCAGCTAACCCACCACACTCTCGATACTTTGGACTCGTACTGATTGTCTACCAACAGCCTAAATAGAATTACACACCACCCTCATGTACCTGTAAACCCATGATTGCGTTCCGGACCGTAATCATCGATTTACCTTACACTAGGGTGTTATGCTTTTCCATAACACTAACAAGAAATAAATGCGTGCAACCAATATGTAATAGTCACTGTAATGAAATAATGACATGGTTAGAGGTTCTTCCCTTTCAGGTTTATCCTTTAACCGTAATAAGAGTCACATGTAACTAATAGACATGGTTAGAGGTTCTTCCCTTTCGGGTTCACCCTTAACCGGTAACTTCTGTTCACATCGTTGGCTCTAAACACCTATATTGATAAACTCCAAGATTTACACCGTTCCCCTCAGATTAAATAAATACTCTAATCCGAGTCGTACATGGGCACTGGCTTAGATCTCATACGAGTTATCAACTGGTATGTTCGTTGGCCATGATGATGAACAAAATAATGTAAAGTATAACAGGGTTTTGCTCCCCCCAAAAAAATATACATACCAAATATGCGTTCATGTAAGTATATAAGTATAGCATAAAATTTCGATTGAAAGAATAGTATAACGTAAATCGAGTAAATCGCACAATTTGCACAAAATGAAAGTAAACGGGTTAAATTAATGCTCAAACTAGTGTTGTAAGAGTAACTACTAATAATTAGTGCGAGTGTAATAAGATAGATTTTCGTTTATCAAAACGTAGTTTGTGCAATCTTTGTGATATAGTTGAAAGAATAGTAGTAATGTAGGAGGATAACTTTTTAGTAACCGAAGTGTGTTTTAGATTCAAAACTGGTTCATTTGAAAAATATTCGTAGATATGTGTTTACGAGGAGTCGAGTTTGAAAAATGTTATAAGGCTTATTATTAGTTGCAAGTTTTTTCCGAAAACATATATTTGATACGTCATATGAAAACAAAGGGTTTACATTTGACTTGTAAAATATGCAATACAAGTTTATAAAATGCAAAATGAAACCATTTCATGAAGTATGTGTAAATCTAATGTGTTTTAAAAGACAAAGATTTAAAATGACGTGAAGGTTGTGAATGATCCCTGATGCCTTGACGAATTTTTAAAAAAAATAGAATTTTCTGTATTTAAACATTTCTTTAACTTGTGGGTTGAAAAGTCGATTTTTTTTTTAATTGTTATGAAATGTTGAGAAAATCTAAGTGTTACCCGTTTGGACTAGGTAAACTTGAAACCTTTTAATTGTCAACCTTTTACGAAATTTATACATTGAAAGATCGTTTGTTTATAAAGATCGTTAAGGCATCTCTTTGGGCTCATAGCGTGCTATTTGTTTCAGGACACGTGGTGTATGCAGGGTGTGTATTAATCTAGTGAATAAGCTTCCCTAAACTGGGTGTAAATTAGTATTGTGTAAATGAGGATATTAGTGAATTTCAAAATTTTAGCGAGATTAAAAACGAGATGTAGAAATAGATCCCTGAGATGTGGAATTCACTCCTAACTCAAAGATGTTATTTCAAAATTGAAAATCATTGTGGAATGAAACCAATCACTAAGTTAAGGATATCACCCCCAGCTTAGTGGTTAAGTTCCTTTTTGAAGGAAATACTCTTTGAGGTGTGGATGTCACTCCTATCTCAAAGACATATTCCTAACATAAATAACATATAGAGGAGTGAAACTAATCACCAAGGTATGGATGTCACTCCTAACTTGGTGCTATCATTTCGTTTGTGAAATACGAGCGTATTCTTTTCTAAGCAAAATACCAAAAGAATAACGAGAAAGTATCATAGCAAAAATACCTAGAAAGAAAATATAAGAATAAAGAGGAATATACACGAGAGGACTCGTGAATGTAAGCTTAGTTATAGACTAGGCTATAAGGCATTCTAATAACCTAATTCCCTATAACCTGGCTCTGATACCAATCTGTAACACCCCAACCGATGGTCACCTAAACTGAAATACAATGAATCAAAATCTAAATATGAATCCGAAAGCTTAACGAATGCATCTCAAATAACCTGAAACATGTACGAAAATAATTTTGTCAATACAAAAATGTATTGGTGAGCATACCCTGTTGAATACATATAATAGAAAAGTGTTTCGCAATGTATGTGCTATGATATTGTAATATGTAAAAGGGTCAAAATCAAGCCTCACATCGTTCAATAATCGTTCACACATCGTTCAAGAAAAACCATAACAATGACCAAGGACTTAACTCGTTCACGTAAGTAACCAAGGGATATAATTCGTAGTACTACTCATTGTTAGGTGCGGCCCAAAAGTTAATGACTTTGACAAATCGTTCATACAATTCACACAAAACATATCAATGAGCACATTGCTTTATAAATAATACACATAAGTTTAGTAATAACTGTACATGAGTCACCCCAAAAGAGTAAATAGTAAAAACGGGAAAGATATACTCACATTGACTTAGATGAACTTGCAAAAACAATCAATGAGAGTCAAAGAACTATGCTCGAACCTAAGTACGATGATTTGAGATTAGTGTTGACTTTTTATTTTCAAGATTGATTAAGAGTCAAAGCCATGACTATTATGAATGTTAAAGAATTTCCTTATAATCGCTTAAAATAAAATGTAGTATTTAACTCATTAGAACAAAACGTTTGACTCAACTGTTTTTGTTTATAACTACGTTCTATGTTTTATATACTCCATAAGTTAGATGATTAACAAGACAGGTAAATATTTGTTTAGTTTAAAATAGTGGGTCATCTTAATTTTACAAAATACTAGTATAGCTATATTACTAAAAGAATTTGGAATTCCCAAGTGTTTATCATAACCATATATTATATTTAAAAAAACGAGTAAAAATCATCTTCATCTAAATATACGAATGTAACAACCGGCAAAAATAAGGTAATACCGTACAAATTAATTAATATATGATTAACGTAATTAAATGCAATTATGTGTGATTTAATTATCAAGGCCTTAGGAGATAGCAATTTCCAAATAGTGCATAGGAATGCATACGTTTAATGGTAAAACATGATTGGATCATGTGTGAATAAGCTATCCGGTATGGACGTTGGCAATTACCCGGTAATAATTAAATAAACGAAACGGATCCCGGACACCCAGGATATAAAATAAAGGGTATTTTCATAAAATATAATGAGTTTTTGAACTCCAAAACCATAAATGAAAACGTCTTGTACAAATCTCCCGGTAACGAATAAAATGCGCGTACCGCACCCGATACGCGTATAGCTCATAATTTCACCCGGCAAAAGCCTAAATAACCAATCAACGCTTAAATTAGACTATATTTAAGGGTTATTAAAGGTATTTTTAATGTCCGAATAACGCGCGGTTAAAACCCGAAAAATACCCGAACGACACCCGAACGACGAGGGATTTAACTTAACAAATATTGGGTAAATATTTGGAGTTGTGGACCCCACCTAAACCCACAAAGGGGCCGGCCTAATGGCCATGCCAATCCCCTTGCAAGTTGCCTTAATAATAATAACCCCTAGCCTAGTAAAAAGCATGCATGGACAAAAGGATAAAGCATAAGATTAAAACAAGTACAAGGCATGCTTAATCTTGTCCCCCCCTTGGTAATTTTCGGCCCTATGGCCCCATCAATCCAAGACATAATCAAACCCACTACACACTAGTATGCACATGCATGAGGAGGATCTTGTATAAGATTGTGATAAATCTCAAAGATTAACCAAAGATTTGCAAGCAACCTCCTCCATACATACATACATATACGGTTATATACACACACACACACTTCATATCCTTCCAAGATTCCCAAGTACACATACAATCCTTCATAAGATTTCTTAAATCTTTGGAGATTACATGTGATAATTATATATAAACATGTGTTAGAGGTTTGATATCAAAACAAAACTCATCTCCTTTCCTTGTTCCTTTGGCCGTAAGTTCTCCACCATCCCCACACATCATCCTTTCAAGTTTTTACATCTCCAAATTACTCAAAACAATCCATCATCCAAACCCCTATTGTGTGTTTCAAGAGCTTGGAGCTAAACCACTTGGAAGAACACACTAAACCCCTCTCAAATCCAAGGTTTTTGTCTTCCCTAGCCTTGTGCTAGTAGTAAGCTTCTTAATCTTGTTTTTGAATGTTATTATTCATGTATGTGTTCCTAGTAGCAAGTTGTACATGAAGGGTTTAAAAAGTGGTTTTGAACATAATCTTTAATAGGTTTTACATGTGTAAAATGGAAGATTAAAGATATGAAAATAAACCATGGATTTGTTGATGATGATGTATTAGTCTTGAAAATATATAAAGTTTACATAAAAGACTAAGTAGGATGATGTTTTGGTTAATATTATGGAATGAACTTGAATATGTTAAAAGTAACTTTAAATCATCTTATTATGATCATTCATGTTATAATATGTGGTAAAACATATTAGAAGTTCATAAATGAAGAAGATGGAAAAATTAAAGTTAGCTCACTTAGATGAATGAAATTTGGCTATGATGAAGAAATACATAAAACACACATATAATTAGTCTTCCATATGGAATATAAGACTAACAAAGGTGTTTTGATACAAAAATAACTTGCCAATAAAAAGTTGAATCTTTAAAGTTTACTATTTTGAGTGAAAAATGTTAACTTTGGAAGTTAGAGTGGAAAAATGCAACTTTTGGAAGTTAAGGGACTAAAGTTGTAACTTTGAAAGTTAGAGGACTAAAATGGATATTTTAGAAACTACTAGTCCAAAAATACAAGTATGGAAAGTTCGGTGTCAAAAATGTAAGTAATAAAGTCTGAGGATGATTTTTGTAAATACTAGTAGAAATACTTGGGTATTTTGTATAAAAGTGTATTTTTGAAAGTTATAAAAATACAAAGGGTTTTAAAATAAGGATTTTTATAAAATAGAGATTTTATAAATGTTAAGCAAACTTGAGAAACTTATACAAAAATGAATACTTTTATATAAATGGGAATATAAAAGTATTGGAGGCATTTTTGTATCTAAGTTAACAAGTTGGGCTAAAATACAAACCTTCCAAGTAACATGGGTTAGAAATGTGGATAATATTTCTATGAAACACATGTTGGGAAAGACTTGGAAAATTGACTAATCAAACTAAGATATCGAACTAAGGCGCGTTAACGAGACATACACGGACAAAACGTGAGAAAAATGCCATTGCGGCAAGATGAGAAAATATATATTTTTGGGAAGTAAAATATATATATACATGGGTGAAAACTAACAAACACTTTCCTAAGTGTTAAGGGAATTATTCGTGGGAGAAAAGTATAACATAAACAAATAAGACGTTAAACAAACGTATATACTTAACAAGAAAAACTACACATTTGTATATATGTACGCTCGTCTCGGCAAAATTCTAGTATATCTACTTAATGGGAAAGTAGATATGTGGGAAGGAAAGCCGCGACGAGTAGACAAAGATATATATGTGTATGCCGTATCAACGAGATCCTAGTATATTTATTTGAATGGGAAAATAAATACACGGTATGGTGAGTTGAATCGGGCGTTAAGAATATACAATCGAACGACAAGATCTTAGTATATTTGTTTAAATGGGAAAACAAATGTGCGGCAAAGTGAGTCGGGTCGAGGGTTGAAATATATATTATATCGAGCGATACGATCTTAAGTATAATTATTTAAATGGGAAAATAATTATATGTTAAGTGACGTCGAGTCGATGATAATAAAATACAAGTTAAGGAAATATTAACAAGAGTAATAAATAACTTGTAACACAAAGGGTAATGTAACGCCAACGAAACCTAGGATACGCGCTTAATTAAACGGGATTTGGAATAACTTGTGGTCGGGAGTTGGGTGTACAACTTGCCAAGGCACATGCACTATAGGAATAGTGACTCATACGTCCAGGACGTTTGTAGGTGCGAGGCCCTCTATGCTATCTACCTAGTGAGCCAGACAGTGATTCAGGTGAGTTTCACGGCCCCATTTTACTGTTTTAACTGGGGGAAAGATATGTTGGTCAAATATTGTCACATGTTGAAAAGGTTTTCAAAGGATAAAATGTGATAAGTGGTACGATGAGTACTTGAGCAGTGATCGCCACTCGGGGTTGAGTCCTCTCTTCCGTAATCATTAATTCAGGGAAATGAAACCGAAAGAATATTTGGATAGTACTATTGGTGCCTGACAAGGCCCACCCCTAATCGATAGCGTCGATTATGCATTAGGTCATGCCTGGGGTGCATATATTCTGAACTTAAGTCGTGGGAAATCCGAGTAACGACTTGGAGCGGGGCATTATTATCAGTCTTGGTTTGGTTATGGGGCTCAAGGGATTGCTCATCATTATAGATTGTAGGAGCTAGCTACTCCTTACAAAGGCCACAAGTTGTGCAGGTTTCGCACATGTTGTAAAAACGGAATATCGATCGACAAGATCCTAGTATAATTACTTAATGGGAAAGTAATTATACGGTAAAGTGAGTCGAGTCGATGGTTGTGAAAACGTTGCTGTTATGAAACTAAAACCTGTGAACTCACCAATATTTTATATATTGACGTCTTTTTAAACATATCTTTCAGGTAACTAAGTGCTGAATAGATATGGGGCTAGTGCGGTGGAATTCGGGATGTCGGATACTGGTCGGGATTTCATTCACTGTTACCTTCGGGTTGGAACATAAACGGAAATACCCACATTGAAACTTAATGTTCATCGTTTTAAGTAAGGCCTTGTGCAACATTGTAACGAGATACTCATTTCCGACATTCTAATAAATTGATCTTTTCTAATTAAATATAGTTTGTGTTAATCTTGACTTTGATATACTTTCGAGCGTCGCGCCACGTGTTTCCGCCATTGGCGTGGTGTGACAACGAATATGTCCATTTACGTATGATTTAGAAAAAAAAACTCAAAAATGGATTCGTTGAGTTTGCATTAACCCGTAATTAAATAAAGAGAATATTTGAATTTTATAAGGAGTTTAGATATAAAAGTATTATATTTCATTTCTTTACTAAGACTTTCACCATAATAATTTCCTACCCATTCATAAAGAATACAAAGCATATCATGAAAAGCTACGAAAAAAATACATATAAAGATATGGTGAATTTGATTTTGACACAAAACAAATTTTGCTAACTTATTGACAAAAAATAAAAATAAAATAAAAATAAGAAGAAACATATATTTTGTTTCTGGTATATATATTTTGAATCATTAAAAATTAATTACATTATTTTAAATCAATTATTTCAAAATAATACAGATCTTGCATTCTTAGGCACACTAAAAAAAATAATAAAAGTTGAAAAAAACAACCCGAACAAAGAAGTTACCTTTAAGATATGTGCACCGCAAATTTTAGACCAAAGAAATTAACTCTAAAACTTGTGTCGATGGTATTTGTAAATACTAAAACTTCCATTTGTATAAGATCCAACTTCAAAAGGTGTAAGAATATGGAGAAGTTTATCTCGTTATTT
This sequence comes from Ambrosia x helenae, assembly GCA_030844895.1. NCBI lineage: Eukaryota > Viridiplantae > Streptophyta > Magnoliopsida > Asterales > Asteraceae > Ambrosia > Ambrosia x helenae. The sequence goes on from CM061231.1 coordinate 60,865,582, forward strand.
AATATAGAAAAATTTGGGAGTAGAAATAATTTTGAGAAGAACTAAAATATATGGAAAAATATATGGATGTTTGTGTCTTAAATAAAAAAAAAATGGTTACATGCATCAAGAAACTCTTCCTAATTAAAAGACTTAATTTGCATTAGAACCCTTTAAAAACATTTTACAAGTTTCATTCTCAATTTATTATTCTTTAAGTGACTTAATAATACTTACATTGATTGGATACAAAATTATAATATAATAACCTTTATTTATGAAAACTTCTTAATTCCACAATTAACTATATAATTATATGTTTAAATATATTGATAAAAAAAATTCTTAAAGAAAACGTAGCATTTCAAATAATTTAGTTTAACCAAATTAATATTTGTTTATTTAGTCTAGTCACTTTTAAAATTTAGAGTGTTACAACACTACCCCAAACGTTACGGAAAAAAAATATGGTTTATGCGATTTTCAATTATGGATTATTGTCACTTTAGATCCCCAAAGTTATAATTAACTTATTAGAAAATTTGCGAATGTTACAACGTTCGTTTCTAAACCAACAACGTCGATAACTATGAGAACTGCAAAATACATTTGTACATTTTGCTTTGAATGTGCTACACAAGATGCTTATATAAAAACATCTCTCACACAAAAAGATTCACACATAACTTTAATTATATTTTAGACTGAATTACAAGTTTTGTCCTTTAACTTTGTACCCTTTTTCAAAGAATGTCCTTTAACTTCAAAGTTGATTGGTTCTGTCCTTTAGCTTTTAAAATGTTGCACGTTTTGTCCTTTAGTGCTAACTCAGTTACTTTTTGTCGTTAAAATACATCACGTGGATGGCACACGAGGGCAGAACAGTAAAATCATCACCCCCCTTTCATTTCCCCCTATTATAACACAATCTGAACCTTATATCATACCATCTAATCACAATCCACCCTTTACGTTTATCAAAATTTGAATATCTACACAATGGTGAGAGTAGCGAACGATGAACTGGAAGAAGGTTGGGTTATGAGAGAATCTATGACGGATGAAGACGTTCAAGAGATATATGGTAAAGTTTATTTTTTTTTACGACTGAAAACCCTAAAAATTTAGGGTTTTATTGATTATAATGTTGATTATTTACATTATGCAGATTGTTATCCGAATCTGTTCACCATTATCTTGCATTATAGTGGTAGGCTAACATCTCCTCCAGGCCGTAGATATGTGGCAGGTAAGGTTGAATATGTAGACTTGATAGATATTGATCAGTTTTCTATTCACGAGGTGGGTCTGATGATGGATTTGTTGGGATATAATGGAACTCACGCAATGTATTACATGTATTTATATCCTGGAAAAAATTTAGATAATGGTCTCGAGGATCTAAGTAGTGACCAGGATTGTCGGGATTTGGCTAAGCATATTCAAATGCATAAGTTCATAGATGTTTATGTTACACATGGGTTAAGTAACATTAAAGAACTGCTTTTATCACCAACAAAGTGCAAATCTACTCTTACAATAGAGGAAATTGATGAACCTGGCCCATATGCACTTGTGCCCTCAAAGCTAATGTTTAGCCAAGTTGAGGACAATCTAAATTTGGAGAACAGAGGGGAACAGAGTGGCAGTCATCAAGGTTTTATGAGGGCCAGTCAAGAGTCAAGTAAGGTTCATGACATGTTTAGCCAGGTTGATGATCACTTGTTTGAAGATAATGTTGATGACACAGTCAAAACTGATAATGTTGAAGAAAAAACAAGGCTGAAGAGATGGATGAGGATGATAGTGACACAGTCAACACTGATGATGTTGAACAAGTAAACAAGGCTGAAGAGATGGATGAGGATGATAGTGACAGTGATTATATTGTGGATGCTGACAACACTATTGATGAACCTGATGTGGACATGTCTGATTATAGGATGCATATTGATCCAGAAGTTGAGGACACCATATCAAATGAACCAAAGGGTAACTTAGAATTGGATGTCATTGACAATGAAAGGTTTGATAGTGGGTCTGAATCAGATGATAATGAGACAAGCATAAGGAAGAAACATTTGCATAAACTCAGAAGGGCAAGTGAGAATCTAGCTAACTTTGCTATAGGCCAGATATTTGGAACCAAGCAGGAAGCAAAGCAGCTAATAAAGAAGCATGCTGTGGAAACTAGAAGGGTTATCAAGGTTATTAAAGATGATAATGAAAGGGTCAGGGCAGTTTGTCAAGGTTCACAGCCAGATTTTGATGTTGATGACACTGGTGTCCACATTGCTAGCCAACCCAAACAGAGGGCTGAAAAGGTGGCCACTAAACTGAAAGAAACAAAAGATAAAAGCAAAGTTAAGGGGCCAAGTGTTAATAAAACAGAAGTTAAGGGGCCTGTTGTAAAAAAGAAAAAACCACAGGGACCAAAAAAGACAGGTGAAACAATAAATGTAGGTGGGAGGGGCAAAAGGACAAATCCACATTTATATCAATGCCCTTGGACCATCCTGGTTTCAAAAGACAAGAACACAGAATCTTGGGTTGTCAGGACATTAAACACCAACCACACCTGTCTTCAAACAAGAAAGATCTATGCTTGTACATCAAAGTTCTTATCTCAGGAAATGTTAGAGCAGATAGAAGACAACCCAGATATCCCTGTTAGAGCAGTACAAGAACAGTTTCAAAGAAAGTATCAACTTGGGGTTTCAAGAATGAAAGCATACAGGGCTAAGATTAGGGCTAAGAAGCACCTTGAAGGAGACTATGCAGAACAGTACTCTCTACTTAGGGATTATGGCAGTGAAATTCTAGACAAGAATCCAGGAAACACAGTCAAGATTGATGTTGAACCATCCCCAGATCCAGATAGCCCAACCAGACAGTTCAGAAGAATGTATGTATGTTTGGCACCTTTAAAAGAAGGATTCAAGGCACTAGGTAGAAGGTTCTTAGGTCTTGATGGTGCATTCATGAAAGGCCCCTTCCCAGGTCAGATGTTAACTGCTGTAGGTGTAGATTGCAATAATGGTTTGTATCCTGTATGTTATGCAATTGTTGAGGCAGAAACACTTAGTTCATGGACTTGGTTTTTAGAACTGTTGGCTGATGACTTAGATCTAGATAGAAACTCAAATTTCACATTCATTAGTGATAGACAGAAGGGGATTCTTCCTGCCGTTTCAAAGCTGTTTCCATTAGCAGAACATAGATATTGTCTTAGACATATCCATGAAAATATGAAGGGAAGTTGGAGAGGGAAACTGTATAAAGATATGTTATGGAAATGTGCAGCAGCCACAACAGTTCCTGAGTTTACCACTGCAATGAACAACTTGAAAGCATTCAATAAGCAGGCCCATTTGTGGTTATCAAAGATCCCACCTTTACATTGGTCCAGGTCACACTTCACTGGTCTGTCATTCTACTTAATTTGTTAGCCTTTAATGTCTAATATCTACTAATTACCACTTAATGTGTGATATTACAGGAAGGGCAGTAAGTGACATGTTGCTGAACAACATGTGTGAAGTGTATAATGGGAAGATAATTGAAGCTAGAGACAAGCCCATTATATCTGCCCTTGAATACATAAGAGAATACTTAATGTGGAGGATTGTGACTGTGCTGGGTGTGATTGAAAGATGTGATGGATTGTTGACACCATGGGCCACTGAACAGTTTGAAGAAATCAAGAAGGATGCTACACACTACCATGTTCAATGGAATGGGGGAGATCAATATGAGGTTAGTGGTAAACCAAATCATGCAAGGGTTGTTAATTTGGCTAAGAGGACATGTAGTTGCAGAGGATGGGAAATAACTGGTATGTCATTGAAGTTAATTTGTGTTTTTTGACTGTGTATGCATTTTCTGTTAGTATAATAAATTGCATATTATTGTTATCAGGTATGCCATGCAGACATGCTGTGCCCAAGAATCCAGCTCAGACACTTATTGTACCTCCAAAACACCATGTCCAAGTTGGAAGACCAAAGAAGGCAAGAAAGAGGTCTGATGTTGAATTGGATGACATGAAGCTGACTGGAAAGTTGTCAAGGAAGAACACTCACATGACCTGTGGCAAGTGTGGGGATCAGGGACACAATTCTAGGACATGCAAGGGGAAGGCTCAGGTTAAAGACAAGACATGCAAGGGGAAGGCTCAGGTTAAAGATAAGAAAGGGAAGAAGGCTGCAAAAAATTAGTTGGTTGTGTTAATGCATGTTTATTATGTAGGTTTTGAAACTTTGGTATTTTGGTTTAAACTATGGTTATTATGTAGGTTTTGAACTAACTGGTTTGTATTTTGGTTGGTTGTTCTATGTAACAAACCTTATGTATGGGTAAATTATGGTACTTTGGTATTTTGGTTAGATGTTTGTGTTATTTGCAGGTTTCTGATTTGCAATCACTTGTAATGGGTCAAAAATGTCAAGTATTTTGCAGGTTTCTGATTTGCAGTCTCATGGTTGTAATGGGTCAATATGCAATAAGTTGTAATGGGTCAAAATGTCAAGTATTTTGCAGTCTCATGATTTGCAGTCTCATGGTTGTAATGGGTCAATATGCAATCAGTTGTAATGGGTCAAAATGTCCACAAAAACATAACATATTGGTGGACATTTGGTCAGTTGTAATGGTCAGTTGTTGTTAGTTCTTAAATGGGTCAAACATAACATGCATTTGGTCAGTTGTAATGGTCCCTTTATGTTCACAAAACAACAAATTCAAAATGGGTCAAATACATAATACATTATCCAACCACTTCAAACTAACTGTGCATTTTTTGCACTTTTTATACATCAAAACCACAATTACATTATCCAAACCAGATACATTACACACTAACAACATTAATACATTACATTAGACCATTAAACTAACTGAAGATCATATAAGACACAAAACAGATCCAACTGATAAGCAACACCTTCTTCATAATCTTCCTTTTAGCTTCACTGTCTGTCATTTTTTGCTCGAGAACCTTGTTTGACATTTCAAGCTCCTGATTCGTTGACTCCAACTGGTTCTTAGCCCTAATCAAACCAGGGATAGTTTCTGTGCAAGTTTGACATCTGTTTTTCTCAACCCAACCAATGAATCCACATTTTCGTCCCTAACAACAACGAATCAACCCATTAAATTCTAAAATCGAGGTACTTCACGAATCAACCAGTTTGACATCAGATTAACTAACCTGATTACAAGCATAGAATCGTCGACCTGGGTTTTTATCGGTCCATGATGTGAGGATGACTGCTTCCCTTCCACATCGACAATAAACCATTTTGATTTTGAGGATTTGGAACCCTAGCTTCGATCTTCAGATAGTAATTGGGAAATTAGGGTTCATATGGTGTTATAATAGGGGGAAATGAAAGGGGGTGATGATTTTACTGTTCTGCCCTCGTGTGCCATCCACGTGATGTATTTTAACGACAAAAAGTAACTGAGTTAGCACTAAAGGACAAAACGTGCAACATTTTAAAAGCTAAAGGACAGAACCAATCAACTTTGAAGTTAAAGGACATTCTTTGAAAAAGGGTACAAAGTTAAAGGACAAAACTTGTAATTCAGTCTATATTTTATACTAGTTTTTATCCCAGGAGCGTCCCGGGTTGAAATATCTAATATAACATAATAAAATATATTATTATTATTATTATTTTAAACAAAAATCTCTCCCATAAGATATCATATTCACATATAAAAAAAACGAATCTCTGCGCCGGGTATTAATCTAGTGCCATTACAAATGAATTCGGAAATTTGTAATCGATCATTCTAAAAAGAACAAACATGAAATAAGAAAAAAAGTTAATTATTGAAATATCGAACGCATTAGTCTAAGGGTTATGTGATGCGTTAAAAAATTCATGGGTATATGATCGGGTATGTAGTTCGGGTATTTGGGTATGTTGTTTCGGGTAATCGGGTTGGGTATCACCTAATCCCAGACCCGACCCAAACCCACATTTTTTTAAACTAATCCCAAACCCGACACAATACCTGTCGGGTTACAAAAAATAGTCATTTTTTTCTCCGTTTTTTTATATAGCACTATGGTACTCGTTGGAAAGATAATAAAACGCTCGTTAATTTGCTGTAATTTTTTTTTAAAAAATCTCGTATATAAAAGATATTAACGTTTAAAAGTTATGGGAGGAAACACGAGAGAGAAAATAATAAATGTTTAATATTTAGATTTAGTAGATTAGATATTTAATAGATTAGGTTAAAGATTATAATAGATTAGGTTAAATCATATTTATTTCTTTTTTTTTAATTGGTTTAGAGTTGCCACATCACATTCTATGGGGCATATCTCAAAGAAGAGATTGCATAATAATATGACATGTAAGATTAATCCCTTTGCAATATATATATAGAGAGAGAGATAGAGATACTACGTAAGTGCATTATGCAATTTTTACATGCTTCTAAAATTAATGTGTGCCCGGTGCCCACATATGTAGGGCTGTAAACGAACCAAACGAACACGAACAAGGCTTTGTTCGTGTTTGTTTGTTATGGTTTTTTGGACAAACGAACCGTTCACGAACACACTAACGAACATAATTCTATGTTTGTGTTTGTTTGTTAAGAAATTTAGTTGTTTGCAAACTGTTCGTGAACACGGGTCTTGAACACAAACAACCATTTAATATGCAACTAACTAAAAACACATTGTTCAGATTAACCGTTAGACAAAGTACATCCACTAAACGATAAGTCAAATTGTACTAACTTAGACATAATTATCTAAAATTACTTAGGCATGAATACATGATATTCCTAATTCAAAAGTTCGTAATTATCCTAAAAATTGTCTAGATTCGTCAATATCCAACTTTCCTAAACTCTACACATTCTTCGATTTCTTGTGACCATATAAAGACAAATATTAATTAGACAATGATACATAAACTTGCATTATAACTATACAGTCAAAAGTAGTAATTATCTACTAAGAAATCATAACAAAATGTTGAGATTTTTCATTAGTATAGTAAGACCAACTGCTAAAAAGGTTTATGTTTTTTTTTAATGCGAGAATGATCAAAACATTACTTAAATATTAAATGTATAAGGGGGAAAAAGTTTAGGAGGGAAATAAAAGTTAGGAAAGAAAGTGAAAGACTATAAACTTTTTAACTAGTGATCGAACATAAACAAATATACACGAACAAATATAACCAAATGAACGTAAACAAACACATTGCCAAACGTTCACGAACGCAATCGAACGAACGAGACATTCGTTCGTGTATGTTTGTTTAGTTAATCGAACAGAATTTTTTGTTTGTGTTCGTTCATTTATTAAACAAACGGACACAAACGAACTTCCCGCCAAACGGTTTACGAACTGTTCACCGAACGTTTGGTTTTGTTTACAGCCCTACACATATGTGTGTATTAAGTTCATCAAGAATACCATGTTCATGTTCATCAGATTTCTTGTATACCAAATTTTGTTTCAGTATTATAAATTAAGAACGGATTTTTATAAGAATTAATATAGAATAAACTTAACCAACACTAAACGGTCAAACATAGTTTTTGGAGGGTGGCCAAATTAAATTACTAGTGCTTGTTTGCTCAAGCACCAAACCAAAATTTACCAACTTGATTAGTCAACTGTCGAGCTAACCGTACCCAATTTTGATTTTTTATTTTAGGTAAGCACTAGTGCAATCGTATTTTGAAACTTATCAATTTTTTTTTTTTTTTGGTTTGATTTAGGCTTTAAAAGAATATCTTATAGTAATTGGTCGAATATTTTACAGTAATTGGTTCTCACAATCTATAATCTATAACTTATAATAAAAGAATTGAAGATTGATGAGTTGTCATTTAATGAATGCCTAAGAAAGCCATTTTAATGACGTGGCATTCAAGGAGGTATTCTCCTCCTTGAGTGTGCCATGTGTCATGCCATGTGACAAATAAAATAAATAAATAATAATATAAAACCTAATATACTAAACTAGATTATACCCCGGAAGCGTCCCGTGTTGAGAAATTTAATGTGATACATCAATTTTACATATGAAATAGAATGATGTATAACTCTAATATTAATATCTAACTTAAAACAAATTAATAATGTACAACTCCAATGCTAACACCTAATCTAAAAAAATGTAGAAGTTTAATGTAAGGGGGTGTTTGGGATTGATTATTCAAAACAGATTATGCGTTTTGGAAAAGCAGGGGTGGAGCTGCTTATAGATTATTGTGTTTTGGTAGCCTAAAAAACTAATTATCTGCGTTTTCCAAACGCAATCCAAACACTAAAAACTGATTATCTGCATTTTCAAAACGCAATAATCTAATAATCAGATTTAAAACGCAATCCCAAACACCCTCTAACTCTAATATTGACACTTATCCTAAAGACTAAACAAATGTACGACTCTAACATACTAATATTGATACCTAACTTAAAACAACGTATAACTCTATTAAACTATTCGGCTCTGGTTGAAAAAAAAATCATATTTAATGATTTAAACATAATTAGTGACTTGTCTATACATGATTAATGATTTACCTGAACACTTTGTGTTTTTTTTTCCTGTATGAACAAAACCCCACAAAAAAATTTCTCCGTTTTTATATAGCACTATGGTACTCGTTGGAAAGATAATAAAACGCTCGTTAATTTGGTGTAATTTTTTTCTTTAAAAAATCTCGTATATTAAAGATATTAACGTTTAAAAATTATGGGAGGAAACATGGGGTGAAAAATCCAATTTTGTTTTTAAATTATTTTTTTTCTAAAATATATCAATGCCACATGTGATGACAGATGACACACTTAAGGAAGAGAGTGCCTCTTTGAGTGCCATGTCATTAAAATGGCTTTGGTTTATTATATGTATAGATTTAAATTGAGTTATTTTAGAAAAAAATAATTTAAAAACAAATTTAAATTTTAATGTTTCCTCCCATAATTTTTAAACGTTAATATCTTTTATATACAAGATTTTTTAAAGAAAAAAATTACACCTAATTAACGAGCGTTTTATTATCTTTCCAACGAGTACCATAGTGGTATATAAAAAACGGAGAAAAAAAAACGACTATTTTTTTGTGGGGTTTCGTTCATACAGGAAAAAAAACACAAAGTGTTCAGGTTATTCATTAATAATGTTTTTTCTTTTAAACTAGGTTCTTATCTACGATGTTGAAATTCAGCCCAATCGTCATGCTTTCATTGAAAATTTTACTCTTTTAAAGATGCATAAGTATACTTCATCAAGAGAAGCTAGGAGAAAAAATCGCGCAACACTGCAACACATGGTGTCACCTTATAGCAAGGTTAATTTTTTATTTATTTAATTACAAGAGTAATAATTATTACTATTAATATTAGTATTATTAGAATTGTTATATTTTTCAACCTCGGGACGCTCCTGGGATAAAAGCTAGTAAAGATATAAATCAAAAGTCTAGTTACCATTACCCGGGGTGTAAATAAGTTGAGCTCGTTAAAATCTCAAACTGAGTTGAGTCTATACTAAAGCTCGTTAAATAACCAAACTCAAGCTTCATATATTGTGTTTGATTAGGCTCGTGAGCATAACCAAGCCTATTGTTATATAAAACCTTTATTATTTAATGGCATAAACTAGTAAAATCGTTATTAAATAATAAATTAGTCAAAATCAAACTGAGCTTAAGTTTAAAAAATTACGCACAAGTTAGAGTTTGAGCGTACAGAAACTCAATGAAAAAATAATCAAAATTTAAATTGAGAACTCTTTATTTATATTCAATTTGGTTTTGCTATTAGTAAATAGTAATCCAAACCATACTATACTATACACGTTCTTATGACAAATTTGTTAACTCCGTATGCTTTAGAAAAAAATAAATAAGGATAAGAATAAATATAAATTATCAAAATAAGAATAGTTGAGAATTTTTTTTTTTTAAAATAGACTGACAACTAGCTAAGGCTTAGTTGATGTTTTTATTAAAGGCTAAGTAGACTTTTTCCTACAAATTTGCCCAGATTAATCAGCGTTTGCCTATTTTGATAATCTTTACTGGTCAAATGTTTATTTTAGTAATTTGGCTAATCAGTTTAGCTTATTTAGTTAGATTGATGGTTTTGGTTCGGTTGCTTAGTTTCGATTAATAGCCAAAACCGAAATTTGGCTATAACTTTTGCTTAGAAATACGTCAAACATGTCCCGCACAAATGGTTAATATATTGTTATTGTACGGCCATCTATACACCTTTAGTTTGTAAACGTTATTGGGATGTGCTTGATCATTCTACCTTTTTAAAATGTTGCATGTTTGGCGTTTCTTATTTAGAAACAAATTTCTCAATGTTGCTATATTAATTAGGTGATTTATAAGATGTGTTTTGGTCCAATACTATTTATGAAAAGTTGGATGGCTTAAAAAACTTTGCTTCTTTTCTACATTCTAAAGGGTGTGTAAAGTCGTATTAAAATTACTTGTTACCAAATGAGACAAAACATTAGGAAAAAAAGTAATTAATCATAATTCATAATAATTTCTTAATCTAATAATCATATAATATCAATTTGTATTTCATACAAATAAAGTTGTACATTCTTCTATATTCAGTTTTTTGTAACTATCATACTACATAAATTTAATCCAGAGGAGAGTTTATCAACTCATCTCAACCTGTGATTTCAATCCAATAAAAAAAATCCCCAATCACAAAAAAAAAAAAAAAAAAAAAAAGTAAAACTTTTGCCTAACACTTTACCAATGCAACATCTTCTTCTTCTTTAATCCTGCATGCTTCTTGATCAATAATATTCTGATCATAAGCAATTTTGCAGCTTTTAAAGAACACACACCCAATTATGACATCAATTATGATGACAATGGAGTACAAATAAGCAATAAATAATCCTTCTAATACCATAATTGTGGTAAATTTATTCATCCCGGAATTGGAATAAGCCTTAATTATCCGGAACTGGAAAAGGAATTCGATTCCGGCCAACGCCATGTTAATCAGCAGCGATAAAGATAACGCAATTGCGGTTTTTCCTCTGATCAACACACAAGCTTTGAGAATTGAAATGAACCCACCACACAATTCCATTCCAGAGAGGATTAGAGCCAAATTGCATATGATCAATGCATTTGCTACCATGATGGAATACGCGATTCCACCCAAGATAGTAAAGATAAGTGAGGGGATATGGAGCTTTTCTAAGGAGCTGAAAGCAATAAAAAGAGTCCAAAAGCATGTGGCGTTTGTGGAGATGATTATCAAAGTGTTCCAAATTTGTGTTTGGAGAATGGAATTGAAGATTCCGGCGAACGAAGGAATTGGTTTAACGTGCGTGTTAAACGATTGTATTACGAATGATTTCGCTATGAGGAGGAAGGAGAGGGAAAAGGGTATGACTAGAATAGAACAAGAGATGGTTTGGGAGAGTTTGAGGCTAAGAATGGAATAGAATTCCGATTCCCGGGGGAATCCAGCCGCGTCGAAAAGTGACCGGAGACGGGAATGGAATGAGAAGAAGTCAGGAATAAGAGAGGAGGAAATGAGGATTGAAGCAGAAAATGGGATGGCTAAAATGGCTATAGAAGTGAAGAAAGTGTATTGTTTTAGGAAAATATGAATTGATGTTCTAATGATTTTAATGGTGGATTCCATTGGAATTGGAAAGGTGAGAGGTCACCGGCGTTGGTGATTCCGGTGAAGATGGGTGTGAGGAAGATTGGGGTTGATATGGAGGGAGTTTGGTGTAGTTGATGAGTGCATGGGCCACCAACTACAAGCTAACTAATCCTATGCAAGTTTGAATGGTAAATAAACACTCCATTAATAAATTAATTGACTTTATCTAATGACAAAGCATGGATGTAGTACTACTTAACAACATCACTACACACTTGTAATTTGTTTAGGTTATGTATTTAGTAATAAGAATTAAGTTCGGTTTTCATCCCTTCGGTTTGATTAAATTCTTGTTTTGTCCTCGTGCTTTGTTTTTGTTTTCTATGACACAAAGCAATTTATTTTACGCATGACTTTAGTCGCGTAAACTAACGCTATTAAAGTTATGTATTTAACCTTCTAAAATTGGCCAAAATACCATTGTTTACAAGTTGAAATGACAAGAAAATGAAACTAGAAAGTGTCTTGGGCGAAAAATAATGTACAAGGGCGAAAATCGTAAATTTGGTAGATCCAAATGGATGAAAATTGTAATTAATCAAGTCTAATAATAAAGAATAAATATACGATAAGTTGAAGTGTAGGTTGCTTGGTGATGCAAAGAGGTTGATGTGTCATAGGTTTGGTTGGCGTAGAATAGACTCATAACAGGAGTTCATCATTATGAAATCTCAAGGTTCCTTCGTGTGGAAAATACATAAAGATAAAGGGAAAGTAGCATTTATGTAATTAAATGGGACTTCATTCAAAAAGCTATGATAATCTAACCGACAATTGTATTACTTAAGTTTGTTATTCTTTTTTTTATTTATATAAATTCAATATTACTCTAATATTGAATTTATATATCAATCAATCATACTCAGTATATCCTACGAATAGTAAAAACTATCGATAGGGTCAGGGGAGTGTGCCTACATCTCACCCTCCTCTGACCCTACCGATAGTTTTTACTATTCGTGGGATATACTGGGTATGATTGATTGATTGATATATAAATTCAATATTAGAGTAATGACTCGCGACTCGCAGGTCGACTCGTAGCTCGCTTGAAAAAAGTTCAAGCAAATCTAACTACAAACACTTGATTCGAAACAAAATGAGCCAACCTGACTCATTTTGTAACCAAGCCCAGACTCTGCTCGGTTCGCGGCTCAGCTTGTAGGCTCGTTTTCACTTCAATATCGTGATCAAGCCGAGACAAGCTGCCTCATTTAATTTTGAACTCAAGCTCGAAACCACCCTGGCTTGACTCGGCTCGGCTCGTTTACAACCCTATGCAATGTTAAGGCATCTTGAATCGGACCGGGCCAAACCAACAATCGAGAAAACTCCATAAGGACGAACCAATACAAGGTTAGAGTGTGAGGTTGCAAATTTTTGTTAGGCCAAATCTAGTTTTCAGCTATTAACTGATTTAAATGTTGGGTTGGCAATATTTATGATTTCAATAGTCAAAATTCTAATTTTGGGTTTGATAATTTATTTATACTTCTAAATTTGGTTTAAAATTCATATAACCAACGATTGTTAAAAGATTAAATAATTTCAATATTCGTTCAAAAGACTATCATTCCATAAAAAAACTAATTTCCATACGTTTAAAAGACTAACAACCGATAAAAAAGGCTAAGCAATTTTAAAAGGCTAAAACTCTAAAAAAAAAAAAAAAAACACTAAACAATTCCAATATTCGTTTAAGGCACTAACAAACCATTAAAAATATGTCACCCTTCATTATTGAGAATTTGACTCACATCCATCATCGAAAGCTTTATCAAAATCTATCTTTATCAATTTATCTTAAGTGTTTCAGAAAGATATAGCAATAAGATAAAGGTTAAAAAATAATAATGTTGTAATGATAGGAGGGATTAAACAAATTTTGTACGAGTCTAAGCTTTGTTTACTCGTACTAAAAGCTGACTTTTTTAACGATAGAAAGTAAAATTACTGAAATATCTAACATATATATAAAAGGAATAAGTAGCTATTAAATAGCTAAAATAAAATACTTACAATAAAAGTATTATACCATTCATCATTAAAAGTATTTTTGTAATTTCGTCGTATTTACTAGTTCCACTAAAAAAAAAAAATAAAAAAAAATCATTTAAATTTATTCCTGAAAGTAACATTTAACTTTATTTGTTACAAAACATCATATCATCAAACAAAAATATCCAACTCAACTTTACATCAACCATGTGAAACGTGATTAACATTATCTTTATATTCCAGAAAACACCATTTAAATTATTTGTTACAAAACATCATATATTCATCGGGAAAAAAAATCCAACTCAACTTTACATCTTTTAAGTTAGAAGTTTTCTCGAAGCATACTTGATAATTTTAATATCTACGGGTGCATCTAAGCAACAAAGTACAACATATTTCTTTTCTTTTATATCTCCCAAATGCTTATTAAACTTTTATTTTATTGTATTTCACATAAGAATTGTTGGACATATGGTATGTCCGATGTAATTAAAAGTCGAGGTCAACGTAACCCGACCCGGTACGATCCGAAGAGTTACACGTTGGTACACGAATCAAATAAGTTCACGCGTTGGTGGATTATTATTTATAAAATAATAATTGTTTTAGTCTTGAGGGATTTAATATTAATAAGATTAATATTAAGGAGTATTAAGATATTTAGCAAGGGGGTTTATTGCAAGTTGTTGTCTTATAAAAGGAGGGTTAAGGAGCAAACCCTAATCACACATTTTATCAAAACAACTTACCCTTGCCTCCTCTCTAAGAAACCTGCGGCCGCCAACCTTAAAGAAAGGGCCGCTGCCTTCTTTCTTTTGGTCCGGCCATCAATCACCACAAACCACCACCTTCTTCTTGCAAGTGTTGCTTCCCGGTTGGTTCGTGCACGGTGTGAACTTCCTACTAGCGAGGATTCGTTGTAACCCGCGTGTTACAATTCCGGTGTAGTCGTCAAAGGTTGATTACTAAACCCCCTATGGTTGTTTATTATTATTTGTTTATACGTGTTTAACTGAGATCCTGATTGGGAATATTTTATTAATCGGATTAATAAAATCAAATATATATTTATACATATAAATCGGCTAAGATTATATAATGTATATAATCGATTTATCTAATAAATATAAACCGCTTTCGCTGTGTATACGATACCATGATTCCCAACAAGTATAGTAAGATGAAGAAGACGTTAACCTAAATGCAAGTTGCATTGTTAAGCATATGTAAACACTTCAAACATTCATTTTTTTTTAATCAAATACTCCTTAATATTAATCAAATAAGTTCACGCGTTGGTGGATTATTATTTATAAAATAATAATTGTTTTAGTCTTGAGGGATTTAATATTAATAAGATTAATATTAAGGAGTATTAAGATATTTAGCAAGGGGGTTTATTGCAAGTTGTTGTCTTATAAAAGGAGGGTTAAGGAGCAAACCCTAATCACACATTTTATCAAAACAACTTACCCTTGCCTCCTCTCTAAGAAACCTGCGGCCGCCAACCTTAAAGAAAGGGCCGCTGCCTTCTTTCTTTTGGTCCGGCCATCAATCACCACAAACCACCACCTTCTTCTTGCAAGTGTTGCTTCCCGGTTGGTTCGTGCACGGTGTGAACTTCCTACTAGCGAGGATTCGTTGTAACCCGCGTGTTACAATTCCGGTGTAGTCGTCAAAGGTTGATTACTAAACCCCCTATGGTTGTTTATTATTATTTGTTTATACGTGTTTAACTGAGATCCTGATTGGGAATATTTTATTAATCGGATTAATAAAATCAAATATATATTTATACATATAAATCGGCTAAGATTATATAATGTATATAATCGATTTATCTAATAAATATAAACCGCTTTCGCTGTGTATACGATACCATGATTCCCAACAAGTATAGTAAGATGAAGAAGACGTTAACCTAAATGCAAGTTGCATTGTTAAGCATATGTAAACACTTCAAACATTCATTTTTTTTTATTCTCATATTATGAATATACCATATGCACATTTCATTATTTACTGCAACACTTATTTAGTGTAACATAGTCTACTTTGAATCGGTTTATATGTTTTTGTGAGTGTAGAGTGATTGTGGGGAATTATCGAGGGATTTGAAAGGATTCATTATGATACAAGAAGCTAAAAACGACCGTGTCAATTCAAACTAATCTTTATAATTTTATTTGGTTAAAGTTTTACCTATGACATATAAGCTGAAACCAAAAATGAACCAAACAAATTTTATGATGGAGCAGTTCCTTTAAATAATTAAAGTGCAATGGAGGAATGAAATTAAGTGGAGTTGATGACCTATTGAAGGATCAAGATGAAAAAATACTTGGACTCGGTATAAAGAAACGTGGGCTGCTAAGAAATTAAGAAGTGGGCTTCAGAAGCCACAGTTAATTGGGATGAATGAGCCCATTATTGTAGGTGTACAAATCGTTTTTTTTTTTCGGTTTAGACTAGAGGTGAGAAAAAAAACCGGTTTGGGAACTGGAACCGCACGAACCGAACCGAACCGGTTCGTCCAAAAACCGGTTCCTACACGAACCGGTCCGGTTTCTACAAGAACCGGCGATTCTAGGATCGGTTCCCCATCCCCACTAAAAAAACCGAATCGAACCGGTTTTAACTCAAATCGGTTTGGGAACCGGTTCCCAAAAACCGGTTTGGAACCGGTACGAAAAACTGGTATTTTTTAATAAAAAAACTGAATTTTATGTTAAAAAAAATTATATATAATAAAATTATACAAAAAAATTTCCACACATACAAATATATACCAATACACCTTAAAAAAATTATAAAAATCAATAAAAGTTGGAACTTTATGTAAAATAAAATAAAATTTTGTGTTGCCTTTTAAAAAAAAATGTGCGCGAAAGAACTAAAACCGAAACCGAAACCGGTCTCCGAAACCGGTCTTACGAATGGATAAAACCGGTCCAAAACTGAACCGGTTTGGAACCGATACCGGTTCGGACAGAAACCGGTACTATAGCGAACCGGTTTGAAACCAAAACCGGTTTGGAAAAAAACCGATTTGCTCACGTCTAGTTTAGACGTAATTAAAGGGTACCCAATATGTTGCTTTAGATAATTCTTAGTTGAATGGTAAATAAATTTAAAAATCAGAATCTTTATGACATTAGAAATTAGAATTCATCAACACTGAAATAAAGAAAAAATAAACAAAATCAAACAATATTAAATAACAAAAGATTGAATCTGTATTCATCTTCCTTCAATATCTTCCATCTTGGAAAACAAAGGAGACCCCATTACCACACCTGAATCATCATTTATAAGAACACTAACATCACTGTCATTATTATTATTATTCTCATCTTTCTTCATTGTTTTAGAAGCAACCATCTTCATCGTCTTCCCCTTGCAGGTATCATCATCTTCTTCAGGAGGATCAAGCTGCATAGATGCATCTTGCAGTTGCAGAGCAAACTCTAAGTTCCATAACACATCTCCCATTGAAGGTCTATCAACACCATACTCTGCTAAACACTTTTCTGCTGCTTCAACATATTTGATCAGTGATTCTGAGCTTATAGTTTTCACTATTTTAGGATCCACAATGGACTCAATGGCACCCTTTCTTTGTTTCTGCATTGCCCATTCGGCTAAATTCACTTGTTCTCTTGGTAATGTTGGATCGAGAGCTGGTCGAGCACATAAGATCTCAAAAAGAACGACCCCGAATGAGTAAACATCGGATTTTTTCGGTTAGTTGTTGTCTTCGAAAGTATTCGGGATCAAGGTACCCGAAACTACCCTTTACCGCGGTGCTGACATGTGTTTGGTCCAATGCGGGCCCGGTTTTTGATAACCCGAAATCGGATACTTTGGCGACAAAGTTCTCGTCAAGGAGGATGTTTGTGGTTTTTACATCCCGGTGGATTATGCCCTGTGATGATCCACCGGTATGTAGGTAGTGCAGCCCACGGGCTGCACCAATGCTGATCTCGAGGCGTTGTTTCCATGATAAAGAAGGGAGGGTGGGTTTGGACCCGTAAAGGTGATCACGAAGTGGGCCGTTCGCCATGTACTCATAAACGAGGATCATTTCGTTGTTTTCATCACAATAACCGATCAAGGACACGAGATGGCGGTGTCTAAGCTTGGATAGTAACTCGATTTCGGTTTGGAATTCGTTGATGCCTTGAGAAGACCTTGGGTTTCCTCGTTTAATAGCGAGTTTTGTTCCTTCTTCTATCTCGCCTATATACACTTTCCCAAACCCGCCAATGCCTATCACCGTACTTTCGTCGAAGTTCTTCGTTGCATCTCGAAGCTCGTTGAAACTAAATGTTCGGCCCAGGCCAACTTTTGAGAACATAACACTCGAATATCCGTTTTTGCTCTTACTTTTGCTCGACAACAAACTACTACAATAACTCGCATTAAGGGGAAGAAACCACGACGTAAAACTATTTCCACCTTCGTCCCATCCCCTAGCCTTGTTCTTTCTCCGAACAAGACTAAAGATAAGCACCAAAAGCATAACAACTCCAATGGCAACACCAATTGCCTCAGCAACAGTCCTGGTAACTCTCTTGGACCCACCAGGACTTTTGTTGCTAGATGAGAACAATCCATCTAAACTCCCCTCGGAGTTACTCATCTTCATGATCTCCAACCCATTCAGTAAGGCGTTAGGAGTCGTGGATTCAAGATCCGACGGTCCAACTTGGACCCGTATCATGCCATTCGATACAGCCGACGCGTTGACAACAAAATCTTGGTAGTAAGCCATGGCTAGGCCCGAAGTGAGGACCGACAAGTCAAGCCCGGACACCCCTATCAACCCATTAACATACACATTAAAGTAAAGAGAGTTCAAACTAGCACTCACAATATCACAAAAATGTAACCTAATCAAGTAATTAAACCCGGGATCAACGTTCATCTCCCACGTTAGATTAAAATTTGGAACCGAGACACCCGAATCCGCCATCGAAGCAGCCGATGAATAAACCGAATTCGGAGCAATCAAAGGGATTGCTCCACCTTTCGGATATTTCACAACACTAGGGTCAACAACAACAACTTTGTCCCCTTTTGGAAACATCATGTAACCATTACCATCACTCACCCAAGTTCTTGACAACGTGTCGTTTTTCGGGGTTATATTCGGCCCCCCTACGTTAACTCTATGCACGACTTGAAGGTCGTAAGACGACATTCCTGCAAAAACTCCTAGAGGAGACAGTGTAGTGGCGGATTCAGGAATTATTTCGTTAGGAGCTGAAACAAACGCAATACCATTCACAAAAGCAAATGATTTCTTTAAAGGAGAAAATGTTAACAAAAAGTTATTAGATGTGACATTAATAATGTACTCTTTGAAATGAGAGTTTTGTGAGGCTGAGAAGTCATGGAGAAGAGCTAGACCCTCGGTTTTAACCGTAAAAACCGCGGTCGAGAGGTTATAATCAGGGTGGTGGAGAGGGTAGAAGTAAAGGCGAAGGAAATGGCGGCCGGGTTGATACACAAGGAACTTATAAACCGATTCGCTGTTGAAGATTCTCGCGGTTTTGTATAGAGGTAAAGATGTGTTTTCTGGGAGAGAATTTGAGGTTGCGAATATGTTTTCATCCGTGGACAAGAACGAAACGGATTGTGGGTCGGATTTGAATGTCCGTCCATCGTCGAGGATGGTGTTTTGGGGCGATCCGCAATCAATGAGGTAGTTGTCAGGAGGGGTGAAGCGGGCAATATTGGTGGAAAATATGGAAAATGAGTAAAAGATGATGAGTAGTAAGGTGAGGGAGGATGTTGGTGACTTGTGTCCGCCTCGCATTGTCGCGGTAGCGGTAGCGGTTGAGGTTGCGGGTGGTGGTGATGGAGTTGAGAGGAAGATCGAAGAGTAGGGTTGAATGATCGGAATTAAAGAAATGGTGGTGTTGGGAGCATGTTTAGGAGAAAGGTGAACGACGTGCATTGATGTAGTGTGTTTATTATAGTCTCGTAAGGAGACTTTTGTTTGAGAAATTTTGTAATAAGTATTATTTTAGTTCAAGTGTGTATATTTTAACTAAAGAAATACATTTTTCTTCTATCGGGTTTTCTTAAATCCTTGATATAAGAAACTAAGACATGTGAATGTGGCCCCTAGGGATCAATTAGTTTTACATGTTATATCTATACTATATTATAATACATGAGGGAGGGGTATTTTAAGATACCCAAAAGTTAAGAACTAATTTTTCATTAATAACCCTACAATGAGGGTAAAATAGTCCTTCATACATTATTTACACTTTAATACCCTATCTTATTTACACTTTAATTCCCTAATTTTTAGTTAGTAATTACATTTTCCTCCCCTCCCTTACAAAATTATAATTTCTTTTATTTAATTCTATCATAACTTTAAAACTATTATATTTTAAAAACATTCGAATATACCATGACGACCGGCTCATTTTTGTCGACGTGTCGGTGTTTGTTGTAGTCAATACCGATGTGTGGATTGAAATGTACAAGAAAGAATGCCTTATGTACAAGTGATTATTGCATTTTATGTTTTAAGTACTAACTAGATGAAATATAACATGGATTTATTGTTAATATGGATGTTGAATCATAACACCATTTCATGATCAAGTAAAACTCAAAATTGTAAAATTGAATTTAGTATTAAATATTCTTCCGCCCAATAATGAAAAATTCACATAAATCAAATGCAACGATTTAAAAAACCAAACAGGGCACTCGAAATCTACATATCAGCTTTGGTGATTCTTAAAATATGATAATGTTGTTAAACATTATGGTTCATCCTTGCTTTGACAGACAAATAATTTGTCACACGGTAACAAAACTACAACACAAGACTGGGCTCTAAGAATGCTTTATCACGTTTGTTACTGATAGCTTCAATTGGAGTACCCTATTTAAACAATCAACATTAGGAATATGTGCATATGTATATGGGTATGCATGCATTTATTAATAGACTAGCTTATACCCCGGGAGCGTCCCGGGTTGAGAAAATTTAAGTAAAGTGAATAAAATTAGACGTATCTAGACTATAAAAATGGCATTTATGTATCAACTTACATTAGATACTTTTAAAAAAAAATATACCAAAAGATCCATTTCACGTTACAACATCAACACCTAAAACAGAGTATTAAGATCCTAAGCACTTAAAGGGGACAAAGATTGTTTAGCACCAATACATTCAGTCAAAGGTATTTAACTGCATACAATAAGATTTGAGCTATTTCAGAATATGGTAGAAAAAGAAAACATAGCAATTACCAGTTGGAGAGCGTCTCGGGTTGAAATATCTAACGTGACATAATAAAATATCTAATATGACAACATAATTAATGACTTGCCAATATATGATTAATGAATATTATTATTATTATTATTATTATTATTATTATTATTTTAAACAAATCTCTGTCATAAGTTATCATATTCTAATATAAAAAAAAGGGTAATTGGGTCGGGTATCACCTAATCCCAGGCCCGACCC
The DNA here is from genome assembly GCA_030844895.1 of Ambrosia x helenae. NCBI lineage: Eukaryota > Viridiplantae > Streptophyta > Magnoliopsida > Asterales > Asteraceae > Ambrosia > Ambrosia x helenae. The sequence continues at coordinate 60,886,773 of CM061231.1, forward strand.
AAACCCACAATTTTTTTTAAACTAATATATCTCGGGAGCGTCCCGGGTTGAGAAATCTAATTTAAAATATCAATTTTACGCCTGAAATAGACTGATGCGTTTTACAGTTATATGCAGAAAAGCTTCGGGTAGCACTTAACCTAAAACAATTAACAATGTATCTTCAATGTTAGTGCATAACCTTAAACAATGTATAACTCTAATATTAAAACCTAACCTAAAACAATGTACAACTCCAATGCTAACACATGTTGTAAATAAAAATCATATTTACTGGTTTGAACGTAAATAATGACTTGTCTATACATGATTAATGAACAAAACCACACAAAAAAATAGTTATTTTTTCTCTGTTTTTTATATAACACTATGGTACCTGTTGGAAAGATAATAAAACGCTCGTTAATTTGGTGTAATTGTTTTCTTTAAAAAATCTCGTATATAAAAGATATTAACGTTTAAAAGTTATGGGAAAAAAACATTAGAGATAAAAATCTATTTTTGTTTTTAAATTTTAAATTATTATTTTCCTAAAATAAAGCCTTTGCCACATGGGATGACACATGGCACACTCAATGAAGAGAATACCCTCTTTAAGTGTCATGTCATTAAAATGGCTTTGGTTTATTATAAGTATAGATATACACATAAATATAATTAACTAAAAGAAATCTCATTAAACTTTTAAATATACATAATTAGCTAAATATATAAAACTTTAAAATAATTAAGTTTAGAAAAATATAAAAATGCATTGTAGATATTAATTTTAGGTAAATTTCTTTTAAAAACCCCAGCTACATCAATTTGGTAGAAACACATGATAGATATTATATATCCATGTGATATGAACATCTATGTTAATAACAACAAAACTCCCTAATTTGAATGGGGTCTTTTTAACAAAGTTAAAAAAAAAGATAAATGCACTGAATTCGGTATTCACAGAAAACACAATAATTTTTTACACTTTAGTCAAAGATAAACAAAATTTCCTAATTTAAAGGGGTTGGAAAATCATCAATTTCAAAATTTAAATCATGTGCTAACCTATTAAAGTTTAACAAAATTTCATAATTTAAAGGAGTGGGAAAATCATGAATTTGAAAATTAAACCATGTGCTAACCTATTAAATTTTATTCTATAAATACATACTAATGCACACCTATTTCACTTGCTAAAATACGTAGGCATGGATACTGAATTCAAAAGTTGAAGCTTCTAATGTTGGTTATTTGTTAGTTTATGGTTTTCATTCGTCCCATTTTACTAATTATACCTTTTTATACATTTCTTAATCATTTAAGTGTTAACTTCTTGGTTTTGCAGATTCATTTAGATGAAAAACATACGGAGATGAACAAACCAATAGCCATACAAGCGTCTAAAGTAGCGTCTAAAGTTGTATTTATTAATGTTTAATTTTTTAATATTAACATGGCTGTTATTTTATGTGGTACATTGTATGTGTTTTATTGCAGGATAATGGTGATAATAGTGTTGAGATTATTTGCTATGGTGTAATGTTTAGTCCCTACAAATATGATCTTCAACATGAAATTAGTGAATAGGTAATATCAACATTTATTTCATCTTCTATTAACTTGTGTATTAAATATTTTTAATTTATTTTAAGGATCAAATGCATGAAATTAATAGGAAGAGATCCAAGAGGCTCTCTTAATGAAAATGGAGTCAAGTTATTGATCTAGACAGTTCTGATGAAAATGACAAAGAATACATATTTGATGACACTTTTTTAGATAGGAGAAAATGCAGGAAACTCATCCTCACCAAAAGATGTAATAATCAAACATGGAGATATACAATAAATTTTAGTAATCGTTCTTGATGACGAATGGTGGGCAGACAATATAGATGAGATCATGCAGACTTGGAACTTGTATGACTAAATTGATCTCATGATTCAAGTAGTTCGCTAGCTTTTAGTTTTCTCAACTTTTATATTTATTAATACTTATTTTTCGTTTCGTATGTTACTTTATTTTATTAAATGTTTTTTAAAAGTACTTTACAATCTAAATGGTAAAATCTTTTTAGATACTAGACATGTGTAACGCTTATGACGTATATCCACCGCAATGATGCTACAACAAATACTATACGAATTTGAAATAAGTACCGAAATAAAAAGTGTCACTCCCGCCGCATCGCGCGGGTTTCCTACTAGTACTATCTTATAAATCATTTCACAAGGACCTCTTAATTTTTAAGTAATACAATTATAAATGCTTAAAGTACAATACATAATGCATGTAGTAACTACTTTTTAAGGGTATTTATGTCTTATCAAACCTAACCTGCACATATACCCCTTATTAGTTACAGTTTGCCCTCTTTATCTATCTATACTATATTATAATTTTATACAATAAATACTAATTACACTTTTGCATCTTTATTTTAACCAACCACCCCCACGATTTTTAAACGTTCATAACTTTTTCGGACGATAATATTTTCTTAATATTATTACGCCGTATAAAAGAGCATTCTATTCTCTTTAATTTGAGTATAGTATTGCTATAGTTTTTTAATTTTTTTTTTAAAAAAAATATATTTTAGGGTTAAGCAATAACCGAAACAAAAACAAAAGAAAACAACGAAAATGAACTTAAATCATCTAAACTTTATTATAATACATTTCCCATTGATGTCTTAAAATTCAAGTTGTACATGTATAATTGCTTAGAGTAAAACACACAATACACTTGTTAACTACTTACACGATACTTACACATTTGTCTCCTCAACTATACTCAATTCCTTTTATTTAAGTAATAATTACATTTTTCACCCTTATTTAAATGTTCATAACTTTTTCACATGTTAATATTTTCTTAATATTATTACACTGTCTAAACGAGCATTTTTTTTCTTTTTAATTTAAGTATAGTATTGCTATAGTTTTTTTTTAATTTAAAAAATAATATGTTGGGTTTAAGTAATAACCAATCTATATTATATTATAATACATTTCCCAATTAACTCTTAATATTTAAGTTTTACAATTATAATTGCTTAGATTACAACACACCATATGTTTTTTATACAATACTTGCACATTTATCCCCTCAACTTCACTCAAATTTTATTTATTTAAATAGTAATTACATTTTCGCACCCTTATTTTAACCAATTACCCCCACGATTTTTAAACGTCCATAATTTTTTCATTCTTAATATTTTCTTAGTATTATTACACCGTATAGCATTGCAGTCTCTTTAATTTGAATATAGTATTGTTATAGTGTTTTCAATTAAAAAAATATGTTAGGGTTAGTTAATAACTGAAACGAAAACGACCTAAAATCAACCAACGTATCTGTCTTTTATAAACGTTGAATTAACATTGTTTCACAATTTCAGATCAGGTTATGTATTTTCGAACAATCACCAATGTGTTTACAATTAGGGTTTGTCGTTATGTGTGTAACTTCCCAGTTCCTCACGATCACCCTAATTTTTTGCTTAGGGTTTCTCACAATTATTGTTATGTATATATTCATGTGCTTACACTTCCTCTAGCACATAGAATTTGAATGTTTCGATTGTGGTTAATGTAGTTCAAGCTCCGCTAATGATTTTGCAACACACCAAAACAAATATTTTGGTTAATTGATCATGGCTTAACGGAACCGTTATAAATGTTGTTTCCCGCCGCAACGCGCGGGCACCCCACTAGTCTAGTTAACGAGACATCAAATTTATCTATAACTATTAGGGGCGGTAATTATTTCATTTTAATAACTCTGACTATCACATGTTGGTCGTTGTCACACCCAACTAACCACTTGGCCACCACGACTCTTAACTTGCAACTTAGTTTTCTATGTCGTTCTCAAACTAACTGAACTCTAACTTAGTTAATTTTTTTGCTAATGTGACACTTTTTAGTGACATAGCAGCTGTCACGCCACTAAAAAGTTCCACATCACAAAAAGCGCCACAGTAGCAAAAAAAAAAAAATTTGTGTATAGGTTTTGGTTAATTTGAAAGTGGTAGAGAAAAATAAGTTACAAATATTGATGATCAAGTGATTAGTTGAGAGTTTCATCGGTTAACATGTAATAGTTGGGATTATTAAAATCATTAACTCTTTTAAAGTAAATACTTCACTCATGTGCTTTATAGGATTTAGAATACCGCATATTTATTTATTTTGTATTTTTTTAATTTATGTTTTATTTGTGTAATTGTAATATATTTATTTTTTAAAGGTAATTGTAATATAGAAAGAAAGAAAGAATGAGATTAAGGTGCATAGAAAGTGGCTTGTTTGGAGGAAGTTATGTTTTAAGAAATGTATATGATAATAATTAACTACCAACTAATCAGAGGAAGTCCAAACCGCGTATCCAGCTATCACAATTCCCTCTTCTATTTATTTTAACTACGTATTAGTTGCGTGCGCTTCGCCGCGGGTGTGGCTGTTGCGTTGAGTGTTTAGCGGACGGTAAAGATCGCGCGTCGCTGTGGGAGCTCCTGTTGCGTGGAGGGTTTCGTGGACATAAAAGATAATATTAAGTGACTGTTATTCTTGCGTGAGCTTCAAAAAAATACTCGCGGCTAAAAGCTATAAGTTTGGTGGTCAAAGTTTGAAATCCTAAAAGCTAAAATTTTGGCCAAAGTGCAATGCAAGTTTAAAAAAGTTGAGTGGTCAAAGTTTGAAATCCTAAAAGCTAAAAGTTTGGTGGTCAAAGTTTGAAATCCCAAAAGCTAAAAGTTTGGTGGTCAAATTGGAAGAAAATAAAGTTAAGCTAAAAGTTAGTGACCAATTAGAAGAAAATAGAAGTTAACCTAAAAGTTAGTGACAGAAATAAAGTTAACGTAAAAGTTTGTTTGTCTAAGTTTGGTGGTCAAATTAGAAGAAAATAAAGTTAACCTAAAAGTTAGTGACAGAAATAAAGTTAACGTAAAAGTTAGTGACCAATATATATATATATATATATATATATATATATATTAGGTGGTCAAATTGGAAGAAAATAAAGTTAAGCTAAAAGCTAAAAGTTTGTTGGTCTAAGTTTAGTGGTCAAATTAGAAGAAAACAAAATTAACCTAAAAGTTAGTGACAGAAATAAAGTTAACGTAAAAGTTCGTGACCAATATATATATTAAAACAAAGACACTGTTAAAGTGTCTTTTTATTAATATATAGATAATAATTCAATCCAAAGATAATATTTCACACTTTAGCTATCTTTATTTCTATTACAAACACAACTTTCATTTTATTACCTTCCAGAAAAACAAACTTTCATTTTATTAAGATATTGTCTCCTAGTCTTAGTCACATAATAATTTGTATGTTACGACTTACGCGGTTACTTAACCGATACAATGAAAGAGGGAACAAATGTTATGCGGTTACTTAACCGATACATTATACATCGATGGCTTGTGGACTCTGTTGAAAATTAGAGGGCTACATTTATACTGAATTAGTTTGATGATTGAAGAGGATTAGAGAATATTAAAGATTAAGAATGTTTCTTATTATTGTTGTGTATATAAAACAAGGTACAATATACACCTCTAGAAACCATAAAGTAAGAAAAAACAATAAAGGAAAAGTAATGAAGGAAAAATGTCCTCCATGATTTTCTCCATGATTAGGAAGAGTGGTCAATTTGCTCTTTAGTTATTTCTTCTTTCCAACACTCCCCCTCAAGTTGAATAGTGCGATTATCCGAAATTCAACTTGACCAAAAGTGTCTTTGATTTTCCTAAATGGTTATTCAAATCATTCGAGCCCAAAGAGAGTTGTTTTTGTTTGTGAGCCACCATTATTTCAAACTCACAATTTTGTTTTGTTTTGTTTTGAACAAACAAAATAAAATTTATTGTGTTTGTTTGGCTTTTGGTTTGGCTACCGTCTTCTTGCCATGGCAGCATGATTTGGTTTGTTTTGAGCTACCGTTTTCTTAACATGGCAGCTTGTTTTTGTTTGATTTGAGCCACCGTCTTCTTGACATGGCAGTCTGTTTTGGTTTAGATTTGAGCTACCATCTCCGTGAGATGGCAGCCTTTTTTTTGTTTGATTTGGACTACCGTCTCCATGACATGGCAACCCTTTTTGGTTTGAGCCACCGTCTTCTTGACATGGTGACTTGGTTTTGATTTGGACTATCGTCTTCTTGACATGGCAGTTTGTTTTGGTTTGAGCCTCCGTCTTCTTGACATGGTGACTTGGTTTTGATTTTGGTTTGGATTTGGAGTTTCTTACGGAAGATTTGTAGATGATGAGCAGAGTGTTCGAAGAATCAGAAACACTGCTCTGATACCATGTTGGAAATTAGAGGGCTACATTGATACTGAATTTGTTTGATGATTTGAGAGGATTAGAGAATATTGAAGATTAAGAATGTTTCTTATTATTGTTGTGTATATAAAACAAGGTACAATGACATAATTTATACACCTCTAGAAACCATAAAGTAAGGAAAAGCAATAAAGGAAAAGTAATGAAGGAAAAATGTCCTCCATGATTTTCTCCATGATTAGGAAGAGTGGTCAATTTGATATTGGAGATAATTTCTCCTCCAGTAATTGTGAAGTCAAAGTTAAAAACAAATCAAGATGAAGTCAAGTCAAAAGTCAATAGTCAATAGTCAAAGTCTCTTTCTTATTCTATGCCCCAATGCCTCAAGACTTGCATTTTATTTTGTGCCTCTAGATTAGCTCTTTTCTCTTTTACATTCTTGTATTTATAGAGGAGGTTGTCTCCAGGAGGTTGTCTCCTCATTTGATGTACCAAATATCATCAGTCAACATCTTTCATTTCTATCTCTACATTTCTCACAATCTACTTTGCCGTTTAAAGAGTCGGTGACTAGAAACCGATACCGCCCTTGGCGGCAGGGCCCAAACAAATAAACAAACTAAACCAAATAGAAAATCGCTTCCGCTATATTTCTATATGGTATCAGAGCAGGTTACTATCCTACTCGAAAGAAGGAAAAAAAAGGAAAAAGAAAAAGAAAAAGAAATAACTAAAAAAAAGGGAAAAACAAAAGCACGGGAGGAGAATATCAAAAAAAAAAAAAAAAAAAAAAAAAAAAAAAAAAAAAAAAAGGGGCACAAGATGGAGAAGAACGAAGACAAAAAAAAGAGACCAAGAAAAAGAAAAGTCGAGTTCTTTGAACTCGCGAGAAGAAAAGTCGAGTTCTTTGAACTCGCGAGAAGAAAAGTTGAGTTCTTTGAACTCCCAAGAAGAAAAAAGTCGGGATTCTTTGAACCCGCAAGAAGAAAAAGTCGGATTCCTTTGAGCCCGCAAAAAAAAAGTCGGGTTTTTTAAAACCCGCAAGAAAAGAAAAGTCGGGTTCTTTTGAACTCGCAAAAAAAAAACGTCGGGTTCTTTTGACCCGCAAGAAAAAGAAAAGTCGGGTTCTTTGAACCCGCAAGAAGAAAAAAGTCGGGTTCCTTTGAGCCTGCGAGAAGAAAAGTCGAGTTCTTTGAACTCGCGAGAAAAAGAAAAGTCGGGTTCTTTAAACCCGCAAGTAGAAAAAGTCGGGTTCCTCGAGCTCGCAAGAAGAAAAGTCGGGTTCAGATCTTTGAGCTCGCAAGAAGAAAAGTCGAGTTCCTTGAACCCGCAAAAAGAAAAGTCAAGCTCCTTGAACTCGCAAGAAAAAAAGTCGGGTTTGTTAAACTAGCGAGAAGGAAAAGTCAGGTTTTTTTGACCCACAAGAAGAAAAGTCGGGTTCAAATATTTGAGGTCGCAAGAAAAGTCGGGTTTGTTGAACCCGCGAGAAAAGAAAAGTCGGGTTTTTTAAACCCGCAAGAAGGAAAGTCGGGTTTTTTTAAACCCGCAAGAAAAAGAAAAGTCGGGTTGTTTAAACTCGCAAGAAAAGTAAGCACTCCAACTTGAGGGGGAGTGTCCGAAAAAGAAGAAATATTACTTGGCAAGTTGGGCGTTCGTAACCTTCACGCTCCAACTTGAGGGGGAGTATTGGAGATAATTTCTCCTCCAGTAATTGTGAAGTCAAAGTAAAAAACAAATCAAGATAAAGTCAAGTCAAAAGTCAATAGTCAAAGTCTCCTCCTTATTCTATGCCACAATGCCTCAAGACTTGCACCTTATTTTGTGCCTCTAAATTAGCTCTTTCTCTTTTACATTCTTGTATTTATAGAGGAGGTTGTCTCCTCATTTGATGTACCAAATATCATTAATCAACATCTTTCATTTCTGTCTCTATATTTCTCACAATCTACTTTGCCGTTTTGAGAGTCGGTGGGTAGAAACCGATACCGCCCTTGGCGGCAGGGCCCAAACAAATAAACAAACTAAACCAAATAGAAAATCGATTCCGCTGGATTTCTATAGACTCCAAACGTTGTTTGAAATTGCTTTTGTTTAAGCTCACCGTCGTTTACATGTGAAGTGAAAGAACACATGGTAAACCCAAACTTGGTAACTTATTTTCTCCACCGAATGCATTTGTTATGTTTTCAATGATTTGGAGGATAACTTGGATTTGAGAAAGTTGACTTATGTAGATTCTGTTAATCAAAGGCTGACTTTTTAATAATAACTTGTAAATTGCCATTTGGATATACATATTATTATACTAGATTATTCGGCTTAATCATTACAACATTCGAAAAAACACTGATTCCACCGTCCCAAACATTTTCTCAAGAGAAAATTCTAGCAAATAATATTTTATACATCCGGTGAAAATGTCATATAAGTTTATTGTTTAAACGCATATATAAGATATAGATTTAGTGCACCATCTTAAAATGACTTAACAGTTGGAATTAAATAACTCATTACTCATTGCCTAGCCAAGAAGTTTTTCGGTGATGCTATTTATTTATTAGTTTTTTGATACACGGGCTTATAATTATGCAGGGTAAAAAAAATTGATAGGGTCAAGTCAAATCACATAATAAAAGGCAAATAAAAGTACGTCATTAAAAAACATTCAACAAAAATACAAATAACGTGTTTCATTTTAAGCCATGGGGTATACTCTAACATTTGGGGTGTTAACAGTGACATGGCATGTTAACCGATGATGTACACCACTCCCCCCTTGTATTAAGGGGCGTTAAAAGGATTATATGTTAACATATTAACATAGTGTTAAGAAATTTAATTAATTTTGTTTCCTTTTTTAAACCAAAAACCACTAAAACAATAGTTTTAGATGGAGTTAATAGACTTAAAAACCATTTTTTGAGGTGATGTGGAGTGAAATAGGAGAAAGTGAGTGATATGAAACCTATGTGGAGTTAAAGAGGGTTAAAGTATACCCCAAGGCCTTATGTTTCATACTTCATTTGTATATCAATATTGAAGTTCTTGTGTAGCAGTTGGGCTTGTAGTGATAAATCTTGTTGACCATTTGCAAGATTTACTGGACTCTGGAGATGGCAATAGTATTCGTTTGGCAATGCGGTTTTAACTGGTTTGGTGTCTTGAGAGGAAAATTAGTCTGAACTAGTTGTTTTAACTATGTTAAACGGTTTATTAGATGGATTTAATGTATTTGAGTTGCAATTAAAAGTACAATTTTGATTTATTACACTTTATGTTTTCATATTTTTGAACGACGTTGACAATTTGGGTTCGGTGACATGCCTCTTCATAGCCCAGGTATGTCCATACCTCAGACGGGATAAACGTCCATTGGTAGTTTGACGATTGAGGATGGCGCAACTAACCATTCCAGGAGGAAACCGACTAGCTCGTAAAACACTCCGACTTCCCTATGGCGGGAGAGCTCATTGGCAACCTCTGTTAATGGAACACGATATTTGTGCTAAAGTGGGACTCGAACTTATGGCATTGGTCACAAAGCTTTTATCTACATTAGCCGGTGTAAGTGGACCACCACGTATGTCCATACCTTAGACGGGATAACCATCTACTGGTAGTTTGACGCTTGAGGATGGCACCTAACTGTTTAGGAGGAAACCGATACGTTATCAGCCGGTGCCAGTGGACCAAATGGCCACAGATACGTTATCACCCTGAGTCCTGACATCACATGTTTTCCATTTGCTGACATGTATTTTGAGTTCCTTTGCAACTAAGTTTTGTAGATGTGAGCAAAGTGATCCAACCAAGCTCATCAGTGGTGATCCCTAAAACATTATTATCTTCTTGTATTATTTATTGCCTTCCTTGGTGTGTATCCGAACTGTCTGAGGTGTATTTTCTAAATTTTGTTTGTTTTAGTTTTAGCAAATACTATTTGTTTTGGTCACTGTCTGAGACTTTTTTTTTTTTTTTTTCATTTTCTAGTGCTACAGTGGGAAAATTTTGTGTAAATAGTATGTGTTATAAATGGGTTTTTGCAAATGGTGAAACCGCAAGTTCAAGTTGCGGTTTTAGCTTACTTGAATAAAAGGAGCTGACTTGGATTCATGTACTATAAATCCGCAACTTCAAGTTGCGGGAATCTGCTCCAACACACAAATACTTACTGTGTATGCATCGAGAGAAAGAATGGAGTGACCAGAGGGTCACCGGCTCCGGCAACCAACGCCGGTGGTCTCTTCTTCTCTGGAAAACACCCTCGACAACCGGTAACCCTCCTCCCTTTCTGTTATAATAAAGCGGTTCTGGCACCGGTGATCTTGTTCCTCCATCTGTCTCTATGATCGGACAGTCACCGGTTCCAGTGACTATCATCAAATACCAACCCATCTCTAATCCTCCAACCCGATAACCTATATCAACCACCACCTTCCACCACGACATCTGAACCGGTCACCTCTCCGGCAACAATAAACCAACCGCAAACCTATAACTCCACTGCTCGTCTCTTCCCTACCCCAACCTCCTGTTCTAATTATCAAATCACAATCTGTTACCCTACTTCGGCCACCCCTTCATCTCCGGTGACCGGCAATCAAAGTCCGGCAACCACAACCTTTATACCACCAAGAAGGTGGAGCAATCATAATTGTGCAGTCAACCCGCAAGTTGAACTTGCGGTTACATCCACATAACCAGCCACATGTCCCTTTTCTTCCTAGTCAACTTCATCGTTTGTCTATGTCTCCCAAAACCGCAAGTTAAACTTGCGGTTTCACCTATTGCACAACTTCGTTTCTAACACACCCCAGTTGCACAAACAAATCCAACTGTAGCACCAAAAATGTAAAAAAATCCACTGTCTAATGGCTGAACAGTTGATCTTTGTAGCAAATTTGTAAAGAATTTCAAAGAGTTACTCAAGTATCATCAAACATGTTTCGGATGTTGGTCTATATGTGTTTTGAGGATATTAAGAAAATCAACAGACTTCATGTTGAACAGGTTCTATTCAGTTGTTCTCTGACTTTGTACCTCACATGCTCTGTTATGGAGACACATTCTAGATTTATCCAAGAACAGCTGGAAACTTGATAGCGGTTTTTTTTTTTTTTTTTAAATTCTTACTGATATTTCATTGATTTTTAACATTGAAAAACCTCAATTCTAAGATAAGGGAGGTGGTATATATTAAAAATACACACATTTATATATGAATAAATTACAAATTTCGTCCTTTAAGAATAGGGCATTTTTCATTGGATGTCCTGTCGCGTTTCAATTGCTGTGTTTAGTCCTTAACGACCTAAAATCATTACATCACTTGTCCTAAGGGCCTAACCTGGTTAGTTTTTAACGACAAATCAGATCATGTGCCCCTCACGTGAGGGTATCTTCGTCATTTCATCTGGCCCTATCATTTCCCTCCTATATTATAACGTCTCCACCAAATCAATCAGATTATCATCTAGGGTTCTTCAAGAAACCCAAATTAGGGCAACCACGTTGATCGATCATGGAGTCGATTTACTGCCATTGTGGAAAACCAGCAATCATACGTACATCTTGGACAAGTAAAAACCCAGGTCGAAAGTTTTATGCTTGTCCTGATCAGGTAGGTTAACACTCATTTTTTGATTTTCATTACATAATGTTGCATCTGATGGATTTATTTCTGTCAAATTAGGTATCACGATGTGGATTTATTGGATGGTGTGATGAATTGAAGTGCCAAAGGTGTCAACAGATTATCCCAGGTCTGTTAAAAGCCAAGAACAACCTTGAAGTTTATAATGGCCACCTTCTTGCTGCAAACCATCAGCTTGAAGAAAAAGTTCAAGACTTGAAAGCTGAACGAAGCAAATGGAAAAGGATGTTGATATTTAGCTGGTTATGTTTGTCGGTGTATAAAATCTTGTATTCTTAGTTGAAATGTTAGGTCTTTGTAAGAAATGCTTAATGGCTAATGATAATGAAAGTGCTTATAATGCACATTGTTAATAGACTGTGTTGAGCCATTTGACAGACTGTTTTGACCCATTTGAATGTGCAGACTGTTTTGACCCATTTGACAAACACTGTTTTGACCCATTTGACAAAAGTGTAATACAATGCAACATAATAAACTTCTGGACATACCATTAACCAAAATTGCAACATTTTTTGCTGCATTAAGTACATACATAAACATCAAGTTCAACATAGCCTAATCATTACTACTTGTTCAACAAACACAAACATAAACATAAGTTACTAGTGTTCCCAAAAGCACCAAAATACATGTTCAACAAACATAACAAACACAAACACCCTGACCCTTGCTACCCTGATCCTTGCTAGTGGTACCCTTCTTGCTGATCTTCTTTCTTCCCTTCTTTCCAGACTTGGCCTGAGTACCTGCAACCTTTTCACTCTGTCCCTTGCAGGTCCTTTGATTATGTCCAGTATTCCCACACTTGCCACATTTTCCTTTAGTGTTTTTCCTAGACAGTGTGCCACCTGATACCAGATCATCCCTTTCAAACTCTGATCTCTTCCTAACCTTCTTGGGTCTTCCAACTTGTGTGTGATGATTTGGTGGTGTTAAAGTTGTAGGAACTTGAGACTTAGGCCATAAAGCTCTGCCATTGATTGGGTTAATCTTAAAGGAATACACCTGTCTCCACCTATCCATTGTATACACTGGATTAACCCAACTCTCCAATGCCCCAACTCTACCTCCATTAGTAGCTTTGAACCAAATTGCAGCCACTGCATGTCTGCAGGGCATTCCTGTCCATTAAAGTAACAAAATTTAGCATTAATGAATGAAAGTGAAAACATTTGAATTGAAGAAGATATACATACTTGTTATTTCCCAACCTCTGCAAGCACAAGTCTTTTCAGCCAAATCCACAACACGTGTGTGACCAGGCTTACCACTGACTCCATATTTATCCTCCCCATTCCACTGCACATGATAGAAGGTTGCATCTCTTTTGATTGTCTCAAACATTTGTGTGGCCTTAGGTGTCAGCAGACCTTCACTGGTCTCTATATCATGCAACACTGAAACAATCCTCCTCATGCAATACTCCCTAATGTACTCAAGTGCATTAATGATGGGCTTGTCTCTTCCTTCAACTATCTTTCCATTGAATGTTTCACACATGTTGTTTAGTAGCATATCAGTCAACCCCCTACCTGTATTATGTTGGTATATCAAAATTTTGAAATCTAAATCTAAACAGCATTAGCTATACAACTATAAAGAACATACCTGAAAAGTGAGACCTGGTCCAGTGTAGAGGTGGAATTTTTGACAACCACAAATGGGCCTTCTTGTTAAGGGCCTTTAACTCATTCATTGCAGCAGTGAATTCAGGGACTATTGTTGCACTAGCACACTTCCACAACAAGTCTTTATACAGTTTGCCCCTGAAACTTTGCTTCATGTTTTCATGAATGTGCCTCAGACAGTATCTGTGCTCAGCATTAGGATATAACCTTGAAAGTGCTGGAAGTAGACCCTGTTTAAAAATTTGATAAGTATATTAAGATGAAATGAATGTTATATACTTTAGTAAATAAAAAGTAGAGAACATACCTTCTGTCTATCACTCATGAATGTGAACCTTGACTCTCTATCTAGATCCAAATCATCTCCTAACAGATCTAGAAACCAGGACCAAGAGTTGTAGTTTTCAGCCTCAACAATTGCATAACAAACTGGGTAGATTCCATTATTTGGGTCAATACCCACTGCACTCAAAATCTGACCAGGATAAGGTCCTTTCATGAATGCACCATCCAAACCCAGTACATCCCTACCAATAGCCTTAAAACCTTGTTTTAATGCTCCCAAACAGACATAGATTCTTTTGAACTTCCTTGTGGGGTCATCTGGATGATTAGGTAACTCAACCTCTATCTTAACAGTGGTACCTGGATTTTTATCCTGCAATTCCAACACATAATCCCTGAGTATACCATATTGTGCAGTGTAATCACCTTCCATCAATGTCTTTGCCTTTGTCTTGGCCCGGTATGCTTGCATCCTTGATATGCCTATTTCATACTTCCTTTGGAACTGTTCCTGGACAGCTTTCACAGGAATATCTGGGTTTTCTTCGATCTGATCCACCAGTTGTTGAGAGAGGAATGTAGATGTACAAGCAGTAACTTTCCTTGTCTGTACACATGTATGGTCTTCAATTAACTTCCTCACCATCCAGCTTTCTTCATCTGAAATTTTAGAAATCAAAATGACCCATGGACACTGGTGTTCATTAGGGTTTGTCTTGTAACCCCTGCCTCCAACATTTATACTGGTTTCTCCCCTACTTTTACCCTTGTTAACAGGGGGTCCCCAAACTTTACCCTTGCCTATATATGGCCCCTTATCTTTTGTTTTTTTCTCAGCAGTTGTTGCACTTCTTAACTTTCTCCCACATGCCCTTTAGGTTTTGGTTGACTTGAAACATGAACACCAAAATCATCCACTTCAAATTCTGGCAATGGTCCATGGCACACTGCCCTAACCCTTTGCTTATCATCCTTCACAATAACAATTTTCCTTCTGGTCTCAACTGAATGAGTTTTAATCAACCTTTTTGCTTCCTTCTTAGTACCAAAGACTTGGGATAGATAAAAAACTACTCTGCCCTCATCCCTATTCTGATTTGCCTTTCTGAGTTTTTTTAGTTGTCTTTTCCTATCACTAGTTTCATAATCATCAGACTCTGATCCACTTAAGAAAGCATCATTCTGCATCACTTCATCATCATCAGCCAGTACATCATCTTCTTCCTGACTACCTAAATCTTCTTCTTCAACATCAAGGTCAATATGCATCCTATAGTCACTCATATCTACTTCATCTTCAGCCATACAATTGTCATCAACTATAAAATCACTATCACTATCCTCATCAATTCTCATAGAAACAGTTTCAGAATCACAATCATTGGACTGTGCTGCACTACCTATAACCTCTTCATCTTCATTTGGCAATGGTCCATTATCAGTGATAAACATGTCATCATCTTGATTTGGCAATAGACTCTTATCATTAAAAAACATGGCATCATTAACCTCTAATGGAGTTAACTGATGTATTGTAAAATACATCTATTTCCAGTGTAAAATTTGTATAGTTTTCGAGTCGTTTAAATGTACTTTTATTAGTTTTAGGCTTGTACCGGTCTATTTTATTTAGTATAGGTTTTATAGATTTTTATTAGTTTTGAGCCAGTTTTAGCGCTTATTTATTTATTTTCTATTTTGGTAGGTGTTCAAATGGACGTTGGAGCGTAAACGAGCAACTTTGAGCAAGTCAAGAACACCCGAGTCTAAAGCACGAAGTTATAATAATATATATATTAATAATAAACTAATAATAATAAGTTTAATAATAATAATAATATATAAAAAACGTGAATTGTGTCACGTTTCTCGGCCCACTAAAGAATCTAAATTGAAAAAGTAGGGCAGAAAGTGGAGGAGTATTATTAGGAGGCGGCACATATATTTTATTAGGGGGGAGATATTTCTGGTGAGTGCTCGACGAATTGGAGAAGAAAAAAATACTATTAAAGGAGGAGCCGCAAATTATAAGGAAAAGGGAACTCGCAGACTATCATTCAGGGACGCGGCACAATATTCTAAGAAGAAAAAAAGAGAAGGAGGTGAAGGGTTGAGGCATAGGTGTCAGCACGGGTCGGTTCTAATTCAATATTTATTATTTATTTATTCTAACCCGTTGTGAACGCCATGAATATGTTTAGTTTTATTTGTTTTGATTTTATCATGCCTTTTATTGGCTAGACTTTTTCACTACCTAGGTTAAAGATGATTGCACTTGAATGATTTATTTTCTTTTGGTTTTGGAACTTTTGGTTGTGGGTGAATTTTAAAGTAAAGAACTCTTTATTTTCTGGTTTGATGTATATGCGTATTTAGTTTTATTTAATTAATTTTTATAAACTCCACTTGCGTTTTTGTGAATGTCTTTCATGTATGAATGCGGGTTAGGTTGCGGACTGGGTGTTAGCAACTAGTTTATGGTTAATTTCTGCAGGTTATCCATAGGAGTTGTAATTGTTAGTTAGATGATTCTAAGTGTTCTACCAATTCTCAATAGCTGTGAGGTGCGAGATTGTTGGTCTGTCTAGGGTGTTAAATTGCTAGTTCTAGAGGCTTTGTGAGAAGATCTTCCTAGTTTCCCTAGCATTCCTTGTAGGCCAAGTCTTATCAGAAATATTGTAGTTACCCCTTGCACTTTAGGGTGTATTGTGACTTTCGCGCTGTGAGGTAGACTGTCTAGCGGGTACTTTAAGATTCGAGTAGGTAAGCCTGTGAGGGTAACCTCTCAACCGGTGGTTTAACGGCACAACAGTATTCTAGGGTTTCCCCTTGAGAAGGGTCGAGGGTGTCTAGTTTATTCTTGATGTTTAGTATTTTAAGATCCCGGTTCCACGCCAGTTCCATAGCCATTAGAAATTTATCATTCATGTGTAGGATTCTAGCCTAGGTAGTGCCTTCCCATCACCTGATTTTAGTTCTAGTTCCCAGCTTGTGTCCTCAATTATTTAAGTTTTATTTTATTTATTTCTATTAGTTTATTAGAAAACCCCCCTTTTAAGCAACAAAACATTATTAAGTCAGTTTGTAGATAAGTGGTCGAGTCTAGTTTACGTTTTCCATTAGAGTCTCGTGGGTTCGATACTCGGACTTACTTTAGCTGTACTGCACTGACCGGTACACTTGCCGGTTGTGTGGTTTAGGTTTAGAGAGTCTTAGGTTATAAATTTAAAACTTAGAGTGTCTAGTTTAGGTTAATTTAGTTAGTTTTTTACTAAACCACTTTGAGCACATTATTAACCTACCCTTCCCAACCACACTAGACTCCACACCATCACAGTCTTGACCAGCCCCATTTGACTCCAGACCTTTGCCTAATCCACTAAAGTTTAAGCTTCTCACTACATTTAGCTTAGCAGGGACTATTGCATAGGGCCCAGGTTCATTAATTTCTTCAATGGTCACACTGTGTTTAGGTTTAGTTGGTGTCAGCAAGATTTCCTTTATGTTTATCTAAACCATGTTGAGTAAACACATTGACTAACTTATGCACTCCCACATGTTGAGCAAGCCTCAACACATCCTGATCAGAAGTTAGGTCTTCAATACCATCATCTAAATGTTTTTCAGGATTTTGGAAAAAGTAATAAATATGATCAACAACAGAGTATCCTAACAGACCCATCATTAAAGAAACCTCATGCACAGAGAACTTATCAATATCACACAAGTCAATATAGTCAATCGTACCACCTACATACTCACGGTCTAGACTTTGAGTCAATCTACCACCATAATGAAGCTTTATACTGAAGAAATGGGGCATTCCAACTGCAAATTTTAAAAAAAAATTGAACTTTAGACAACGTTCAATAGCAAAATCAACAATGTCAGAAAACCTAGGTTACAACTTACAGTAGACATCATCGAGATCAACAATAAGCCCTGGTCGTCGTATGGTCCAGCCATCATCCCAGCCATCCTCCCACGTCATTGTTGTGATCGTGAAGTAGAAGAGATGAAGAAGATGATCGATAAAGTAGAAGGTGGATTATGAGTTTGTCTGACAAAATGAAGGGTTTTATAGGAGAAAAGGGGGGGTGGGAAATGGCCAGATGAAATGACGAAGATACCCTCACGTGAGGGGCACATGATCTGATTTGTCGTTAAAAACTAACCAGGTTAGGCCCTTAGGACAAGTGATGTAATGATTTTAGGTCGTTAAGGACTAAACACAGCAATTGAAACGCGAAAGGACATCCAATGAAAAATGCCCTATTCGTAAAGGACGGAATTTGTAATTTATCCTTTATATATTCTATTCATGTACTTTTGTTTTGTTTTAGTATTGTTTTTTCAAACAAATGTTGTTCTGGACTTCTAGTTGGGCTTCATAGACCGGTTTTTAGGATCTTGGGGGTGTGGATCTACATTCCTAGTTTTCTTATTACCCAGCATAACAGGTTACACGAACGTGTTAAGACACGAACCTGTTAAGACACGAACACGAAACATGTAAACACAACACAAAATCTAATCGTGTCATTTTTTTCAAACACGAACATGAACCTGTGTATAACAGGTTAACACGATAAGACACGATAAGGAACACTTAGTAAAACAGGTTAACACGACATGACACGACAAGAAACACGACAAGACATGATAAGAAACACGATAAGACCTATTAAGACACGAACACGATAAGACACGAATACGAAACAGGTAAACACGAACACGACACGAAAATAAACAGGTCTTAACGTGTCGACCTATTATAGACACGAAACCTGTTAAAATCGTGTAAGTTCGTATCAGGTTATCGTGTTCGTGTCTAAATTGCCAGCCCTACTTATTAGTTATTACTATAGGGTTTAGCCATCTCTGGCAAAAGGTTAGTCAAATTCGATGTAGAGATTTTGGCCATTGGTAAGATTAGAGGTCATTCATGTTCTTAGACTGTCCGTTGTCGCTTACCTCTAGCGAAGACTTCATCATATCAAAACAAGACAACCGGGCGTTGACATGGCACTGTCTCGCGACCGCAAACTGCTCACTTGATCCGTTGTGGCTCAAGGTGAGCGATAACTTTATCTATTTTTTTAACATTAATTAAAAATATAAAAAACATATTATTACATAAAATTAAAATTTTATAAAAAATAATAGTTTATAAACAAGTGAAAAAGAATATAATAAAGTAAAAAGAAAAAGTTAAAAAGAATATAAAAGAAACAAAATAATATGTAAAAAAAAAGTATATCTTCTTCTTCTCTACCACATCTTCTATCCTTCTGTGCTCCTCACCGGAAAAAAAAAACGCCACCATTTTCTTCACTTCCTAAACAAACACAAACCTTCAATAAACCCTGCCAAAAATAGCACAACGGTCATATTTTTGGTCGCTAGCCCACGTGAGCCTGGTAGCCTGGGCTCGTTCGCGCCATCGTTCACTCACTTGTGTTGTGGTTCACGGGATCCACGTGGCAAAGTTGGTGGCTCGCGACAGCTCGGTTGCGGGCCACAACGGACAGTCTTAGGGGTTCGATGCCTGGGAGGTTCTTCATTCTGATCTCGTCTGGTTGTCTTGTCATTCGTTATCTGCTTCTTTCGTTTTTAGTTTTTTCATTTGTTTC
The DNA here is from genome assembly GCA_030844895.1 of Ambrosia x helenae. Taxonomy (NCBI): domain Eukaryota; kingdom Viridiplantae; phylum Streptophyta; class Magnoliopsida; order Asterales; family Asteraceae; genus Ambrosia; species Ambrosia x helenae. Next base: position 60,906,262 of record CM061231.1, read on the forward strand.
TTAGTTGCTAGTAATATTTTTTTGGGAAAATGGATTTTAATACTCTCAACTATCGCCTATTGGCGATATCACTCCGAACTTTCACTTTGGCCAATAGCACTCCCAACTTTCAACTTATTTTCTTCCATCACCCCCAAACTAACGGATGTCTAACCTGGTTAGTTTTTGTGGCCAAAATGTAAAAACTAAAACTTCTACGTGGCAAAAATGTAAAACCAAAACTTAAGGGGCATTTTTGAAACTTTTTATTATTAATCCCAAACCCCCCCCCCCCCCCACCTCCTTCTGCCTTCTTCTTCTTCTTCTAGTTATAGGGCCCAGACTACCCCCACAACAACCACTGCCTCACCGTCATCATCCCCCATACCATAAACGTGAACCCTAACAACCAGAAATGTGAACCCTAACACTAAACGTGAACCCTTTCTTCATAGCAGCAATTATAACAACAATTAGAGGGAGATGAAGTTTGGTGATGGTTGGACGGTGGTTTAGAGAGAGAAAGAGGGTTTGATTGAGAATTTGGGGTTTTGTGGTGGTGGTGGTGGTTTATTTGCTGAAAACCCACAGACAGCCACCACCTTCGTACCTAACAACCGTCACCATCGGACCTAACCACTAATTCCACTGTTGGTCCTAACCACCAGTCCACCACCCTCTGATTCACCCTAGTAGAAGTAAGTGTGTACAGAACAGCAAGTGGCGAGCATCCATCTCTCAATCGGTGTTGAATAATATGATATCCTTAATTTTCTCCTTAATTTCTATCCAGATTCATCAATTGTTGATTAAAACATGCCTCATTGTTATGACTAAAAAGGGTTCATAAATTAAAGAAAGAGAAAATTGCAGTTTTCGTCCCTGTGGTTTGCCTAAACTAACATGTTCAGCCCAGTGTTACCACCCTGAGTACCTGTGCTTTCATTTTCTAACAGTTTACATCTCTCGACCTAACGTCCGTTCATCTGTCGTTACTAGGACCTCACGTGCACCTCACGTGAAGGGGTATTACGGTCATTTCGTCTCATATTATAACGTTAACCAGTGTTATCATCTTCCCCATTTCATTTCTTCCCCGTTTTGCTTTCTAAACCCTAATCCCACAAAAGCTAATGTCGAATTCGAGGGATATCAGATCATCAATGTCTAATTCGAGCTCCAATTATCATCGACGAGTTGAAAGATGGACTGATGTTCCTCCAATTTGCAGATGTGGGTCTGAAACACAGGTTCGAACATCATGGACTGAAGCCAACCCTAGTCGAAGGTTTCACTGTTGTGTAAGTGGATGTGGGTTTGTGACATGGGCAGAGGGTCCAGTTAGTGAAGGTAATTCAAAGGTCATCAACGGATTACTCAAAAATTTGAACAAACAACAACAATTAGCAAAAGCAAGAGGGTATGAGGTAAGGAAGCTGAGGATTATGCTTGTTTTTAGTTGGTTTATCTTTGTGTTGTACATCATCTGTAATTGTTGATTAATGTAGGTGTATGAATTCTGTTCTTGTAATAAGTTTGATTATGAATGAAATGAGAATGACCCATTTGACTGACCCATTTGTGTTTATAGTTGCAGTTAACAAATGACCATAAAAACTCCACATTTTGACTGACCCATTTGCACATTAACCTGCATACATTCAGAAATCTCATATGACCATAAAAACTGCACATTTTGACTGACCCATTTGGACATTAACCTGCATTTTGACTGACCCATTTGAACATTAACCTGCATACATTTAGAAATTTCATATGACCATAAAAACTGCACATTTTGACTGACCCATTTGAACATTAACCTGCATTTTGACTGACCCATTTGAACATTAACCTGCATACATTCAGAAATCTCATATGACCATAAAAACTGCACATTTTGACTGACCCATTTGCACATTCATTCAACAACATAAACATGACAATTAAACATTGTTCAACAACATAAACATGACAATTAAACATTGTTCAACAAGAAAACATGATTGTTCAAACAACTGAAACATAAACAGGACAATTAAACATTGTTCACCATTAAAAGAAACATAATCATTTTAAAACTTCATAATCTTAAAACATCATCAGACTTAATCTTGAGGTGCTGACTGTGAGCACTGTTGTGAGCTTGGTTGTTGACCTCTTTTGCCACAGCTTCTGGAGTTGTGCCCCTTCATTCCACATTTTTTGCAAGTTGTTGTACCCCCTTTCTTGACTTTTTAACCACAACAGTTGTTGATCCAACCCCTTCATTGACTTTTCTTCTTTCCCTTGTTGTTTGGATCACCACCTTCCTGACTTGCAGGTTCATCACCTTCATTGGCTGACTTTCTCCTCTTTTTCTTTGGCCTTCCAATCTGTTATGAAATTTTGGGGCTATGATAGTAGTTGGGCATGGTGATGGTCTCCATAGGTTCTTACCATTAATTGGCTCAATAGTGTTCCTATACACTTTCCTCCATGTATCTAGCCAATACACCTCATCCACCCATCTTTCAGGGATTTCTACCTCATATCCATGCTGAGACATGTCCTATATAACTGCAACAGCATGTTTGCAAGGCATTGCAGTCAACTCCCATTTTCTGCATGTGCATGTCTTGGCTTGTATGTCAACCACACCTTGGTCTGACCCAGGCATACTCACCTAAAACCAACACATATTTATTAGCCATAGAATAAAAATTATTGCATCAAACATTATAGTCTTACCTCATATTTTGTTGGACTTGCCATAAGAACATTATACTTTGCAGCTTCCTCTTTAATGGCATCAAACATCTTAGTTGCATAAGGTGTCAAAGGTCCTTCACATCTTTCAATGACATTGTGAACCACCATTATCCTCTTAGTCATGTACTGTCTAACAAAATCCAAGCATGTGATGATAGGCTTATCCCTTCCAGGAACTAATTGTCTATTGAAAACCTCACATAAGTTGTTCAGCAGAACATCACATTTGGCCCTACCAGTAAAGTGAGCTCTGCTCCAACTTTCCACTGGAATATCCTTTAGCCATTGATATAACTTAGCATCTTCCTTTTTAACTTCTTCCATCTTCTTATCAAACAGAGCAACACTTGTAGTACTAGCACATCTCCACAAGTTCTTGAAATGACCTCCTCTCCAATTTGTTTTCATATTCTCATGGATGTGTCTCAAGCGGTACCTATGCTCAGCATTAGGGAATGTCTTGGCTAATGCAGGAATTAGACCCTAACCAATAACAAACTGTTTTAGGAACTAACAAATAAAAAAAGAATTATAACATATAAAGAAGAGAAGAATACACAGATTACCTTTTGCCTATCACTTATAAAAGTGAAATAGGACCTAGCATCAAGATCAAGATCATCACCTAGATTTTCTAACAACCATGACCATGACTTAAATGTTGAAGCTTCCACAAGTGCATATGCTAGAGGATATATTCCATTATATGAATCAACTCAAACAGCAGTCAAGATCAGTCCAAGGTATGGACCTTTCATGAAACACCCATCTAATCCTAGCAGGTCCCTCCCAAGCATCTTAAAACCAGCCTTTAATGCCCCAAAACAGATGTAAACTCTCCTAAACTGCCTAGTAGGGGAATTTGGATTGGGTTCAGCTTCAACATCAATTTTGACAGTGGATCCAGGATTAGATCTAAGTAACTCCTCACAGTAGTCTCTAAGCAGATGATACTGATCTTGGTAATCACCATTGATCCTTTTGTTTGCAATAGATCTGGCCCTTGATATTTTCATGAGGGAGATATAGATCTGATGTTTCTTTTGAAGTAGGTCCTGCAACTTGGTCAAGGTTATTATAGGGTTACCATCAATCATTGGTGCAATCTCTCTTGCCATCTAACCCATTGTGTACAGATTTATTAGTCTGCAAACACTGGTGCTTTGGGTTGTAAGTCCTCACCTCCCATAAATCATTCTCAGTGGGTCTGGATATTTGCACATCCCAAGGACAAGTGGGCTTTGGATACTTTATTCTTGGTTTTTTCTTTGGGGTAGGTGGCTTATTAATACTACTTTGACAAGCATCCTTTGTTGGTTTTTTTTCCTAGCAGCATGTTTTCTTCTCTTGGTGGGACCACCTTGGGTTTGTGAAGATTCCCCACTTGTGAACACAGGAGTATGCCCCCTGCACACAATTCTAAACCTCAGAATCTCATTCTTGACAATATGAAGCTGTCTCCTTGTCTCCACAGCATGTTCTTTAATAATAAATTTGATATCCTCCCTATCTTCAAACAAATCACCAACACTAAATGGATTACAACTTTTTTCTCCTCCTTTCTTCTGCTTCCTTTTCACAGATGCTTCATGTTTATACTCATCTTCTTCTTCTTTACTTAGACTATCAAAGTCATCAAGGTCTACATGTAAGTCATCTGCATCAATGTCCACATTATGATGCATCTCCAAGTCATCTTCTACATCATCTACAGCAGACCTAAAATGTTTCATATCCACTTCTGGGTCCTCTACCATATGTAAGACCCTACCCATAATAGGGGTAATTAAACGATAATATACTTGGTTTGTACTTGGAAAGCTAAAGCATTTCATAGTTTACTTTAACGCATTAACATCCAAAAGCGACATTGATTAGTACAAACATCCTAAATTATAGTTACGGCTTAGCATATTACAAAATAACCAAGTATCTTCATAAGTTTGTCAAAACATTGTGGAAACGGACGAGTTAAGCATGTTCGGTTCTTCAAATAAGCCTCGATCATCATCCGGTTCATGCAGCTGAGTACCTAAGGGTTTATCACAGTTAGACAACCCATAAATATGTTATTATGATTGAATTTAAATGCAAAATACCAAAAAAATGAATTTTGGCTGATTTGGCGTATCCTACGCCAGTTTTGGCGTATCCTACGCTATTGGCGTAGGGAGAGGGCATCTGGTGGCGTAGGACAACAGAAATTAGCTCGGGCAACCTGACATTGGCGTAGGCAACTCCAAAAGTGGCGTATCCTACACCAAATCCTGACAAGGTACGAAATGTTTCAGCACCAAGCTGCCCCTTTTGGGTCCGTCTAGAACTGCTCCCGGGGCTTCCAGGGACACGTTTAAGGGTTCTTGTGCGTAATACAAACATGATTAGATGTATATTTGAATTCCTTATTCGTTTCTAACCCAAGAACCCTGAATTATGTGTCCATCAATATGTTGACCCGTTAACTTTTGCATACAGCCAAGTTTTTAAGATTTTATGATTTCCAAGGCTTAGTAATGATTTTTCTATGCTTATCAAGCCTCAACTCGACTAGGTGACCTCCGCCCAAGTCATTTATACCGGGTTTGCGATGCCTTGTGTCCATGGCCACATGTGCCATTTCTCTCGGTTTTGTTAGCTCGGTCTCTATGACTTGCAACGTGATCTAAGCACGATGTTTTCTTATAACCATTGGAATTCACAATCTCATTTCATCTAGAAGATATACCCACGATTTATACACCCTACATGAGCATATATGTATATATCCTACAAAGTCATAGATATGACTTACCTTGGCTCTCGCCTCTTTGCTTCTACGCTAGCTTGATATTACTATCATAAAGTCTATAAATATGCTCAAGCCATTAACACAATCGATATTGGCGTAATATTGACCCTTGGAATGAATTCTTGTCTAACTAGCGTTTTACCCAACCGACCCATTAGTCTAATTTGGGATCTTGACAACCTTCATCTAAGGCCGTTTTCTATGAAATTAAGAATTACTTATGAAGCTTCTTTTGTGACACTTCAAATGTCTACTCCAACGTTAACTAAGCATATAAACATATTAGGAATATATATTGAGATTTAAGTCATCGAGTGACTTACCTTATGCGTGCTTCCTCTTTACCTCATTCTGAGATTCCTTGGCTATCCAAAGTTTCTTGTATTCGCACCTATGAGGTGAACGACCACTTAGGTTGTTAGAACTAGTCTTTACATGTCTATAAGCATTATTGGTTATGTTTTACCAACATACATGTTTTCATCAAAGTATCTATGCCCAAGTGAAATCGAGTTTCATTGGGGCATTTTAATCAAACACTTGGTAGGCGTGATTTTCTTAACTTTAATTCTAGGACTTAAAGACCTCATGGATCCATCCTTGACCAAGATTAATAATACTAGCATTTCTAACATCACCTTAATCATATATTATAACTAGTATTTCATGGTTTAAAGGTGGTTCCTACCAATCCACCAAAAACCCAATTCATTTTATAACATGAACTACTAGGATATAACCTTCTCACAAGGATTTTGTTTAACACACACAATTTCACACGTATTATGGTTTGCTCATACTAGAGTAACCTTCATAAGCCTTTAATTCACGTTTTCATAACAACCCGTGATTTTCATCATAGCCAAGCATGAACATACCATCAAAATTAGCCAAATAAAAGGTTACCTTTGTGTGTTTTATGCTTGGATGATTCATTTTAGGGCTAATGCATTCAAAAGCCCTTTGATTCCACCTTGATTCAGGCATGTTCTTAAGTTCTTGAGGGTTTGGTGTGTGTGTGTGTGTTGATGAACGAATTTGGGGATTTTTTTTTTTTGGAGTTCATCTCCATGTTTTTTGTTTTATTATTAACCAAACACTAGTTTGGTGTCTTGGCAAGATTAGTCCTTCCCAACTTTTGTCAACTATTTGATAGTTTAAATCCCTGTGTGCTTATATTATCATAAAATACGGTTTAGAAATTTTGGGGTGTTACACCATATTGTCAGGATCAACAATATAATCAGAGTCATCACTATCATCCTGTTCAGAACCAGTTTGATATTCTGTTTCATGAACTTCTTTTCATCTTCTTTTTCATCTTCTGTTTCATCTTCTTTATCAACAACATAATCAGAGTCCTGACTATCATCATGTTCTTGGTCATCTACCATCTTGTCATCCTGTTTTGTATCAACTGAATTGACCAAAGTCTTAACCAAAGTAATAGAGGGGTTGGCATCAATGTCATCAATGGTTGTTTTCCCCTTAACCTGATTAAGTAGATCTTCAAATTCAGAATCAGAATCTAAATCAGGTTGGCCTACAGGATCATTACATTCAACCACTACTGCTTGTTGTTGCTTCTGCCTTTCTTCATGCTCAATCATAAAAGTATTAATCTTTGACCACCAATGTTGCACATATACCTCCATGACCTTATACTTTGAAGCCAATGAACAAAACCTTTCAACAGAGTCATTTGTAGCCAATTCCCTTAAACCAGTGTCTAAATCCCCATCAGGTAATCTAAAATGATGATAAAACACCATGTCACAGGATAACCTACTGATTTAATCATCTCAACTAAAACATCTATTCCAAAATCTTCAGTACAACAACAGTCTATATAGCAAGACTTGCCATTAACATACTTTCTACTAGGACTATTGATAAACTCACCACCATGAATCAACTTAATTGTAAACAATGTATTATCCTCGGCTACAAATAAAAAAAAAACGAAATCAGTTTAACACCATGAATCATCCATAACGTGGTAAAAGAATTAGGGTTGTAATATACTTACAGTAAATTTCGAATGGGTCGTAAGCAATGTCTGGTTCTTGAATCATCCATAACGATGCCCACATTGCAAGAAATTGATGTTTGACTACTGATTGAAGATTAGGGTTTAAAGGATTTGGAGGGAAAATCAGGGATGAAGGTTATGATCTGGTGTTTGAGGGTTTTTTTTTTTTTTTCAGAATTATAAAGCTTAATAAAAGAGACGAAATGACCGTAATACCCCTTCACGTGAGGTGCACGTGAGGTCCTAGTAACGGCAGATGGACGGACGTTAGGTCGAGGGATGTAAACTGTTAGAAAATGAAAGCACAGGTACTCAGGGTGTTAACACTAAGGCTGGACCTGTTAGTTTAGGCAAATTACAGGGACGAAAACTGCAATTTTCTCTTAAAGAAACGGATGAGGTTATGGTGGGACCAAGTGAGGTAAGAAGAAACACTAGAGTGAGGAAGTTGCCTGCCAAATTAAGGCTTAGATCCGTTTCATCACTGTTTAGAGAGTTGATAAATATTCTCATTGTTGCTGAATTTATGTTTTATATTCAGTACTATATTATTACACCCAGCTTCACTGATATATTTTTAATCGTATATGTTAGTCGGTGAAGTCAAGGAGGCTTTTATTTTGTTAAGTTATCAATTGTTGTTGACAGTGTGGTGGGGGTGGGATGTATAAAATTTAAAAAAAATAATTTTTTAATATGTTATAATAATAATAATAATAAAAAAGTTTCATAAATATCCCAAAGTTTAGGTTTTTACATTTTGGTCACCAAAACTAACCACGTTAGACCTCCGTTAGTTTTGGAGTGATGAAAGTAAACAAGTTGAAAGTTTGGGGTGCTAATGGCCAAAGTGAAAGTTCAGAGTGATATCCGTCAATAGGCGATAGTTAGGAGTATTAAAATCTATTTTCCCTATTTTTTTTACTCTAATGATCAGGAGATTGCTGGTGCTACAAGACCGGCCCTGCAAGCAGTGTGTAAGAACCAAACTTGTTCGCAGATTGCTACGAATAATACAACAGGTTTGTATAGAATTTGTATGGCAAGACAAGTATCATACATATTCTATCAGACTAAAACGAGAAAGACTCAAAAAATTTTAGACGCTCTCAGAGGCGAATCCAATCTTTATACATGGTGGGCCTGTGCCCACCGTCATCCTAGCCCACAAAACATGTAAAATATAAATTTCTGACAAGCCTTTTCTTTTGAGTGATGAATTCAAAGTTAATTTACAATGGTACAAAAGACAGTAAAGAATGAACAGAGTAAGAAAGTGGAGAAATATAAAATCATATTTTATTCCTCCTTGATTAATTTCTTACTTAAATTGAATTTAAGAAGCTAACAGTTTAATCCTTGTTTATCAATTACGTCCATAAGTATTACTTTCTATATAAAAAGGTTTCCATTGATTTTCAAGGATAACTTTTAAACGTTTTCATATAACTTAGAGTGTGATTTAAAAATATATTTTAATTAACTAATTCAAAAAAGATTTTAGTATTTTTTTTTTAATTTTTTCGTTATTTAAAATTTAAATATATGAGTTTTAAAAGATGTGAATTTGGTAACATCTTTATTTTTGAAAAAAAAGGAAATATTGACCGAGTAATCTTCGTTGGTATTTGTTTTATTTTTTGATTTGAGAGTATATTTATTTACCTTCCTTCCTTCAGTTTGATATGATATCCCCGTTAAAGCTTTGTTTCCCTCGTCTGTTTGGCGGCATCCTCTGAAGTTTGATCGATCCTTCCAATCCAAACCCTAATCAAGTCCCATGGATTGCATGACCGAAGACGAAGACGATTATTCGTATTATTCTTATTCCTCTGATCATGACTCTCTCCACGTATGAATCTGTATCATACATTCCGATTATTATTATTATTATTATTATTATATCTTTTTGTTTTTATTAGTATTTTCTTGCTTTGAAGTTTGTGCCCACTACAGATTCATGCTTCTTTTTTTTCGATCGTAGACTCGCAGTATTATTGTTTATATCTGTCTGTTGTAAGAGATTTAGTTTCAGATGAGTTGAGATCTGAAGGATTAGTTTAGTAAGTGTAATGATGATTTAAAGTAGACTTAGATCACTATTTGATCCTTTTAATTGTTTGGAAGATAATCAGGCTGATTTAATTGGATGTTGTATGATTGATATGCACATATTAGGTTATTAAGAAAGTGAAGTAAAATATTAGGGAGTGGTTAATAAATTTTGGATATTTGAAGGTTAAGGTTAATATCAAGGATAATAATTAGAGTAGAATTTGATCACAATTACTGACTCACATAAGTACAGATGAGTTGAGATCTAGAGGATTAGTTGATCTGGAAACGTTATGTGATTGTTTTTATGGTTTGGAAGATAACCAAGTTGATTTAATTTCATGTTATATACTTATATGATTGATTTGAACATATTAGGTTATTAAGAGGGTGCTGTAATATATTCAGGATTATTTAAGAATTCTTGGATTTGTGAAGGTTTAGGTTAATATTAGGGATGAATGGATCAATTGTAGTAGAATAGAATTAGATGCGATTTTGTCCTTTGAACATGTTCAATTTTAATTAATAATATTGGTGAGCCGAGCTCGTGCCGAGCTTTTACTCATTTAAGCTATTGAAGCGAGCTCCAGAAAAGCTTTTAGGCCATTTAAAATTATTTTTAAATTAGCTCAAGTCGAGCCGAGCTCGAGCTTTTAGGTTTTACTTTCAAGTTGAGCTCGAGCTCAGAATAGTAGGCTCGAACCGAAGCGATGCCTTCATTTTCATCATCTTATTGTTTTTATATTCACGTAGATATGTGGTTATTTTGCCTAAAAACTACTATTAACACTTATCTTACATTAGAAAACATTCTATGATGGTTTGATAGAAGAACACTAAAACATTCAACCCCGGGACCTTCCGGGGGTAATCAGCTAGTATATAATAAACCAAAGCATTTTTAATGACATGTCATAATATTATACAATCTCTTTTTTGAGAGATGCCACATAGGATGTGATGTGGCAACTCTAACCAATTAAAAAAAGGAATAAATATGGTTTAAATATGATTTAACATAATCTATTAAATACTTAATCTACTAAATGTAAATAATAAAACTTTATTATTTTCTCTCTCATGTTTCCTCTCATAACTTTTTAAATGTTAATATCTTTTATATACGAGATTTTTTAAAGAAAAAAATTACACCAAATTAACGAGCGTTTTATTATCTTTCCAACGAGTACCATAGTGCTATATAAAAAACGGAGAAAAAAACGACTATTTTTTGTAACCCGACAGGTATTGTGTCAGGTTTGGAATTAGTTTAAAAAAAATTGTGTGTTTGGGTCGGGCCTAGGATTAGGTGATACCCGACCCAATTACCCTTTTTTTTATTAAAATATGATAACTTGTGGCAGATATTTGTTTAAAATAATAATAATAATAATAATAATAATAATATTCATTAATCATATATTGACAGATGCCATTTTTATAGTTTAGATACTTTTAATTTTATTCACTTTACTTAGATTTCTCATCCTGGGACGCTCCCGGGGTATAAACTAGTTTAAAAATATATTTTAACTAGCTTATTACCCCGGAGGGTCCCGGGGTTGAAAAATCTAATTTTACATGATAACCTATTGCAAATGGCTCAAGTTAACTAACCATAAAATCTCTCAATCATTGCATGTTCATAGTATTCTAATCAGTAATAACTCATATTCCCTAATCTAAAACCTAATCAGTAATCATCTAAAGAATCACTTATGTAAGCTGCAATTATTCAAAAACTCATCACATCTCTGTAATTTCTCACATTCTAATGGCTCTTATAATTCCAAACCTAATCAACTAAACAAACACTTAAGTTGGAAGTTGTAACCATTGCATCTCATTATGCCACGTGGCATAATCAAGAGATGGTTGAGGCCACCATTGAACGCCACGCCAGCAACTATCAATTCTTCCCGGGAGCGTCCCGGGGTTGAAAAATATAACCATTATAATAATACTAATACTAATAGTAATAATTATTACTCTTCTAATTAAATAAATAAAAAAATAACATTGCTATAAGCTGACACCATGTATTGCAGTGTTGCGCGATTCTTTCTCGTAGCTTCCCTTGATGAAGTATACCTAGTAAAATTCCAATGATAACATGGTGATTGGGCTGATTTTCAACATCGTAGATAAGAACCTGATTTAAAAGAAAAAACATGATTAATGAATAACATGAACACTTTGTGTGTTTTTTCCTGTATGAACGAAACCCCACAAAAAATAGTCGATTTTTTCTCCGTTTTTTATATAGCACTATGGTACTCGTTGAAAAGATAATAAAACGCTCGTTAATTTGGTGTAATTTTTTTCTTTAAAAAATCCCGTATATAAAAGATATAAATGTTTAAAAATTATGGGAGGAAATATGAAAGAGAAAATTTTAAATTTATTTTTAAATTCTTTTTTCCTAAAATAACTCAATTTAATTAAAAAAATAAATAATTCAAAAACACTAAAATCTTTCAATTATGATGCCACGTGGCAGTTTCATGGAGATGTTGAAGGCACCATTGCACGCCACGTCAGCAATGTTCAATTCTTTTATATATATTAATAGATTAACTAATTCAAATCAAATTAGCTTTGATTAGATATATTAAATAAAAAAATATAACTAGAAGAGTTCTAGAAAAAATTGAATTATTAGGCAATACTGGTGACTACTGTTTTGTTTTGTTTTTTTTTTTTTTTTCTTCTAAATGTTCTCAAATTTATCATATTTATCATATTATCAAGTTAATCAATAGGAAAACTTCTACGATATCATTAAGTGGATACTTAGTATAAACGGTTTCCCGGCCCATCTGACCCGTCGTCTTTTAGCTCAACCAATTCGTGCCCCCCGTCAAAATAAATTCTGAATCCGCCACTGGACGCTCTCATCATACACGGTAAGTGAAATTTAATAGCGCGTAGAAAGTTGAAAACAAATGGATTGGATCAAGATCGTGTCGGAGATTCTTGTACTTTGATAATAATTTGAATTAAATCTCTAGATCGTTAGCAGATCTACGCCTTTTTGGATCTGGGAAGATACAAGGAAACAAAGAGACGAAAACAAGCGAAAAACAACATCACATGAAAATCAACCCTTCATTACTATACTTTGCTTATCGATCAGCTGTTTGTTTAAATGCTTCACGGAACCAACATCTCATGCAACCCCCTTTTACGGTAAGAAGTGAAAAAAGTGTCACGTCACTGTCACGTAAGCAAGGTGATTCCACTAACACGTGCAACGACTTCATATGAGAATCAAATAAAGTAAAAAAAGAAAACTACAAGGAAAGGAGTGTGATATGGTTGACTGTGATTGGATTAGAAAAATAAAAAGGATTGCGTGTGCAACTTTCGCCACACGCTCGTGGTTTGCTCCACCCCTTCACGCCAGTAAACGTGCCTAGGGGTGTTCAACGCCGAAAATGCGTGAGGTGTCAAAGGGCGTTAGCACATTACACATAACCAAAAAATATACTACAGTTGTTTCATGACTGTTTTCAAAACTAGATGGATTTCAATACCAATAGAAATACAACTAATAAAGTAAAAAATCTTAATGCAATATACCAATAGATAACCAACTATTAATTAATGGTTTCATAGTCACTTTTAACAAAAGAATTCTACCTTGCTTTGAACCAAATAAAATACAGTGGCAATAAAATGAACTATAACATGTTTCAAACTCAAACCCATAGTAAAAAAAAAACACTAAAGATTGTCACCTCTTGAGACCAATAATGCTTCAGTTCAGTTGCTAGTAGTAGCTTGAGCCGAATGCCGAATATCAAACTGATCAACATACTCCAACGGCGTCACAGTTTCGTTTCTAATCCTTTTGATCTTGGGGCTCAAAAGTCCCCTGTGCCTGAAACCATACAGCTTCAACACTTGATTATCCGCAAAATTAAAAGCGCGTTCCATGCTACTTAAACACCTCTGAACCGGATAATCCCCATAGCTCCCACACGGCTTACACCCCACAAAATGCGTCACAAATGGCCATCTTTCATCACCCAAACCCGGATGGTACTTCTCCATCATCTCTTCATACCGATCCACCAATCCAGCCCAATATCCGTGAAGAAAATACGAATTCTCAATAAAAACCTTCTTCATCCACTCGGTTTTCGTAATCAACAAATATATCAAAGCTGACTGATCATCAGCTTCAAAAGCAGGCCTCCCTTTCAAATTAGCAGTCAAAATCTTCCCTGCCTCTTCACGAACCGGCCCTTTCGGACCCATTGGCGCCCAATCGTCAAGCAAATCCAACGACCACTGACAATTCCGAAACAAAAAACTCCCAGTGTTCAACGCAATCCAAGACTTCTGATCAAACAACAAATCCGGGTACCCATGAATAATCAAGTTATGATCTTTATACTTGGACAACGGAAGCTCAAACACCATATCCGTAAACAACGCATCGCTATCCATCCACCAAATCCACTCGACTTCCGGATGCGATAACATCAACCTGCGAATCAACGGCAGTTTCGCCCAATACCCGGATAATTCCTTATCCAAATGAGCCATATTATACACAATTTCAATCCCATGAATCCTACAGTAATCAATCTTGTTCTTAATTGACTTCAACAGATAATGATCACCTATAGCATTATCACAAGGCCCTGGTGGAGACCCTGTAACCAATAATATTCGAGCTTTACCATTAACAACATTAGGAAAATCCTGATTATTATTAAGCCAAACACTCCTCTCTTCATCCCAATTGACAATCTTTGGACCAAGGGTATAAGTGTCATTTAAACTAATTGTGGGCTGAGACTGTAAATCATCCGGGTCATCCGGGTCCTTATCGGATCGGATCTCTTCCAGGATCCGATTAGTCTCTTCAATAATGGCTTGGTTTTCTTGATCAGTATCAGAAGATAGTGAACCAAAGCCTATGGTGCCACGTAGGACAAGGATTGTAACTAAGCCACAGAGGATTGTGATCTTGATGTTGTTTAGGGTTTTGTGGATCTGACGGCCGCCGCCACGGATGTTACGGCGGCCGGTGGCGGCGGTGGTGGTGGGGAGAGTGGAAGTGGGTCTCTTTGGGCTCCTTCTTGACCCATAATAATATTATTTGATGGGTATAAAAATCACTAATTTTCTTTAAATTAGGGTTTTTAGATTGTTAAATCAAGAAATTGGTTAATGGGTCATGATAAAGATTGAATTTTTAGTAATAAAGATTCAAGATTTGAAAGATTACAATACAATAATCTTAATGGGTCTAAAAAATCACAATTTTCTTGAAAAAAAGGGGTTTGTGAGATCTAATTGTGGGAGTAGAGTTTATAAATCAAAAACTAGTTAATGGGTCATGATAAAGTTTGAATCTTTAGTAATAAAGATTCATGATTTGACAATAAAAAAGGGTTTTCAAGAAATGGGTTAATGGGTCATGAAAAAGATTGAATCTTTAGTTATTTTAAGATTGAAGAAATGGAAGATAATATTAATATATGATATTGATGGGTATGAAAATCCCAATTGTTTTTGAAAAGGAAAGGGTTTAATTTGGAGATGTGAATCAAGAAAAGGAGTGATTGGGTGATGGGAAAGATTTGAGTATTTGATAATAAAGATTCAAGGATTGGAAGATTACAATAATTTAGATTTTGTTAGAAACGTGGGTGAGGGTAGGATGATGTTTGGAATATGAAACAAGAGGGCCGACCGGCTATTGTTATATGTGTCAGTGTGTGTAAACTACTGTGGGCAGTAAGTTTTGTGAGACTATGAAGAGACTTGTGATGTGGGTGAAGATTTGGGGGATTTTTTTGGATCTTATATTAATAAAAAGGTTGTTTGTTGGAATAAAAAATGATAATGATGATATGGAAGGTTTGGGAGTGGATAAAAGGTGTTTATGGGGTGGATTGGTAAGCGCGTAAAAGGTTTGTGCTGTGTAGCTTCTTGTGTTTTTTTGAGTACGAGGGTTTGAACAGCTGGCGGATTGAGGATAAATGACAGTTAGATAAGCCAATTATATGCATAGAAAACGTTGAACTCTCTTCGTCCCAATTTAGATGTTATGGGTCCATAAACATACATGTTAAGAAATCTTTGTTTGTATGTTGTAAAATGAGGGGAAATGGTGCTACTAGAAAACTATTTTTCCTTCACTGATTTTAACCAATCATCTCTAACACATCACTTCACTGATTTACTTCACTTATTCTTTTTTTTAGGCAGCACTTAACTGATTTACTTTACTGAAATCTTTATTTTTTAGTTTTCCTTTTTTTTAACTACCGTTTGTAAAACTTAATAAAATAAACCGTCCGATTAAAATAAAAAAATTACAAAAACATCAACTAAAATAAAAAAAAAATACAAACGCCTTCATCCTACTCGTCGCCTTTATCATCCGCGTCGTCATCATCTAGGGTGATCTCGAAGTCTTCTAGTTGGGAATTTGTTATTTGAGGCGGCGTAAAATATGATTGTGGATATAGAATGGGTTGTTGGGTTTGTGGGAATTGTTGGAATGGTGGGTATTGTGAGTACAACGGTTGTTGTTGGGGTTGGGGTTGTGTTTGTGAAAAATTGATCACGGCCTATACGATTCAACCGTAGCCGATCTCGAACCCGAAGCTTTGCCTCGACCACTAGAACCTCTAGATTTCGAGGTTCCCCTTGCACCCCTCGAAACACTCTTTGATTTCCTTGGACCCATTTGATTTGTTTGTGTTTTAAAGTACTTTGGTTAATTTGGGTGTTTGTTTGTGTGTTTTTTAGTTAAACCGTGCACAATTTTATACCATTTCAAAATTAACGGTCAAAAAAATATTACCGGTTTCACATTAAATAAATTCAAACGGTCCAAAAGTAATAAAATATATTATAAAAATGACCGTTGCAATAATTATGACTTGTTACCAGCCCGTTAGATAGAACCCGTTTTTGGTTCACGGGACCCCTACCAGCACGGGTGGCGGCGGTGTTACCGTGCTGGTAGTGAGGTACCCGCCCCCAATTCTTGTAGCGCCCCGTCCGCCCTGACAATAATACACTCAAGTTATTATTCAAATCTTTGATTATGTTTTGTCTTTTATGAGCAAAACTGGAAATTACTTAGAAATGGACATTTAATTTGGGATAACAAAAAGTGCAAAAATTGACATTTAAAATGGGACAAAGGGAGTAATTTACTAGAATTTTTATCATTTTTGTTTTCAACAATTAACAAAATTTTCTTTCACCAAAAGTTTACGGGATGCCATTGGGGTTGGTGGTCCAGTGGTAAGGCAAAGCCTTTTAATACACTAAAAAGTGTGAGGTCTTGAGTTCAAGTCTCATAAGGAGCAAGAAATTCGCCTTTCAAAAAAAAAAAGTTTGCGAGATACTAGCAAGCCACCATACAATTTCGCCAAGACCAAATACAAGTAATGCTACCACCCAACCCTATACAAGTTAAACCCAGGGCCACATGACAAATAGTATCGTACAACTTTTCCAGATAAGTAGATACTGATGTTGACGAGAATGTAGCGTAGTGACATAGAAAATGTCTCGGGGTCAAGATACCGAGGTTTGAACACTTGTGTTGCAGTAAAAGCTTTATGTCCTAAGAGAAATTGTGCATATACACATGTTCATTATTCTTTGAGGCATTTCATCGGACAAGTGGTGTGCAATCAGTACATTTAAAAATGCAACTCTTATTCATGCATCCTGGATCTATATTTCTAAATAGTCAAAATTAAGCATTAAAAATTGAACCCATGCCCAACTAAGCTATTAAGAAATGTTTCATTTTCATTGGCAGCTCAAGAACAAAGTTGTTTCACTGAGACAGAGAATAAAACGAGAAGTAGACTACGAATTTAAGCATTTCTTTCAGCATTGTGGTCAAATTTGCAGGTCCCAATTGTAGGGGTAAATTTGCAAGTTTATTTTTTTAGTGACATTTTAGCTTCTTTTTTATTAACTATCTTCACTAGTAACAAATTATGGAGTAAATTACGATTTATGTGCATGTGTATTGTAACACCCTATCCGATGATTGAAATAGCAGGGTGTCATGTGATTGTTTAAAATCACATGTCACAATTAAAGTTTAAAGGGTTATTGCATTTTAATAACCTAAACTATCACGTGTCGGTCCCTGCCACTCCCAACTAATCACTTGGCCGCCACCACTCCCAACTTACAACTTATTTTCCTCTACCACTCCAAAACTAACTGAACCCTAACCCAGTTAGTTTTTGCTAGCTGCCACGTCACAAAAAAGTGACACGTCAACAAAAAAACCTAACTGGGTTAGGGTTCGGTTTGTTTGGGAGTGGTAGAGGAAAATAGGTTACAAGTTGGGAGTTGTGGTGATCAAATGGTTAGGTGGGAGTGATAGCACCCAACACGTGATAGTTGGAGTTATTAAAATCCAATAACCCTAGTTTAAATAATATTAAATATTAGATTAAATTGCCATACAAGATTTGAAATTGAAATACAATTTGTCTCAAACAAAACATACCCCGCCTCTCCCTTGTCAAATAGTTTTACAAATCAGCGATGTGTCACCCTACTGTGTTTGTCCACATTATGTTTGGGCTGGATTTCTCGACAAGCCAAGGTTTGGGCTGCACTATCGGACCAGCCATCTGCTTGGCCTGGATTATTGGACAAGCAAAGATTTTTTTTCTAGTATTAAGAGGTATTATGCCGAAGATCCCGGTACCGAACCAATACCGACACCGCCCGGTATATTCGGTATCGGTTTTGGTATGAATTTTTTTGGTAATTTCTAAATCGATATTTCGGGATTGGTATCGGTATGGTATGGTTTAGGTACCGAGCTTATCCTTAGGGACATTTAGATGCAACTGTGAGGATTCTCAGGTACTTAAAGGCTACACCGGGACATGGAGTCTTCGTCCCTAAAGATGGAGGGACAAACTTGGTCTCGTACTGCGATCCCAACTGGTTAGGTTGCTCTTTTACAAGAAGGTCACAAACTGGATTTGTTGTATCTTAGATGGAGCCCCAGTATCTTGAAAATTGAAGAAACAGTCGTTGGTTTCCCACTCCTCAACAGAAGCAGAGTACCGAGCTATGGCCACAACCACTAGTGAAATCCTATGGATATGTTGGTTCCTAAGGACTTGGAAGCAGAACAAAATGGACCTACACCCCTTTATTGTGACAACAAACAGACTGACACATTGCTAATAACCCGATATTTCATGAACGAATGAAGCATGTTGAGATGGATTGTTTTTTTTGTCAAGGAACGAGTTGAATCTCAAGAAACTAAGGCACTCTACATTGACATAAAAATGCAAATCCATGATCTCTTTTCAAATGCATTGGGAACCCAACAACTTGAACTTTTACTTGTCTTTCAAGCTAGGCATGTGAAACTTACACGCTCCAGCTTGAGGGGATGTATAGAATTTCGCATATTTCCTCCTAGAAACATGCAACATATACCACCTCCATATTTAGCTCCTTATTTTATGGACTTCCATACTTACGTATATTGCTTTGGCTATGTATGTTAGTTCCCAAAATCATTGTAAATCGGTCTTTCACTCAATAAAGAATTCCAAACTTGTTTACAAATTAGACTACATGATGATGTATAATGTCTGAACAGTTGGCAATAACATAGACTGTGTATTGGTAGATGATGATATCTCCAAATCACCACAAAATGTAATGTCAATTCCTTCAAGAAATCAACATTATGTAATTGTACTATCATACTTGGTTAACATTGTATTGCTTTATATTGATAAAATGTTGCAAGGTGAGGGTGAGCCAAATATGATGTACAAGTGTTGCTGAATTTAAATAAGAGATAGATTTCACTAAACCTGGTGAAATCACAAAAAAACTCTAGTTAACAAATGTATTTACAATTTTTTTTAAATGCAATAAGTTGACAAACAATATTTATTGTATTACTCAACCGGGGATGACAAAATATATGATGGCTCTAACCACTAATGGTTATATATCATATTATGAACATCTTTTATTACTTGATATTTTATCTTCTATTTAACCCATGTAGAAACTGACATCTTATGGTTCATGAAAGCCAATTTATTGGTTTAAATCCTAACATCTTTGAAGTCATGTTTTATATTGGTTTGGTATATCGTATTGATAGCGATTTTGTAATGCTATGGTTTGAATGTTTAATACCAATTATATATATATATATATATATATCGATGAAATGATTTATATGTTTTACTTTCTTTTCCCTTCGTAATTATCGTTTAAGTCGTGCACAATATATATATATATATATATATATATCGATGAAATGATTTATATGTTTTACTTTCTTTTCCCTTCGTAATTATCGTTTAAGTCGTGCACAAACAAAAGCTAGATATTATGTTGCTATTTTGCTTCATGTTCTATTTTAGAGTATTAATTAAATCCGATAAAGGCATTTCATTTTATATACATCTTCTTCACTTTTCATTTTATCTTTTGTTCAACTCGTGAAGTTCACGAGTCTCTAACCTAGTAAAGTAACATATAATTTAAATATTATAAAATGATGAAATTTTAACACAATATCATACAAAATGCCAAAAGACAATGTTATCTTTGATAAATCTAAACCATTAGTATCTCTCATTATATTACCTTATGAGTTATGATTAAGATGTTTAAGCATTTAAGCTATGTTTCGTAATTCTTACACTTCTTTTGGATCAACCTCAAAACTTAACAAGATATGTAAGACACTTTATCACAAGATAAACACGGAAAATAATATATAACTTAAAAAACAACATATAAAGTAATATACAACTTAACTCTTATAAAATGATGAAAGTTCAACATAATATATACATACACCAAAACTCGATGGTATCTTTGATCAATCTAAACCATTAGTATCTATCGTTGTAGTATTTTCTCAAGGATCAAATTGGAGAGATCCCACTGTGATAACATTCCTTAGGTATGACGGAAATGTTTAAGAACCCAAATTTGAATATGAAGTGTTCTTTTTGATTTCTACAGAAAATTTACCTTTGTTGCTCACCCTCAAAGAGAGTTTTGAGTAAGCTTCATCTTAATTTCTAAATCTGATTTGACTGATTTGGCATCTTGATGTTTAATTGCTAATTTCTTACCATTAGCAAATCATAGAGATCCAATCCCACGCTACATGCTTTGAGTCTGTACTTGGCTGAGTTATGCTTGGTCGAGTATAGCGTATTGCAATTTCAGCCGAATTTCATAGCTGCTAAAGTTTCATTTTTGCAAGAGTCAGTGTAATACCAAGTTTACAACCATGGGTAAGCATATTCATCCTTTTCGACTTTCCTATCAAACTACCTTTACAATTATTATTTCTTACATTAATATAATAAACTATGTTACAGAATTTAGCTCTACAACAGATTTCAAGATTTAGGCCAACTGAACTATATGTTGGAATATTGCATAAAGCAGTCCGGTGGAATTGTAGGCAATTCGAATTTGGTTAGAGGCAAGTTAAATAAATGCAAAACATGTATGTTGATCGAATTTTAAGGATTAAGGATGGATAAGGAATGTGAAAAAATGGGTGATAAGAGCATAAAACACACATTAGTTTGACTGTCACATACAAGGTATTTATACCCTTCAGTATCTGGCGGTTAACATCAACTTTCTTAACTTTTCCCCTGTCATAGAGTAATATTTTCTCCTTACATGTAGCACTTACATGGGTTCTAAGTTAATCCTTTTGATCTTAGACGGTTGGGTTTAGTAGCGGAAATTTTGATTGTGAGAGCACAAGAACGATATGTATTACTTGATTCACAAGTCTACAAGAAAAACAAACAAACAACAACAACCTTACCCAGTAAATCCAACAATTAGCACAGCTAAGAGTAGGGTCTGGGGAGGGTGGGATGTAAGCAAACCTTACCCTTGTCATCACGGATAGAGAGGCTGCTTCCAGAGAGACCCCGACTCCACAACACATAATCGACAAGCAAAAAGTCTACAAGAAAAGATGGTGTTATATTTCTTGGAACAACTTTACATGTGTTTGAAGTTACAAGGGAGTTGGGTGCCCACAAATGATTCCCAAGATGCCTATTTTTTTAATGGCTAATGTTACTTCTTTACACTCATAATCCTAAATTATACATCCTTTCCCATGTTTAACTAGGACTTTCTCTTTAAGAGGCATGTGCCTCTACCAAGTGGACTACCCCACATTGCCCAAGATAGCTATTTATACTACTTTTATATGATCTAGAATGTCTTAGCCTAGTACACTTCATACAATAGTCTACTATCTGATTTCTAGATATTTCTACCAAAATATCTTGCATTTAGGTTGTTTATTTGTTGGTATAGAACCTTCCTTAAAGGAGCCCTTTTGGTGACTTTTCTAGACTTTTCCTTGTAAAATATCTTGGTGTTTCCATGTTGGTTGAGAGTTATTCTAGAGCTTTCTTTGATTGAGACTTTAGATCTGAATTTTCCAGCGCTCTCTAGAAACTTCCGAGTCCTTTCAAAGCTGAATTTTAGACCATAGTCAGGTAGCATTTTCTAGCGGACCATTATGCACTTTGAAAAGCCCGGAATGCCTCGAAAACATGGTGTTGCAACATGTAATTTAGGCAAGACGTGACATCAACTTGGCGCCAAAAATATTTTGGTCCATTTGTAAGACACATTGGTACTTGATATCATGATTATGAAATACCATATTAATACTTTGAGGATCTAGTACGACAATAATTATGAGCATTGGGAATTCTAATATATTTAAGGAGAAATGCCACACAAATGTAACTAAGTTTGCTTGGTGTTCTAATTAAGTCACTCAAACTTTTTTTGTCTCTCTAAAGTCACTCAAGTTTCGTTTATTGTTCTAATACTATGTAATTACCAGGTCATCAGGTCACCTTCTTTTTTTTTCTTTTTTTTCTTTCATTTTAATGCTTATGTGGATATTATTTTTATTAGGTGGGTTTTATAAAATGAAGATTTCAAAAAAATTATATATTATTTTAAATTTTACACATTTAAAAAATTTATTAAAAAATATTAAAACCTGACACATCATCATTTTTACCTGGAAACCTGATAATTACATAGTATTGAAACAATAAATGAAACTTGAATGACTTTAGAGAGACAAAAAAGGTTTGAGTGACTTAATTAGAACAGTTAGCAAACTTGGTTACATTTCTACAAAGTTACCCCTATATTTAAATACCACTAAATTAAATAGTTGGTATCTGCCAACATGCACCAATGACAATTATGTAATTTTTGTTGTCTTTGAGGGTATTTGTTTTCGATGGCAATTGTGTAATTTTTGTTGTCTTTAAGGGTATTTGTTTATCACCTTTTTGGATTTAAAACACCACATTATGTGTATGTATATAGGTAGAGGATCTGGTAGGAAAATTGTTTTGTGTAGGAAGTGTAGGAATTGTTTTCAACCGTTAGATCAAATCTGATTAAATCTTTAGATGAAGGGCATTATAGACTTTTTGTCCATTTTATTAATTATCCTAAACCCACTAATTTAGCATCTAAAATCTGGATATTTATGAAGTTTAATCATCCTAAAATAACTAATTCTTTCTTATTTTCATAAGAATCATAAGATATTCACATCATATACCAAAAAACTTGTTCGATTCTTCAAATATATAACCAATCTCTATCAATTGTTCGATTCTTCAAGTCATGGCAGAAGTTTTACAAGATCCTTTGAATGGTAAGTGTCTTAGACGAATAAGTAGTGTTTTTAACATGTTATGAGTCCGTAGTGTCTCATAGAACCGTTTTTTTCCTTTATGGTTTGATACCAAACAAGATTTAGACGTGATACAATAGCCGTGTGTAAATTCTTACCAAAACAATATTTATGGGTTGTTTTGTTAACATGTATCAATAAATAGTGCTTATACGAATAAGTAGTGTTTTATAGTTTGTTGGGTTTTTTTTTCTAAGATGTCAACATTAGTAGTGTTTATGTAAAGGTCCCCCGGGTTGAGTGGCTTGAAAAGGTAGAGGTCTAAACAAAAAACATAACTACAGTAGAAGTGTTTTAAAGTTGAACACACTTGATGTTAAAACTAAACACAGTAGAAGTGTTTTAAAACAGTAAAAGTGTTTTAAAATAGTAGAAGTGTTTTGAAATTGGTATGAGGGAGAAACTAGTGTGCATTAATTAAGGAAATATGAGAATGGTTTCAAAATTAATAGGAGAGAGAAACTAGTTTTCTCCAAATAAAACACACACAATTACCATTTGCCCTCAAATAAAACACTGATTGTACCATCTTGCCCACAACTACTATAAACAATTAATTAAAAATTAAATACATATAGGCTTTTAATCTCAACCATTAATCTCTAGATCTAATGGATCAAAACACTTCCTACCCTTCCTACAAAAAAAACATTTTCCTACAGGAACCATACCCTATGTATATATGTATGTATACGTGTGTGTGTGTATATATACATATATGTATTAAACGTCCACCGAGTAGTATGCACAAATAATTGAAGCCAAATGTATATGCTATCAAACCAGGCGCGCGTGTGGGTATGTGCTAACATGCACCAATGGCAATTATGTAATTTTTGTTGTCTTTGAGAGTATTTGATTTTTATGGCAATTGTGTAATTTTTGTTGTCTTTGAGGGTATTTGTTTATTACCTTTTTGGTTTTAAAACACCACATTATGTATACTAGTAGAGTGCACCCGTGCTACGCACGGGTTGCAGGGGATATGCACCGCTATTTTACCGCCTGTTGCGCGAAGGTTGCTGGAACTGGCTGCAATGCAACTTTAAAAAGGTTTGGGTGAAATTCTAAAAGGTAAAGGTTTGGTGGTCAAAGTTTGAAATCCTAATAGCTCAAAGTTTGGTGGTCAAATTGGAAGAAAAGAAAGTACATAAGTTAGTGGCCAAATTGTTTAGTGGCGAAACTGTAAAAAAAAATAAAGTACCAAATTGGGAAAGCAGAAAGTAAGAAAGTTAGTGGCCAAAGTGCGAAGAATCTAAAAGCTAAAAGTTTGGTCGTCAAATTGAAAGAAAAGAAAGTACATAAGCTATTGGTCCTAATTGTTTAGTGGCCAAACTGTAAAAAAATAAAGTGTCAAATTGAGAAAACATAAAGTAAAAAAGTTAGTGGCCAAAGTGTAAAAAATGAAAAATAACTATTGTCTAACGTGTTGTAAATTAATATATAGAGTAATGTGTGTATATATATGTGTGTATATATATATATATATATTTATCTGTATCAAACGTCCACCGAGTAAAATGTACAGATAATCAAAGTCAAATGTATATGCTATCAAACCAGGCACGCAACGCGCGCTCTATCAAACACACTAGTCTCGTTTACATTTGGTATATATTTATAAGCCACGCTGACCTTTTTTTTTTAACTTTAACTTTCATTCAAACATAGGCAAAGACTTCAAAGCGAGGACCGCCCTAACAACTTTTTATACAAAGACCTATGTTTTATCCAAAAGAATGAGAATGTCTTGATATCCACAAACATTTCGCTAACCCGATGAGTTCTTTTGTTGAAGACTTTGTCATTTCTAGATTTCCAAATTATCCAACAAGCAACCAACATAATAGCGTGAACCACTTTTTTTACCCTTCTTTCCGCCGCTCGCTTTCTTATGGATTTCCAAAAGATCCCTAAAGCTAAAAGCAAAAATAGGATCTAAATGACACCATATCTCTACTTGCATCCAAACCCCATTTATCAATCCACAAGCTGTAAAAAGATGATCTGTGGTTTCAAAATCAAAGTCGCAGAACACACAAACCTGACTGCGCAAAACCACATTCCTCTTAGAAAGCGCCTCCATCGTTGGGATCCTATCCATCTCTGCACGTCAAGCTAATATGTTACAATTACATGGTATCTAGGAACACCACTAAACTTTTTTTTTAATAAAAAATAAAACATTACATTAAATAAAAAAAATAAAACTAAATTACATAAATAAAATAAAAAAACTTATATTAAATAAAAAAAATACTAGAAATTATATAAAACATTACTACAAAATATAAAACCTAAAATTTGTTGTGTAGCATTTGCCACGCCGAAATGTGTGTAAAATCCACACCGACCTCGGTAGCGTAGTCAAATTTAGCGAAGTCTTCCTGCATGTCTTCTTTCTCGTCGGGGTAGTTTAGCTTCGTTGAAGAAAAAAATTGCACGTTTGACAATTGGATTCAAGGTCCGCATACTTGTGAGAGATGGAATCACACGTATGTTGTGATCCCCCGACAAGTGCACCAAACTCGACTAAAACTTTTTTCCAACATGGGTTGCGCTGGCCACGGCTACGACCACGACCGGTGCTCGTTGATGCACCATTGTTCAGGTGTATGGTGTTGTACGCGATCACGAGGGCAATTTCCTCCTCTTCTGTCCACGTAACCATTGTGTGTGATTTTTGTGATTTTTTTGTGAAGATGAGAAGAATTATTTGAATGTGTGTAAAAAAATTGGGTAAATATGTGTATTTATAGTGGGGGTAATTTATTTTTGGTTTTTGTCTTAAATATTTAAACCG
This sequence comes from Ambrosia x helenae, assembly GCA_030844895.1. Taxonomy (NCBI): domain Eukaryota; kingdom Viridiplantae; phylum Streptophyta; class Magnoliopsida; order Asterales; family Asteraceae; genus Ambrosia; species Ambrosia x helenae. The sequence continues at coordinate 60,932,453 of CM061231.1, forward strand.
TTGGCTAACGGCTAGCCAACAGCTAGCGACTGTGATGAGCATCACATTTTAATACGATCGCGGCGGTGATTCAGTGAGAGGGGCGGTGTTCGCGGTCATCACAACAGTCACAGGATGGTTATCACGAACCGCCCTGTCCACCCTAACTCGCTAAGTTGCCTAGGCTACAAATGCACGAACCCAACCCAACACTACAAAAAAAAAAAAAAAAAGTCTTCAAATCTGTAAAATAATCATTATAGCATTTTGTGCTTGGGCCATAAAATGATGGGCTTAGTCTTGTTAGTATAAAAGTTGTCGCTAGCAAGAGAACCACCATCATTCTCGATCGGATGCATCATCACGGCAGCCGAAGACACCAATGACCATTAACCAAGAACTCAGGGTAACATCACTTCTAATTCCTAATTTTAAATGTTAATCCAAAGAAAAGAAACCATATTGGTTCATACTAAGGATGTGGTTTTTTAATTCTATTGCGTGTTTCTTTTGTTACTTTGATAGTATTATAAGTTAATCATGATCACATAGATATATGGTTCATGAACAACTCCAAACACACATTCATGCACTATAAATTTGAACGAAAATGGTTTAATCTTCACCTGATTAATAAGCATGCAACAAATGCTAAACTGGTTTTGCAGCAGCAACTGAAGATGAAAACTAGAAGTGTGTACAAAGCTGAACGAATGTCTTTGGATAGGCTTCCTGACCCCGTGTTAGAAACCATCCTATGTCTTTTACCAATTAAAGAGGCAGCGCGGACAAGTATTCTTTCAAGTGAATGGAGGTATAAGTGGACCAAAATTCCTAAACTTGATTTATGTCATAGCATGCGGTCATGTGCCTCGCTCTCTAAGCAAACATCAAATACAAGGAGGTGTAATTCTTGCTATGATATACAACAAATCCTGCTGTTGCGCCAAGGTCCAATTCATGAGCTCACCCTTGATATGCCTGATAATGAATTTTTGGAATTGGATCGCATAATACTTCATCTGTCAATGAACCACCCTGTCAAAAAATTAACACTTAATGGATGTGATAATTTTTTCCCTTGGTATAAATTACCCGTATCTATATTCTCGTTGCGTCACTTAACAGACCTATCAATCTGTTACCTTGATCTTGAGCATCCACCAATGTTCAATAGATTTTGTAGCCTTCGAAGCTTATACTTGAGGCGTGTAAAGATCTCTACAAAGACTCTTTTACATCTTTTATCTAATTGTCCATCGCTTAAGCGCTTGAGTCTGGTAAGTTCCCACTTGAATACACGTCCTCATGTCACGCGCTTTTGAAATCTATCTGAATAATGTAACGTGCTGCAGCGTATTAATGCTGGCTCGAATGATATTTGCACCACTAATCAGCTATTCGCGTGTTTACCTCTCATTGAACATCTAACTACTTCGTCTCTTGTCTATGGGGTAATATTCTTCCACATTATATATACTTATATAGATTAAAGTTTTGAACTTTGTTTTTTTTAATATATATGTTACTTATGGCCTATGGTTCAAGTGGCTTGTGCTAGAATCGCTTCCACGACGGCTTTCAACCTCGCTTATCCACCTCAAATACTTTTGTTTCCAAGAAGTTAATATGGGTGACGGTTATTGAAGGGATATGGTATTAAAACATTACAAATACCATACCATCGCCCACTTAGAACAGGCTTCGCCAGACGCTTACCCGCCCGTTCTACGTCAGCGGATCGCTTTGCGCCCATCCGCCGTTTTACGTCAGCGGAACGTCTGGCGACCACAAACCCGTTCTACGTCAGCGATGCTCCTACCGCCCGACGCGTGCATTTATATTCACGATCCACGTCGGCGGAACACCTGGCGTCCACCCGCCCGTTTTACGTCAGCGGTGTACCCGACGCCAGGCGCACGAACTCCCGCCCATTTCACAGGGGCGGGCCAAATGTACCTCAAGGCTTCCTTGACAAGCGTCACTACAAGTGGAAGATACCTTTTGGGGCAGCCTTGGGACTCACCCCTGCCCCAAGCAAATATCTCTGACACGACAGACAGCCCGTCAGAGTTTCTCTCCAACCAGAGACTTTCCCCAGTCTGACGAGCAGAAAAGGCGATGACGTGGCAGCCTCTCAACCAAGATATCTTCCTGACAGAGCAGACTTTCTCTGTCCGTCTTGAAATCCTGGAAAAGTATAAAGTGTCTACCGCCCGGATGCACCAATGGGCGAGCACCACGTGTCAACCGCCCATCAGCGTCCACTTACTGGGCGCCACGTGTACATGCGTCAGGACGGTAACATCTCCCCTAGCTTCCCACTTTACTAAAACCCACTTGCACCAAATGGGCCTAAAGGCTTGGGCCGGATTATGGAGACTCCTCTACCTGGGCCGGGCCCCATTAAAGGTAGAGGATGGGCTGAGAAAGTAGGGCAGCTCGGTACTATAAAAGGAGGACTCTCTTCTCCTTTTAGAAGGCATCGAATACCCAATACACTTTCACTCAAGAAGAATACGAGCTCTCGTACCTTCTTCACCCCCCCTGTTTATTATACTAACGATTAGAGGCTCGGCTCTTCTAATTGGTAGTCTCGTAAATCCCTGGTCTTGCCTACAGACCCACACGTATTTTATAATCACACTCTCTTTAGAAAATACAGTAGAATCACCGTACAGATAGTTCTCTTTTCAACTATCTTTACACTCGTGTTTCTTCAGTTATGTATTAGCTTTTCTTCTTCGTTTGATCAAATGTTCCCCGAACTTGGAGAAAATTAAGCTAACGGTAAATGTGTAGTAAGTATATCTTGAAACGTGTTTATTTTGATTCTCATGTTAAAATACAATAACGCAAATTAATCTTCCTGTAGTGTGATGATTATGGTTGTGAGGAAGACTTTGCTGTATGGGAAAAATATTCAAATGTTTGGTTGGAACATCTAAATGAATTGGAAATGGGATGGTTCGAAAACTCGAAGCCTGAGATGGACTTTGTGAAGTTTATTTTGGCAAGGTCACCCAAGCTAAGGAAGGTAAGCATAGTAAGTGTGGTTGAAAAGAAAGAAAAGTTGAAGATTTTGAAAACTCTCTTACAAGCCCCACGTGTTTCTCCGGTTGTAATAACTGTTACGTGAGAGTCTCTTCAACGACGTTTAGATCGCTTAACTTTAATGTTGAGATTGATGATGATAATCTAGTGTTAATGTATTGCTACTTCAGTAATTTTATTTATGGTTAGTCTTTGGACTTTTTTTGGATGTTAAAGAGTCAGAAGGTTGTTTGGTCTCATTTAACTGCTGTAGATTATATTTATGGGCCTTGAATTTCCAACCATTTAGGTGAAGATAATTATTATTATTATTATTATTATCTATATTAACGAAGGAACACATGAATAGTGAGTATTCGCTATTGGCCCACGTACACAATTGTCCAAGTAAATGTGATTTTTTATTGCTACTATCCGTCAAAGTTGACCAACAAAATGCTTGCATATGGACTCCAAAAGTCTATCTGACCAAAAAGCCCAACATAAAAACTTAGTGAGGCCCAAAATGCAAATACACCAAAAAGAACACGAATTCCATTTGTAGCATCTTTAACAATGGGTTTAAGAACATGAAGTTGGGTTATTCTACAAATGCTACAAAAAATGAGAAGGGTGAGAAGCTTCTAAAAAATGGCATGTGTCAAAATGATTAGTTTGTCAAAAAATACGCACATGCAAGTCACATGCCATTTTAATCTTCGTTTTTTGCGAGCATAGCAGTCACTTAATGTTAATTTTTTTGTTCGCCAAACCCTCAACTAAAAAGGAGCTCCCGGCCTACCGCAGCGAACCGCCGCCAATTGTGCGTAACATGTATGCACAACTGCGGCGCCCGCGGCGAAGCGCGGGTCAACTAACACCTAGTATTGCAACAATAGATGTGGAGCTATGATACAAGGTTTAAAAATAACTACTCTGGTTTGTGTTTGCTTCAACAGGTCGGTTTAACAATGCGCGTTATGCATATAAAATTAAGCGAACTTCTAAAGGAAAGCTCCATTAAATCAAAAAGCCATACGGGTCACTGCGAAACTAGGAGAGCTAGAAACTTGATAAATCTATAAAGGTAGACACACACAGATGACTAAAGGCCTTGATCGACTCTGTACATTTACGTAAATAAAAATCCAATTACAAGGGAAACCACCACCTATCTATATATAGTTATATACCAATGAAACTTTCTTCCGAGACTCTAATTGAGTTCCTAGACAGAGTTCAGAGGGTCGTACATAATAATTTCTTGACCCATAGAGACCAATGTTTTGTTTTCAGTAGGTTAGGTTTTGCTATTTAAAAGGGGGTTTCGGGACAACTTGTTGCCCGTTTGTCTACCGTCCTGCTGTAAATTTGCCTTTTTTAGTGTGGAATGAAAGTTTTTATATAAAAACATAAATAAAAAATAAACAAAATAATAATTAACTTATATAAATAGACCACAATTGAAAAACAAATTATTAGTTTTTTTAAATCACCTCCAAACCACAGAGATTACTGTACCGCCCTTATTGATCCCGCTTCAAGTATTGCTAGTATTGCTCGTTTCACACTCCCTCTCAATACCGGCTTCATCCATTCCCATACTTGAACACAATTCTTGTAGCTTTGACCTTTGCCCTTGGTAGACATCTGCAAGTTGCTTTTGAGTTTCCTCATAGACCATTTTAATCTCTCCCTCGAGTACCTTTTCTCAAACAAAATGATAGTATAAGCTTACGAATCACGTTGAAGCTCCTTTCTTGTTTATCTTCTTATGCACCATAAACTTTTTACCTTTCTTTTTGGCAATAAATAACTTGTTACCCTTCTGCACATTTAGAATTGGCTTCTTATTTCCTCCAGTTTTATGTTTGGGTGTTTCCAAAACACTAACTTTATTTTCCATTTTCCTCATTGGCTTAAATACCTTAGTGATCAAAGGGTTTAACACATCACTTGAACACTCAAGTGTGACACCCATGGCTGTTGCCTCGTCCCAAAGCTCTTTGCCCTTTTCAAATTCACCATTTGTACAGAGTTTTGGAATCAGCAAATTATAAACCGTCTCATACCCACCTAACGAGCTTTTTTTCATCAACTCAAACAACTCTAGAGCGTAGTTTACCCTCTCAACCCCACAAAGAATACCAATCAAATCATAGTAGAACTTACGTTCAGGGACTAAACCGTCTTTAATCATCTCATCCACCATTTGCTTACCTTTACCAAATCTTCCCGTCAGATACAAAACTCGCGCCACGAGATAATAGCTCACCCAATCAGGAGAACACCCTGTTTTTCTCATTGTGCTTAGAACCTGAAGAGATTCTTTAACTCTTCTAGTTCTACCCAAACATGATAATAATATGTTGTAACTTATAGTGGTTGGTGCGATTGAATAGGTTCGCATTTCGATCATTACATTCAATGCTTCTGGAACAAGACCAGAAGGATTAGACTTCAAGTTTTTCATGCAAAGGCACTTGAGAAATGTATTATAGCAGAAAAGATCTGGAGCGATACCTGCACCTTTCATGTCTTTGATAATCCGTCTAGATTCTTTGACATTCTCTTGCATCGACCACCCGTGAAGTAGGTTTCTGTAAACGATAAGTTTTAGTTGCGCACTTGAGATTTTATCTTTGTGGTGATGAATGACTCCCTCTGCTCTTTTCACATGCCCTTTTGAGCACAAAGCAGCAATGATCGCAATAACCGTAGTACTATCTTGTGGGCATCTAAACTTATCCATGTTCTTGAATATACCCAATGCTTCATCTACTCTTCCAAGCTTAACCAATGAGTTAGCAACCGTACTAAACGTTGAACTCTCCATGGACCTATTTTCTTTACCAAGATTCGAGATCAACATGTCTAACGCTATGAAATCCTTCTTCTCTGCAAACACTCTAACAGCGTGATTATAATCTTCGTCTTCTAATCTAGCATCTAAATGTTTTTCTGACCATAAAAAGAATCTAAGCAGCCGTCTAGCGGGTGCTTCGTTCTTGCTAGAATCAAGCACTTGGGTCATGAGTGACGAACCGCAAGAAACCTTGAGTTCGTTAAGACTTGCTTCTAAATCATCTAGACTGCCAACCCCATAACAAATAATATCACGCAGCTTTTCAAGATCAGTTGATGCTGAAGTTGAAGGGAATGTAGAGCAGCAACGTAAAAGAAATCGCCTCGGGTTCAAGATACCAAGATTTGGACACTTGTGTTGCAGTAAAGGGTTCATGTCTATAGTGAAAACCAGTACATAACAGATACCTACATATACCCATTATCATGTATTAACATGTCCATTATTCTCTGGATCATTTCATCAAACAACTGGTGTGTAACCATCAAATTCAAAGACTTTAGTTCTGATGCATGCATACTCTTGGAAGTCTGAAAATTAAGCATAAAAACCTGCAAAAGAACACTTATAACATACACAACCGTTCCCTTTTCTCCGTTTTCAGTTTCCAGCCAAGTCTGCAGACGTCAAACTAGCACCGGTTCGAGGTAATTATCATATTATTCTACTCGTATTATTATCATGAACAAAAGCCCTATGGTTTGCAACTGTAAAGATTGAACTTGAATTTTGTCATAAAATGGGAAGGTGTGAATTAGGGTTCATAAATGGGGAAGAAGATGTTACAAAGTATAAAGGATACAAATGGGTTCTAAATGCAAATGTTACAAAGTATTTATAAAAATGGGTTCTAAATGCAAATGTTACAAAGTATAAAGGATACAAATGAATAAAGGAAAAAATATGTGATGAGACGGAGGCACGACATGATTTGTTATGGGATGAAAAAAAATAAAGGTTTTAGAAGGTTGGTTTGAAATCTGACATGACATATTGAGTTAACGGTTTTTGTTATTTTGTCTTGTCTAGAGTTGAAGATGCTCTTGGTTACACAATACATTCCAACAAATAAGAATTTTTAAGATAATGGGGCCGAAACACACCTTTCATCACAATCGGAAGAATCTTGTCTTGTTGAATGTTCACCTTACATAAGGAAGTCATCGCCACTGGTATTGACAATGAGTTGTAAAAAATCTAGACATTGTGTAGAGATGTTAAGGAGATGAAAGGGGTGGATTAGACATTGGGACTCACCGTTATTAGGAACGATGATGAGTTGACATCTCTTATCAATTTGACAACCTCGTACTGACATCTGTAATGGAGCTAGGTGATTGGGTAGTAATCGCCATTAATAATGGTGATAGACACTCACTATGAATGTTGAAATTTGTCGTTTAAAAAACAACCCCCAAAAGAAAAATAATTTGTAAATGTTGATACGAAAATATCTCATTGTTATGTAGGGTGTATTTCGAGTCCCCATTATGCAAACAATTCAAACAAATAATAACCATATTGATATTTGCATGTAATGAGAAGTGAATACCGAAACTTAATAAGCTAGGTACACTCAAAACAATCAACACCATTGTAATTTTAGTGTTTTCATCGATGTGTGGTTTAAATTTATAATTGTTAAGGGTACAATGGGTGTGCTTTCATCAAAGTGAGGGTGTGTGCTTTTATCGTCGAAGATGAGGGCGGCTAGAAGTCATAGTGGTGGTGACGTTGAGGAGAGATGTAGGCATGTACGGACCTAATATTTAGGAGGTAGGGTCATTTAACCCAACGGTTTTTTATTTTTTTATATGTCATGTATATTAAGGTTTTTGACCGACACCCGAGATTTATGAACTTGCTTACAGAAAAACAATTTATGGATGTTGCATTTGAAAAACAAATCTGTTTGAGCAGAGGGTCTCCGTGGAAGCGGTCTCTTTATCCCTAGGGGTAGAGGTAATGCTTACCTACATTCCACCATCCCCAGATCCTACTAATAGCTTTGTTATTTGTAGGATTTACTGGGGTTTGTTCGTTCGTTTCATTTTGCATTTGAAAAACAAAATGGAAAGGAAAAAATGATTATGAATCCGCTTAAGTACGTCCCTTAATCATTTTAAATGGTTATTGAATAATACAAAATCTTTTTGTGGTCATGATTACCTCAAAATCTCATTGTAGTTATCTTTTTACAAGTTACAAAGATAAAGTTTTCATTAGATATGTGACTTGACACGATTCAAACCGAAAATTTAGACTTCCATAGAAAAACCAACCATTGTGAAAGAAAATATATTTGCTCCGCAATAGGGGTAGATTTTTAACGGCCAATAAACTATGTCCCAACTACCCTGGGTACCCACTAGATGATTACAAAAACACGTCATACTCCCTTGGGTGAAGACTGGGGAAAACCTAACCCCCCCCCCACCCGCTCGAAAGCACGACAATGGAAAATCAGTAAACCCGGTGGTAGGGGTGTGCAACGGTTCAGAACCGTACCGAACCGACCCAAACCTGAACCGAACCGTATAAAAACCTACTAGTTCGGTTCGGAACCGATTTAAACGGTTCTCGTGTAAATGGTTCTTGCCAAAACCGGTTGTCAATTAAATCCTAAAACTAACAATTAAATCGAAGGCAACTTTAGTAAACTAAAGTGTGGTGTCCTACTCATATTATGGACCTATGATACATGTTTAGAAGTGTATGATACCAACCACATATATACAACAACAACCAAGCCCAATAAAATCCCACAAATAGCAAAGCTATTAGTAGGGTCTGAGGAGGGTGGGATGTAGGCAAGCCTTACCTCTACCCCTAAGGATAGAGAGACCACTTCCAGGGAGACCCTCTGCTCAAACACACTACGAAAAACAAACACACACACCCAAAGAAAAAAAAAAGGAAGATATACACTGTCACACCCCGCCTAGGCGAAAACACGGGAGTGCAACGATCGAAAGGTTTTCAAGCACAAGTTTCAAGCAATACACATTTATTCAAAATAGTACCACCATAAAAGATGGAATTTGTCATGAATTTATCGAAATTATCCATAGTGAGAGTACATAAACATTGTCTTATGGAAATTGAAAACATAACGTTTTGAAGCTGACAAAAGCCATCAAAGTGATACTGATGTGTTGGTGAAAACACCTTGTTAATATGTTAGCTTTGTATATATTTTAGTCTTTTATTGTGTGCTTTTAGTCGGTCTTAGTTATTTATTAGTGCGCATATGTTTTGCAGGTGTTCATGGACGTTGGGGCGTAGACAAGAAATTTTGGTCGAGCGAATAACACCCGAGTTGAAAGATGATAATAATAATAATAATAATAATAATAATAATAATAATAATAATAATAAACTAATTAGAGATTTTAATACTTTGGGTCACGAGACCAAGATGTGTGTTGGGCCAAAACAAAATTCAATGAAAAATAAAATTAAAATAAAAACCCTACGACAGTATATTATAAAGGGGGTTTTTATTATTTTTGGGGGGCGGACATCGAAGGCAGAACAGCATCGCACGAGGCAGAAAGAGACAAGGGGAGAGGGAGATGGTGGTGTCTACCCTAGCTATGCGAGGTTAAAATTCGGTTTGGTATGGGGTAATGGAATGGAGAGGGAATGGAATGGATGAGGTAATGGAATGGATCATTACCATTCCATGTCATGTTTGGTTGCCATGTGGGAATGAAACAAAACAAAACATTACTTCGTGTTGTTGGATATGCAAGAAAAGACGAAGGAATAAAATCGGTGGTGAGTGGGTGTGGTGGGTGGTGGTTGGTGGTGATATGTAGCGGCGGTGGTGGTGGCGACGGTGGATGGTGGAGATGGGTGGCGGCGATAGTGGTGGTGATGGGTGGTGGTGGGTGGCGGCGGTAGTGGTGGGTAAAGGAAATTATTGTGAGTGACAGTGGCAGGTGGTGGAGACGGCGGTGGGTGGGTGACGGTGGTTGGTGGTAGCGGGTGGTGGCGGCGACGACGACGACAACGGTGGTGAGTGGTGACAGTGGTGGTGGGTGGTGGCGGCAGCGGTGGTGGTGGTCGACGGTGGTTGGTGGTGACGACGGTGGTGGGTGGTGTCGGCAGCGGTGGTGGTGGTCGACGGTGGTTGGTGGTGACGACGGTGGTGGGTGGTGGCGACAGCGGTGGTGGTGGTCGACGGTGGTTGGTGGTGACGGCGGTGGTGGGTGGTGGCGGCAGCGATGGTGGTGGTCGACGGTGGTTGGTGGTGACGACGGTGGTGGGTGGTGGCGGCAACGGTGGTAGGCGGTGATGATGGTGGTGGGTGGTGGTTGTGGGTTATAGTGTTGTTAGTAAAGGGTGAATGAGGGATGGAATGAAAAAAAACATGGGGGGTGGATGGAATGATTTTGAGAGAATGGAATGCTTTGTTGAATGAGTGATTCCATTCCTTTAACCAACCAAACACACTTTTTTTCATTACCTCGTAATGGTCCATTCCATTCTCCCTTTCATTCTATCATACCAAACACTACCTAAGTCACCCGTAATCCTTTCCGGGTGAATGGTTAGTTATTTTCACGAGGGTTTTGCTATGTTATTATATATTGGGTTGAATGTTTTGTGAATTAAAATTCTAAACTTTCAAGTGTGATGTTTATTAATATTAATGTTGAACGTTTATTGAATGGTATGCTTGTTTTGGATTTCATCAACCAACGCGGTTTCTTATCGAGGGTCATTGAATACTTGCAAGTTGTGTCTTTCAATATTACGAGTCATTAAGATATTGTTAGGTGATAATCAACCAAGTCAGCAGTCACAGTTTAGTTATCGTCTGTCAGCAAAGTCATTAATCAACCTTTTTTATCAATCATATTAAACCACAAATCATGTCTATGTGATTCCAATTGACCTGTTTGCAAATCTGAGTGAATTTAGCTAACCAGAATCCTGGAAAGATCACCCTTTCTCATATTTGTTTCTAAATTAAGTTCCGTTTTCATTAGTCTAGCTACTTACATAAATCCAAAGTTTAGTCTTAAATTAATTTAGTTATTTTTAGTTTTAAATAATCAAACGAAACGTGTAATATTAACCACATGCTCCTCGTGGATTCGATACCCTACTTACTCTAGCTATCTAGTTTATTTAGGTTTTTGCATGACCCCAACGACAGGTCATCAAATGACGTCGTTGTCGGGGAGCTAGTGCGCTTAGTATTACATTGCTTGTTTGTTTGTATTTTTTTAGTGTTTTGAAAAAAAAATCAAAAAAAAAAAAAAACTAAAAAAAAGTGTTATTTAATTTTATTAGATTTCACTTTGGGTATTCTAGTTTCTGTGCAGGTTTTCCTTTGCAGGCGTAGAATACTATGGATTGAGCCTATTCATCATGTTTAGGTTGTGGTAGTTCATGTCACACTCGTTTTGAGTGCCATGAGTATCGACAACAATTTGAAGTCGCTAGGAGGAGATTATATGAATTGGATGTCATGCATGATGACGTACAAGATTATTATCCGACTTGGGAAGATTTATGTCGAAACAGCATGGAGTATTATGATGAGCAGGATCATAGTTATTATAACTATGAACTCGAAGAGACAACAATTTCAGGTTACCCTCAAGATCAATACCAAATTCCTCCATATGAAGAAGAACGTGTAAAGATTACATATCAAAGTAAGGAGGAAATGCCACTTGCTCGAATCGAAGATAAATTATCCAAGGTCGAAGAGTTGTTATCAACACCCAACCTTTCAATTCAACAAAGAATTGATTACTTGAGCTTTAAGTGCAAGATGTTATCGAGAAGGATAGACATAGCCGAGGCTATTTCTCCTTTGCCTGATGATATCAAAAACTATTTGCAAGTTAAGGATGAGGTTGTGGAGATTAATACCACACCAAAGCATTCACTTGTTGAAGAGTTACATTTGGAAAAAATTGTTTGTATTGATGCAGGTGACACAAGTAAAGATTCTCACAAATCCCATCCCGTACCGATTAACCTAATAAACAAGGTTCGGGATGAAGATTCAAAGGCAAATATTCGGAAAGTGAGATTACAAGACATCGGGGAAAAGCTCATTAGATGGTTCCACCACAACTAGATTCGCTCACTATACATGCCAATCTTTAAACATCTGTTCATTTGGCATGTAAACTACCGAGCATACATTGGAAACTCGGTAGGCAAGTGCGCGCTTAGACCACCTTGATAGTCAGGTATGATTCTTGTACATTTTGTATATTTATTTATTTTGTTTTATTTTTTCTTTTATTTTTAGTTGTAGTTTGAGTCTGTTTTTTTTTTTTCTGGGAATGCTTGGAGTTTAACTTGCAATCAGATAACTTCGCCTGTACTCAATCTCCATTCAGGCGGGGTAAAGCTGTACATCTTCGGTGTATAAGGCATCCCAGAATTTTATGTTTTTATTTTTCTTTTGAGTCTTAGTTTCAGGTATGTTATCGGCCGCGAAAGAAATGTTATACGGCTCGATTGGGAGGAACTGAAGGGTCTCATACACGTATTGCTTATCTAGGGGAGTCTGTTCCTTTTACTGTTGTATTTTAATTTTAATTCTACTTTATTTTATTCCCTAGTTCACATTGAGGACAATGTGTCGTTCAAGTGTGGGGGTGGGGAAACGTCGTTTTTATTTATTCTTGAGTCTAAAATTAAAAATCCAAAAAAAAAAAAATTTGAAAAATTGAAAATGTCTTGAATTTTTTTTCTAAAAAACATTCTAATCAGAAATAAAGCAGCTCTTTTAGTACATACCAGTTGTTTCTTGATTGTTTTGGTAGTAGATCCTTAGTCATGGTCCAATTTGTGGAAAAGTAATATGAACCGTTTTCAACAAGTATTTTTAAGGAAAAAACTTTAGAATTGCCTGACTAGGTTTAACAAGCTATTGGTAATAAATGCATGCACGGCAACCCATTTACCCACTTTTGTGAGATCTTGAGCCTACTAGTTGATATATTGATTTATATACATTTTCGTTTGTTGAGAGTAGGCCAAATGTTTCTCTGTTGCAGAACTTGTGTGATTTGATACATGCTGAGGTTTTAGACTAGATATGCACATACATGACAAAGGCGATTTAGGATTCCATTTTTGTTTGACACCCTTTATTTGTTATGTGTTGACCCGTTTAACCAAAATATCACCATTAGTAGCCAATGTTGAGCCTTATACCCGTTCGTTTGTTAAACTTACATAGTCACCCAAATTGACCCGTAAACCTTTATCAGATATTGATGACATCCAAAGTGTTATGTGCTTGTGTTTGTTTATTAGAAATTATATATATGTGTGTTGAAAAAAAAAAAAGATGAAAAAAAAAGAAAAAAAAAGAAAAAAAATACAAAGACAGAACTTAGATGTATGTGTTATGGGTCATATATGCCCAAAGTTGTGTGTAATTGTGATTTGTGAATAAGGATTGTCAATCATGTTTGTCTCACCATTTTATTTTAGCCACTTTTAGCCAAATCTATCATACATATACCCTAAGCCCAAAACTCGTAAGTCCTTTAGATATGTGCATTGTTTACAGTTGAGGTGTGATTGTTATACAAGCCTATGATAACAGAGTTACATGTTTGGTTTTGAGTGAATAATACTAGCGCATTACATGCTAGTCCAGATATTTAACCGAGTGGAGTGAAACATTGTGAGGGGTGTGTTGCATGAAAATAAAAACCGGAAGCATGTTAGGTTTAGTCTGGTTAATTCTATTTTTAAATGGAAATCAATTTGACTTGTTGAATTAACACATCTACTGCTGATCTGTAAATAGGGAATGACTTTGGACCTTTGCTAAGGTATGATGGGGCGAGTGGGGTGCTAGTCTATGATAATGTCTTGAGCAGAGTGAATATAATTTTTTTGAGACGAAAAAAGATAAGTGTGGGGGTGTCATGTGTTGGTGAAAACACCTTGTTAATATGTTAGTTTTGTATATATTTTAGTCTTTTATTGTGTGCTTTTAGTCGGTCTTAGTTATTTATTAGTGCGCATATGTTTTGCAGGTTTCATGAACGTTGGGGCGTAGACGAGAAATTTTGGTCGAGCGAAGAACACCCGAGTTGAAAGATAATAATAATAATAATAATAATAATAATAATAATATAAAAAAAAACTAATTAGAGATTTTAATACTTTGGGTCACGAGACCAAGATGTGTGTTGGGCCAAAACAAAAGTCAACGAAAAATAAAATTAAAATAAAAACCCTACGACAGTATATTATAAATGGGGTTTTTATTATTTTTTTTGGGGGGGGGGGGGGACATTGAAGGCAGAACAGCATCGCACGAGGCAGAAAGAGACAAGGGGAGAGGGAGATGGTGGTGTCTACCCTAGCTATGCGAGGTTAAGTCACCCGTGATCCTTTCCGGGTGAATGGTTAGTTATTTTCGCGAGGGTTTTGCTATGTTATTATATATTGGGTTGAATGTTTTGTGAATTAAAATTCTAAACTTTCAAGTGTGGTTTTTATTAATATTGATGTTGAACGTTTATTGAATGGTATGCTTGTTTTGGATTTCATCAACCAAGGCGGTTTCTTATCGAAGGTCATTGAATACTTGCAAGTTGTGTCTTTCAATATTACGAGTCATTAAGATATTGTTAGGTGATAATCAACCGAGTCAGCAGTCACGGTCTAGTTATCGGCTGTCAGCAAAGTCATTAATCAACCTTCTTTATCAATCATATTAAACCACAAATCATGTTTATGTGATTCCAATTGACCTGTTTGCAAATCCGAGTGAATTTGGCTAACCAGAATCCTGGAGAGATCACCCTTTCTCATATTTGTTTCTAAATTAAGTTCCGTTTTCATTAGTCTAGCTACTCACATAAATCCAAAGTTTAGTCTTAAATTAATTTAGTTATTTTTAGTTTTAAATAATCAAACGAAACGTGTAATATTAACCACATTCTCCTTGTGGATTCGATACCCTACTTACTCTAGCTATCTAGTTTATTTAGGTTTTTGCATGACCCCAACGACAGGTCATCAGATACCACAGTGTGCATGCTCGAACCCTTCCCTCAATCCTCTATGGACCTCCATTAATTACCTGAAACACATGCATAAAGAGTTTTGTCAACAATAATGTTAGTGAGTCTATGGGTTTTTGAATGTACTGTGAAATGGACGTGTCATCCGTGTTTGACCAATCATGAGCTAGCTAAGCAAATGATCACTGTGAGAACCATGAGTCCTGTAACCAAACCTCGTGACTGTGGTGCCTCGTGCATTGTACACTAAAGACAATGTATGTATGGTAGAATACTAACACTCTTTTGCATGTGGCCGGTTAGAGCGACTAACCAAGAGTGGGGGTGTCAACCCAATAGATCTATTAAAGTGTTCCATGGCTAAATGTCTAACTAATGGTTACAGTGAACAATGTACGAGGACTAGTAAGCTCATGAACCAAAATGTCTCATGTTCCACATGGTAGTCATGCTAGAATGTACACACACTTGAAATTGACACAAGTATTGATGCATGTATTTCCTCCAAAATGTAAAATAATAAAATGGGGCCATAGAAAACTCACCTGTTTGAGTCGTGTGTGGTCTGGTGAGCTAGTAAATGATCACCGTCCTGACAAATGATACCCTATGATCATTATGGACACGGTAAGTCACCCGGAGGTTGTTTATCATACAAATTGTTCACCCGACACTTGTGGACCTTTGTGTTTAGTGTGTTTCATTGTTCTTGATACTTGTTAATGTTCTAACAAAGCATATAGTTCCAAAACTTTGTTGTTTCGAAATGTAGTAACCATGGTGAACTAGATTGGGCCTCACATGGGGTATTTGGGCCGTATATTAGCACCAAATCACCATGTGTGGTTGGTTTTTGAGAAAATATTGCTTAAAACATGTTCGAAATGTAGTAACCATGGTGAACTAGATTGGGCCTCACATGGGGTATTTGGGCCGTATATTAGCACCAAATCACCATGTGTGGTTGGTTTTTGAGAAAATATTGCTTAAAACATGTTTATTTCTTCTTTTGAAACCACTTGTGAGGTAACACATGTTTTGGCCTAGTTTAACACACGTTAGCTTATAGTAGCCGTTGTGTTCTTACGGTGTAAAGGATCATGCCGATTATCTAGTGAATCCATTTGGTTGTTTTCGGCATATTCGAACCTTGGAGTGTTAACATATTGTGAACCTTGTAGTAAGTTTAAGCTTCGATTATTATGTTATTAACCTTAGCTTCAAACTTAAGCCAAATAAACTTAGATTAATGAATTTCTAAGTGATCTAAGTTGTGTATGTTACTAAATGTAATTTAACTACCCTTGATCATAACAAAGCCGATTGTAATGTTGTTTAAGGCAAGATCACGGTGAGACCTTCTACCACTCTAACTGGCTCAGTCGATTGTCTCCTCTTCACATGCCCAAACCATCTCAATCTCCCCTCTTTTATCTTATCCGAGATACTATCAACCCCCAATCTATCCCTTAAAACCTCATTTCTTATCTGTCTAACCGTGTGTGTCCGCACATCCACCTCAACATCCTCATCTCAGCTACCTCCATCTTCTGTGCTTGCATTTTCTTGATTGCCCAACAGTCAGAGCCATATAACATAACCAGTCTAATAGCTACCCTATAAAAGTTCCCTTTTAATTTAGTTGGAAACCTTCTGTCGCACAAAACCCCAATAGATGCTCTCCACTTACACCATCCAACCTGGATGCAGTGGGCTACGTCATTATCTTTCCCTCCATCCCTTTGAACAAATGATCCTAAATACTTAAACTTAGTTACCTGCGGCACCACCTGTCCCTCAATGGTAACCTGAGTGTCCTCGTCATTGCCCACGCCACTGAAGTCACAGTACAAGTACTCCGTCTTAGATCGACTAATCCTTAAACCTTTACTTTCTAGCGCCAAACGCCACTCCTCTAGCCTCGAATTCAAACCTTGTTTACTCTCGGAGACTAACAAATATCATCTGCAAAAAGCAAGCACCACGCAACCGTCTCCTGGATCAACTTTGATAACTCGTCTAGGACAACCGCAAATAGGAAAGGGCTCAAGGCAGACCCTTGATGGAGTCCTACTTCTACAGGGAAAGATTCAGTATCTCCTACAGGCGACCAAACGCTAGTCTCAGTCCTAACATACATATCCCTAATTAGGTCTATATACTTTCCAGAAACCCCTCTACTCTCTAAACTGTCCCAAATCAGTGTACGAGGCACACTGTCATATGCCTTTTCAAGATCAATGAACACCATATGCAGATCTATCTTCTTTTCCCTATATTTTTCCACCTAAGGATATGTATTGCTTCTGTGGTAGACCGCCCTGGCATGAAACCAAATTGGTTAACCGTAATTTGAGTTTCTATTCTAAGTCTAGACTCGATTACCCTCTCCCATGATTGTAATTTTGACACTATGAATGATATGTGTCATGCATTCTTAATGTCACATGTTATACTACATCATTGTTCGATACACATTATAGGCCAACATGTGCACCTTATAAATGAATTTGTAAGCGTTGATTCTCAGTTTAAGCTATTTTTGTTCCCTTTTATTGTACTCTATATGTTTTTATAGAAATTACATAATTCAAGTGGAACTCCTATCTCAACAAGTTTGTTAGATATTATATAGTTAACATTAGGGATGAGCATACAAAGCCGAATACCGATCCTGTCCCGTCCCGATCCCGATGCCGTACCGAACAAATACTGAACCGAGGGGTTTCGGGATCGGTATCGGTACCCATATTTATGGATTTTCGGTTTCGGTGTTATCGGTATCGGTACGGGATCGGTATGGTATTGGTATTATAAGGTAAAATACCGGTACCGTACCAATACCGAACCGATACCGTACCGTATGTGTTCGGTATCGGTATTGGTTTTTTGGACTTTTCGGTATAGGTATTGTCGGGATCGGTATCGGTATTGTCGGGATCGGTATCGGTTCGGTACCGATACCGTCCCGAGCTCATCCCTAGTTAACATGACTCGAACAGTATTCTTTATAAAGATTAAACTTAGGAATTGATAATGTGGATAGTCGGTATACAAACTACTTGGAAAAGCCCACTAAATTAATAGGGTTTTAAATATAATATTTAAAGAGTTAACCTAACCTGGTTCTAGCGGTTCTTTAAACCGAACCGAACCGGTCACCGTTTTCACCAAAATTTAAGAACAGGAACCGAACCCTAAATACAAGAATACGGTTCGGATCTAGCGGTTCTGCATCGGTTCCTCGATTCTAGCGCTTCCGAACCATGAATTGCTCAGCCCTACCCGGGATCAACAATCGACCTGGCACCTCAAGAAGGCAAGTCTCTACCTATTATTTCTCATGCCACTTCACTAAAAGGTGGGGCGCAATCAAAATAGTAGGTAGTCAGATAAATATGTATTTTCAAAGTAAGAACCAATAAAATGAGTTTTATACGTAGACAACTAGACATGTACCTAGACTATGAATTTGAATTTTGATTTAAGGTTACACAACAAAAATTATGTGTATTAATTAATAACTGGTTCTGTTTCATGATGTTGTATATCATGCTTAATAGGTGTTTTTGTACATAAAAATGTTGTACATCATGCTATGTAGATTGTACCCTACTTTGTTTTTTATTTTTTTTACCTTTAACCGTAATAGTTTTCAACTTTTATATTCAACCTCTACATTTTTTTTACTTTGAACTTTATTCCATGTATCTTAAACAGAGTTTTAGCTTTACGTTTAAATCCAAATTTTTCGAGTTGACATGCTACAACGTGCGTATGTAGTTCAATGCTTTTACCTCTATTTTTTCCGTCAAACGGTCACGTTGTGTTTTAAGTTTCAGTCTAATTTTTCCGTATTATCGAGCCGCAATGAGCGTACGTGGTTCACTGTTTTTTACGTCTACATTTCACTCAATTTTATTCATTTCATTTTTATTTTCTTATGAGTTTTTTCGGTGTTGTTACTCGCTGAAAAAATGTTGCATTGATGCTACTTGATTTGGTTTTATGTCATCCGCAACAACACGAGGGGCTTAATACTAGTAATAAGTTAAAAAAAGTTTAATATAAATAAGTATTAAATGATAGCCCCCACCCTTGTGGTAGACTGACATCCAGCCGGAGAGCGAATACGGGTGGCGCTGGCTCGACTCGGATGAGAGACGAGGTTTTACCAATTATTCAACAGTCGTGCCTTCGGACGGGTGGAGGTCGGGTTTCCTCGCATCCGAGAGAGCTAAGGGGCTGGTTGCGGTTGAGTAGTCAACTTAACAACAACGTCTGGTGTCACAGTGATTGAGACGTCGTTCCTTGCCGTTAATAAAAAAAGTTTTTTTTTCTGGAAGCAATTAGGGTTTTAACTCCGTTAAAAAAATTAGGGTTTTAACTACAAAACTGCAAGGATTACATCAAGATAGCAGGCAAGCGAACAACAAGCTGCGCCACTATCCTTTTCTCAATAGCAAATCGTAACCTACTAAACACAAAACCCTACCCCACTTTCTAATAAAAAGTTATTAGAAAAATAAAAAATGAATGGGTAAATGAATCCACCGGCGGCGATCTTGTTCTCCGCCACCAATTATTCTTCCTTCTTATCGATCCAGGAGTTGAGTAAAACCCACGTCATCAATTTCAATTGTTTTTAATAATAATAATAATAATAATAATCCCTTACAAACTATATGGAACAAACCGTGACTAGATCTTCTTCTTCTGAAGAAGATATTAATACAAATATAATCCCTAAATTTATCTTTAGTGCTCTTTCCGGTGCCCTTACCGCTCTCTTCGCTTTCAGTAATTCACCACTTGTTATTCCTATTCGATATTTTACATTTTTTTTTTAATTTTATTACAAACTGATTTATTTATTTATTATTTGTAGTTGGAGCGTTTACAGGGGCCATTACTGGTGCATTAGCAGGTAGAGCTTCTGACAGTGGTTTTATTCGTGGTGCTGGATTAGGTGCCATTGCTGGTGCTGTTCTTTCTGTTGAGGTTTTGCAGGCTTCACGTGCTTATTGGTGTCAAGACCTCTCTGTCACAACAAGCTCATCAATGGTTGTTTGTAAATTATTATAAGAAAATAAGCTGTATTTTGTTAATTATTCGCTGCTGTTTTACGTGTCTTGCAGGCGGATTTTTTGGAGGAGCTTTTTCGTGGACGATTTGCAGAGGAACGGTTTCCTCCTGAACTTTTAGCCGCATATCATTGGCAGGTATATATAACAAACACCACTGACAAGTGACAACATTATTCAGACACCATTGAAGTGTTATACGACTCATACGGGTTGGGTTGTATGATGGGGCGAAAAAGTGGTCAAAATGGACCGTGTGGGTGGTATGAGGACCAACTCATACAACATGCATGATGTTTTGACTAACAAAGAAATGACGGCCCTTAGGCCATACGTAGTGGCTGGAACCCCTCATTTGATTGGCCGGCACCAATTCCAAGGAAACATTCCAAAATTGAACGCCTGATACTTGTTTTGGGATTTTAAGGCCTAGGGGCAGTGTGGAGGGGGCGCTGAAATGGGATTTAAGGCCCCACTACACATGGTCTTATGACCTATATAGCCCGTATGACGTGATGAGTGGGTTGTTCTACACTAATGATCGGGTGGTGTATCTTTAACATAATGATTATATGTTAATTAAACTTTTCTATGCGTATAATTGCGTGCCCGACATGATTGAAGGTGACTCTTTCTGACTTGCATGCTGTTGAAGTAGTTGATCTGGACGATGATATACCGTACAGAGGATTGTCTAAAGATTCGTTGAGACGCTTGCCATGTCATCGAATTTCCCATGAAACTAAACTGTTTCAAAACATATGTTGCATAATATGTTTGCAGGTTCATGTTTTTCTACAAACTGTGCATGCTACATGATGAGTTAGTTTTCATTATTGTCTTGGTTCACTTACAAAAAGTGTTTTTGTATGTCAGGATATTGAAGTCGGTGATATTGTCCGGTGCTTGCCACGCTGTCAACACTCGTTTCACCAAACGTGTGTGGATACCTGGTTAACTCAACAGGGGTCATGTCCCATTTGCAGACGACATGTACAAGTTTTTGTTTAGCGGTGTCAAGATATATTTCCATGTGTATAGAGAGAGTGTGTGAATATGTTACATAGGTGTTGATTGTTATAAGAAAATCTGCTGTAACATAGTACTTTGAAATAAATGTGTTACATAGATCTTCAGCCTTGATTGACTTAATAAATAATAATACTTCTCTGATACACTTTTAATTTCTATTTGAGATACACTCCAAGAATTGCCAGAACCCAATGGGTTTAAACGCAAACTTATAAGAGCATTTCCAACGCTAGAGCAAGTTCAAAATCCAAATCCGCCACCTTAGCACGCCACATCATTTTAAACTTCTAATGTAAAATATTTACTTTTTCCTGAAACTCTAAACCATTCATAAACTCCAAATCATACTCTACTTTTATATAAAAAAATACAATAAAAAACAATTGTGTGTATGGTTCCCGTCCCTTCAGTCCAGAGAGGTCCGCTGCATTGGACCAAACCACTCCTAATCATCACCTCCAATAAAATTGGGTTTGGTTCCACCAAGAGTGGACTCCATCCACTACAAAGCGGTGGAGGTGCTCTAAGATATTCAAACATTTGGCGTTCTTTTAAGTTAAGAAACCCGAGCTAAAACTTGTATATTTTTTTTTTTCTAAGTTTAAGTTATGCTCGTATGCTATTTAATAATATTATTTTATTTGTATATATAATTATTTAATATATACATTTCCAATTATAATTGAATACATATAACATAATATATGTTATTTAGTTATGGTTTATAGTTATATATTATAATATTTCCTATTTATATATTTATTATATTAAATATAATTATCATATTTATAGTACATTCGTTCGAGATTGTGAGTCTAGTCAAGCGGGACAAATTGAAGTTCAAACTCAAGCTCACTTACTAAATAAGCTTCAATTAAGGTCCAAGTTCAAATCCAGCACATTTAAGATAGGTTAGTTTCAAGCTTTTAGCAAGTTGAACTCAAGTAGCATAAACACAATTCGGCACAGTGTTCTCGCAATGTAATTCAAGGGGTAGTTTCACATACACCGGTAAATTTTATTTAATCAATATAAAATTAACATCAAGGATACACGCAACACTCAAAACTTACTTATTTGCCACTTAAGTTCTTATTATTAGTTATACATTATGCGGCTGTCACTTATGAATTTGTAATTTCAGGATTCAACACAGATTGCTTTCATAGCTCAGTTGGTTAGAGCACCTGTTTAGTAAGCGGGAGGTCTTGAGTTCGACTCTCAATGAAAGCATTTTAATTTTATATATCTGATTTGGGAATTTAGTTTGGATTTAAGCCGGCAAAGTAATTTTTTTAACTGGTAAACTGATTGCAACCTTTTCAACTTGTTCAATAAAATTTTTTGGAGACATATTTTCAGAGAAATGTTTATTAAAAGTTTAATCAATCGTCATATGCAGTAGTAAAATTGTATGGTTGGCCTGCTATGAATAGTTATAAAACGACTTTTATGATTAACAAATGAAGTTTTGTATTTACTAGTATCTACACTTGTATTTTGATGAAAATAATTATATTCTGGTTTCTATTTGTATATAGTAACAGATACATTGATGGGTCATTTTAAATTGTACTTGTATGTTTTAATCTAGTGTAGATATATAAAGGGTCATTTACATATCCCCCTGCTAAGATCGTTTATTACATATTTACCCAACTTAAAAAGTCAATTACATATTTCCCCCTTCGAAAGCATACACAGGTAACAAGTCAATTACATATTTCCCCATCCCAGGGGGAAATATGTAATTGATTTTAAGGGCTAGATCAATATCTAATTAGGAAGCTTAGCAGGGGAAATATGTGTGGTTTTAGATATTTATATAATAATATGTGAGTATACTATAATACAACATAATATGACAAAGAAAGATTGATACAAAACAAGCGAAAATACCACAGGAGAAGAAAATACATTTTGCCATTTTGGTCATTAGGTAAGATGTTTTAGAAATATTAATTAAAATCATTTTAATATTCCAATCAACAAACCTATTAGTAGTGGGATTATGTTTTGATAGTGGTGATTAAAGTAATGCCTCTATGTTCCATTAATCCATGCTAGGAATTTATCCCATTGTGTAATGGACTAGATCTTAACACGTAACCCTAACTCAAGTAAGCTATTTTTGGTTTTGGTATTTTCAAAAGCCAAATGCATGAAACGAGGACCAATAGCATGTGGTTAATGTATAAAAGAATATATTTTTTAATAAAAGAAATACATATTTATTTCATTTTTTTTATAAGACAATGACAGATTGCATAATCTATACCGTGTACCCTAAAGTCACAAGGTGTGCCAATAATGAATTGAGGGAATATGATATCATAGAGGAAAGGCTAATGGTGCTCTAGGCCACCAAGTGCTATGAAAATTCCAGCTTTACTAATCAACCTATAAAGACTACAGAATTAAATACTCACAAAAGGACATGTATGTATTTTATATGTTATATACAATGTTTTGAGTATCAAATACTATGTACTTTAATCACAAGGCTCGGTCTCATAATTTCGTCACCCAGTCAAACAGAGAAGGCAATATTGATTGGTTTACACAAGTATTGACTGGTCCACTTAAAACCGACCGATTTATTTGTTCTCGGTCTTATAGCTAGTAACCAAATCGACGACACATATGGTTCCTAATTTGACCAATTTGGTCACGACCGGCAAAGTGTGAAGGCAAAGTACGTTATAATCCACTTCCACCAGTATTGATCGATTTTGTCATATTCACCGCCATGTCCATTAACTAATAACTAACACCGAATTATATATTATACCTTGCACCCCCCTTGATTATCTTATCTTTTCCTTTATAATTGTTTACATATATCATATTGGATGATCTACTATGTTTAACACATTATCAACCCTTTTGAACCCCACAAAGTTAGATTAATATAAAGGGAGAAAACAAAAGCCAATATATTTGGCCACTCCACACATGCCAAATTTTGGTTGGGCCATTTAGTTATTTGCCACAAACCTATGAAAAGTTGATTGGCGTGTAAAAAAATCTAGCTAGAGATACTATACCATTATATATATAATCACACACACACACATATATATGTCGTAGATTATTATATGTAACAATTGTACATTATAACATGAAGGGGTGAAGGGGTAATATTGTGAAAATACATTGTTGTTGTCAGTTTGTTGGATCTGGAAGTGATGTTTTTTTATATGTTTTATAAAAAGTGGTTTGAAGAAAGCAAAAAATTCCATCCTGGTTGTACTTTACTCATGAATGGGCATAAAACTTTGAGAGAATTATTTAAGATACCCCTGCACTTATAAATATGCCACTTTTACGTCACCAAGAATGGATAGTATCGGTGATGTTTTGTTTCTGAATCAATAATCTACGGTCTACATATTGTCCAACTTTATAGCCTTAGACCTTGTTTTATAATTGTAAGAAATAAATAAAATTATATTTTGTACGACTTTGATCATTTCATGCTACACTTATCATAGGTTATATGGAGGGTGATAATGAGAAACTCATTATTAGTGAGAATGGTTGAAAACTCCACCAAAAAAGCGTTGTAAAAAATATTGCAAGGTATTCACAGTCCGTAACGGGCACAAGTAGAATTACGCATATGTAATAAATTATACATTACACATATGCAATAGTATGTTTTTTTCTATAATTTTTATTGTTTGGATATACTACATATATGAATAATACGAAAAACAATTTTTTGAGAAAAAAAACAAAGAAAAAAGAGCGTGCTATTGCATATATTTAATATATATACATACATATGCGCAAATAAAACGTTTTGACATTGCGGACCGCAAGCACCTTCCCATACGGTTCACAACGCTTTATTTTTATTTTCAAGTTTTTTCATTAAAGTGAGTTTTCTCGTAATCCTTTCTCTAAGTTATATTTTACATAAGTTAAAAGACATTTAACTAGCTTTCTATTCTAACAAACCCAATAAGTTATATTAGTAATGATGTCCAAGCTTGGCAATATTTGATCAACTTTTACAAAAGCTAACATTTCAATAACTTTACACCGACCCATGTAGTCTGTGTGACCAATAATTCACAAGTATAAACTACAAGCTTCATCATCAAATCAACATAGTGTGGTGGTGGATTTAACGGGGAAACCTAAAAAAGTAAAGAACCCGGAAATCATGTATTTAACATGTTAAATAAATTATAAAAATTCAATTTAACATGTGAAAAAATATTTTTTTAAATTTTTTTAGAAGGTTTTGCATATAAAGATACGTAGAATCATTCTAATATTTTTTTACCCTTTTAAACTTATTTTAAACATTTTTTTATATTTTTTGAATTTTTTTTATGCATTTATAAAACTCTATTTTTTTTAAATAAACTTTTACAGGTTAAATTGAAATTTTTATGTTATAGTTAACATGCTAAATAAATGATTCCCCGATTCCTCATGTTTTTAGGTTCCTCATTGAACCTCTCACACACACACACACACTATATATATATATATATATATATATATATATATATATATATATATATATACACACGGTTAGGGTAAAATGAGAATACACTTTTTGTGAAAGAACACCAAAAACCATTTATATCCATTGATCTTTGATGATCTAATGGTTAAGATTGTGACACATATTTTTTGTCCTTTTCCATCCACTTGCATTTTTGTATTATAAGGATAATATTAAAAAAAATCTTTAAGGGTATTATAGTCTTCTTACACCCACTCTCTCTCCTCCTTTTTCCTTACACATGGGCCCACCTAACACCAATCCCCTAAAAAGTCAAATTCGTCTTTCTCCCTTCTCTCTCTTCTCACAAATCTATTTAATAATAATAATAATAATAATAATAATAATAATAATAATAATAATAATAATAATAATAATAACATGATAAATTAAAAAAACCAAAAACATATCAGAAAATAAATCTGCTTTTATTTTATTTTTATTTTTTAATTCAGTTTTTTACAACACATAATTCGTTTTACACCAGTGTAAAACCCCCATTAGCAACATAGTTTATATTACTTTACATCAGTGTAAAACACACTTTCACATTTAAAAAAAGGTCACTAGACAATGCACAATTGTTCTGCTACCTAAGTGCTCAAACACCTCTTCTGGCTTTAGAAGTTCCGTAGTCCTTCCGACCTTCTTCCCTAAAAAAACCAAACCAAACAATCAGTGTTCAGCCAGCCGTTAAGAAAATTGGAAAATAGACCGTTACACCAGTGTAAATTGCACTACATATATGAAATTCACATTTGATGTTAAAAGAAAACAGATTTATGTAAATCTTCCTGCAACATGTCAAAAACCATCATTCTTTATATAATGGAACTATACTATAAACCCATCATTATTTTGTTCATCCATTAGCGATTAGTTATGTTTACTATGTTTGTTATACTATAAACCCATCAGATTTGTAAAATTGCAATCAGTTATGTGAACTATGTTACCAATCCATCACACCAGTGTAACCCCATCATGTAATCTTCCTTCAACATATTAAAAACTATCATCTTTAAACAAAATGTCATAAAATGTGTTCTTATGTGTAAAAACAATTTACAACAGCATAAAAACAGTTTACATCAACATGAAAAAATAAAATTTACACCAGTGTAACACATCAATAAAGATTCAAACATGACACACAAAATGTAATTTACCAAAAATGTACTCTTTTTTATATATAAAACCAATCATATATATACACACACATTGAGAATTTTTAAAAAAATAAATAAAATCTACTAATACAGGTCATAACCAATAAAAGAAACACCAGTGTTTTACAAATCTGATGGGTTTATAGTATATCCCAAATAACAAAACAAACACTAGTGTTTTACAAATCTGATGGGTTTATAAACATGATTATTTTACACTGATGTTTACATCATTGTTTAAACACTAATATAAATAAACAAAAACATCAAACATTGTGTTTTGTATAAGCATCAGACATTATTTGAAACACTGATCTAATATAATAATAATCTGTTCATTATAATAATTTGTTCATTATATCAGCATCAAAACACAAAAACAAACCTATTCACATTCCAAAAAAGATAAAAATATGGTAAATTTGGTGTACAAATATTCCCACTAACAACCTTACACCAATGTAAACAAACAAAATCACAAATCCAAAAGCAAAAAACATCATACCTTGTCCACAAAATTGTATTTCGTAATCTGTATTTTGTGCCTACGTATCTTTAGTGGATTCACCCATCCATCCATCCTTTAATATTTGTTCTATAACCCACAAAATCACCCCCTCCTTCACCACTGTCACCACCATATAGATGCCATCTCCTTCATCCACACCTCCATCTCCTACACCCCACCATCATCCACCTTATCTTGTTTTCGAACAACAATGTCTCCTTCAAAACAAAATAATAATAATATTAATAATAATAATAATAATCACCCTAATAATAATAATAATAATAATAATACCTGAACACCACCATCGAACCCACTACAAGCCACCATCGAACCCACCACAGCCACCATCGAACCCCCCCACAGCAACGTCGCCATCGAACCCACCACAGCCACCATCAAACCCACCACAGCCACCATCGAAGGATCGATATCAAATTTGCACCATTCCCCAGATCTGTTCTTCGATATTATTATTATTATTATTATTATTTACAGCATGTTGTTTCTCGAACAGATCTATGACTATTTGTTGTTGTTATTTTTATAATTATTATTATTATTATTATTATCATCTTCTTGAAGAATTGAGAGAGAGAGAAGAGAGAGAAAGAGATTAGAAATCTAATGAATTAAAGAGATGAGAGAGAGATAGTCAGAGATATGATGATATTAAAAAAGATGGGAAAGGACATGGGGGAGAAAAAGACTGTATTGCCCCTCCATTCAAAAGGTAATTGCATTTATACCTAAAAGAATCTAGATTGAATCACAACCATTGATTAATTTGATCAATGGTTGTGAGTGGTTTCTATGGTTCTTTTACGAAAGGTTGGTTTCTAATGGAACCTAATCCTATATATATATATATATATATATATATATATATATATATATATATATATATATATATATAGGAAAAAGATCAAATAGGAACCAAGAGCCTAGTTAGGAACTTAGGAACCAATCTGAGCCATTCATCTTTGATCTTGCTCTAGGGGGTAGTTATGTAATTAGACAATTAAATATTATATTTTAATTTAATTAAAAGTTTTATATATGGCAGTTAATTATCTTCCTGCAATTAATATGCAAGTTTTTTTTTTACTTTCCTTAAATCTCTCAACCTATTATCATCTCTAATCCCAAATTAAATTAAAATCACGTTCGATTGAATTCGCTTGAATCGAAATAACTTCCAGTCGAATTCAGAAGATTTAAATTGATTGAATTGAAAAAACTTTCGATTTAAAAGAATCTAAAATCGGCCAACGATTCAGATTTCCAAGTTATGGATAACAATTCTATACATGAAAACATTGAATCACAATCTCATGTGATAGAAGATCATGAAACACAATCACAAGCTTTGTTTCTAAATAGTGTTGAAAATCAAGGTATTTATGTATTGTTTTTCGTGCGAGAATCACGGTTTTTGTGATTTCTATTTGGATTAGCCTTATAGTGTGGTTTATTATTGATTTGCAAAATAGTTGTTTTGTATTCTGTAAGTCATATTTTACGCACAGAATTGGAATGAGTATAGAGTTATACACTGATGTATCATATATAGTTATTGGGGTTGTACAGATACAATAAGATTTGTTCTTAGTTTCTTAGTTGTTATACACCAGTGTATAACAACAAATCTATTAGTTATTATAAACAAGTGTATTATAGGTGGTAAAAGACGTTATAATAAACTGATAGTATTTTGTTTGACGTTAAATATACACAGGTGTATATTCATTATAAAAAATGGAATGTGCAGTATGACACAACCTGTGTGTTACTCAATATACACAGGTGTACCGTATATGAGTTGTAGCATGTATAACTATATTTTTTAAATATTGTAAAATTCATTTTTAATTTTACGTTTTTTTATTGTAGGTTCCTCGTCGAGCAACGTATATGAGTCTCCCGGTGGGACGAGATATTGGACGCCTGTTGTACCAGACGATGTTAAACCATTTGTAGGTCCCAAGTTTAGAACGTTTGACGAAGCTATCATAATGTATGAAAATTATGAGTTTCTTATCATAATGTATATCTGTGTTGATGATGTTGAATGAAAAGAAAAAAAATGATATACATCAATATATAACTGATGTACACCGTTGTATATATGTGTTTGTTGATGATGATGAATGAACAAAAAAAACTGATATACACCAATGTATAACAAATATACACCAATGTATATCTTGTGTTGGTGATGATGATGAATGAAAAAACGAATTTACACCAATGTACATTGTTGTATATATACCGAGATATAATTTTAATAGTATATACAATAAATACGTTTGGGTATACCATAAACACTAATTTGATGTTTCCAAATATACATGAGTTTCTTATTAATTACCTAATAAATGATATTGAACAAAAGATATTAATACCCCTTTATTAAAATAACAATTAATTAAAGTTTTACTTATTTACAATCATGCCATTGAAGATGGATGGCTCAGATTGGTTCCTATAGTTCCTACTTAAGGGTTGGTTCCTATTTGAACCCTACCCTATATATATATAGTAAAGATCAAATACAAACTGTTTTTCGGTAAGAACTGTGAGAATCAAAGGGGGTAAAAAAAATTTATTTTATTTTTTAAATTTTTTTCCCCATATAGTTAAACATACTTTCTAGATGAATAATACAAAAAAAAAAAAAAATTAGTGTAATTACGTCATTAAATTAAATACACTAGTTTACACTAGAGTAATTATGTAATTACTCTACACGTAATTACTCTACACCAATTTTTTTTATTTTTTTTAGTTTTCAATACTATAATACATGTTTAACAATATGGGAAAAAAATTCGAAAAAAAAATAAAAAAATACCCTCCTTTGATTCTCATAGTTCTTACCGAAAAAACACTTTGTACCGGATTTTCATTTAAGAACCTTTGACCAAATTGATAACTGGAAGAACAATTTTGTACCACACATTTCTATAAAGCAAAAAAAATATTTTTTTTTACATATACATATGTATATGCGTGTCTAAAACTACAAAAACTAGTGTTGTACATATATGTACATACATTTTTTGTAATGTAAATACATGTGAAAATGTGTAGAAATGATTTCACAACTTTTATTGCAAAAATAATTTTTTTGTATTTTGTTCATTTATACATATATGTATACTAGATTATACCCCGAAAGCGTCCCGGTTTGAGAAATTTAATATAATACATTAATTTTACATATGAAATAGACTGATATATAACTCTAATATTAATATCTAACCTAAAACAATGTACAACTTCAATGCTAACACCTAACCTAAAAGAATGTAGAACTTCAATGTAACTCTAATATTAACACATATCCTGAAGCCTAAACAACTGTACAACTCTGACATACTAATATTGATACCTAACTTAAAACAATGTATAACTCTATTAACCTATTCGGCTCTGGTTGAAAAGAAATCATATTTACTGATTTGAACATAATTAGTGACTTGCCTGCCTATACATAATTAATGATTTACATGAACACTTTGTGTTTTTTTTTCCTGTATGAACAAAACCCCACAAAAAAATAGTCATTTTTTTCTTCGTTTTTTATATTGCACTATGGTACTCGTTGGAAAGATAATAAAACGCTCGTTAATTTGGTGTAATTTTTTTCTTTAAAAAATCTCGTATATAAAAGATATTAACGTTTAAAAATTATGGGAGGAAACATGAGAGTGAAAAATCCAATTTTGTTTTTAAATTATTTTTTCCTAAAATATCTCAATGCCACATGGGATGACACATGACACACTCAAGGAAGAGAATGCCTATTTGAGTGTCATGTCATTAAAATGGCTTTGTTTTATTATATGTATAGATAGATTGTCAAACATCTATAATCTATAACTTATAATAAAAGAATTGAATTTCTATGAGGTGTCATTCAATAGGGGTGTCATGTGGCACTTTGAGGTGATAGTATTGAATTTATTATTTTAAATAAAAGAAAAAAAAATTAAATTTTTATTTCCTTTTTTTAAATAAAATCTATATCTATATTATCTTAAAATTTCAAATATGTTAATTAATATCTTTTCCTTATTTTCATCTCACATTTTTAAATGTTAATTATTATTTTTAAATTCAAATATTTTAATTAATATTTTTATCTTTAATTTTTCCTTATTTTTCACTCACAAATTTTAAACGTTAGTAACTTTTATGTATGACATTTTTTTTGAAAAAAAAAATTACATCAAATTAACGATCGCTTTATTATCTTTCCAACGAGCACCATAGTGCTATACAAAAAATGAAAAAAAATGATTTTTTAGTGAGTTTTTGTTCATGCAGAAAAAAAAACACATGTGTTTAGGTGATTTATTAATCATATATAGGCAAGTACTAATCGTGTTATAATAGTATATATGTTTTTAAACCTACCATTACATATATGAATTGTCCATGTTCATGTGCTATAACGATATGCTTAGCATTAAAAGAGGTTGAGATTTTTTTTAATCTGCTGGGAACGCAGCATGAGAGCCCCTTTTCGTAGTATAAACATTAGAACAACATTATAACAACTTTCTTTAGCATTAAAAGTGGTTGAGACTGTTTACTTCTTTTATCCTTTTTTATTAAGTCATATTAGATTTTTCAACCCCGGGACACTCCCGGGGTAATTAGCTAGTATATATATGATACTTATTTATTTTTAATTTTAACAAGAATGTACATTAAAATAACATGTTTTTACTTATAATATTCCTTTCTATACATGTATGTAAAATCATTTCTACACATTTGCACATGTATGTACATTAAAAAAAAAACTTGCAGAAAAATAGGCGATTTAGCAAAAAAAAAAAAAATTACCTTAGAAAAAATGTATGGTCTAAAGTGGTTCTCTGTTCACAGCTAGGCCAAAGCTTCTAAAAAAACCTACTGCTAGCATATTACCAAGTCAACAAATTATTTGGTTCGTGTACTCTCCAAATGGCTAAACATTTTGTTAATTAGCAAAAATCATATTTATAAAAAGAAATTATAATAACCTTACTAAGGCATACATTAAAGAAACACACGTTGTAAAGAGCACTATTGACTAGTTTGAAACCCTAGTTAAGATGTGTTAAAGTATTCAAGATAGAACTTTTTTTTAACAATTAATTTTTCATTATTTTCACCTTGTCCAGGATTTGATCCTGAGTTTTTCCCAAAGTGATTTTGCTTCTTACCACTGGGCTACGACCATTACCCAAGTGGCTAGTATTCGAGACAAATTTTTCAGGGTTATAATTAACAATTTTTTGGTCTTAAACAAATTTTGTTTCTCTCTAATTAGCTAACAAATTAGGAATATATAATTAACGGTGGTACTCATTCTTTTATCAGTTTAGTTTCTTTTTAATGTTGTTATAAAAACCCATATTGTACAGTTTGGAAAACATCACACTATAAACCCCCAAGAGTTTTCACATGTGAATTGAAGGAAGGTGAAACACATGAATCAATTATTATCTCTTTAATTTATTAGTCTACTAGACTTTTGTCCGCGTTTACACGCGGTTCACCAACGTACAATTATTTTGAGCGGTAAGACGTAAAAAAAATATAGTAGAAATATTTTATTAAAATTTAAAAGAAACCAACACACATTTTATTCAAATATCATTAAATATTTCTTTATACACCACATTTTTTGTTTGTCTTCACCTTCCCATCAAGATCAAGTATAAGTAACTTCACACCTGCCCTGCTTTTAACTTTTAACAGTGCGACATAAAGCTGGCCATGTGAGAATACAGAGTCTCTTAAATACAATCCAACTTTCGATAGAGACTGTCCTTGGCTTTTATTGATGATCATTACGAAATTAGACTTCAAGATCAAATGCACAAATTTTCAAAATAATAGTTGATTTTTTTAAAAAAAAAATGAGAATTTAAAATGAAAACAGTCTCGTTTGACTTTTAAGGCCTTATAAATTATAGGAGCCATCTATTCTATACAACTAATATATGAAACTCAATGTGGACACATGACACTCCCATGTTGATCCTTCAATTCTCTAGCTATCATATTGTGCCAAGTGTCCAAGTGTGACAATTTATAAGATTTTTCTTTTTTCTAAAAATCAAAAATCATTCAATTAATTTTGGTCAATAATCATTTACCAATATTAATTAACTTCCCTAAAACAATTTAAACTCAAAATTCTTTATAATTAATTGATATGTTGACTTTTGGTAGAAATAATTCTCATTTATCAAAATTATTAACTTTTGGTAGAAATAATTCTCTTCCCTTATACTCTTCCTTTACAAAATATCATAGAGAACATAACCTAATTCTCAAATCAGGCGACAGTCCTCTCCAAGCGACCAACCCTATTCAGGCATTCGTTCGAATCAACAATCCTTTACCGTCTTCTTCATATCCTCTACAAGGTTTAATCTCTTCCATTCTTATGTCAATCAATCGTTCTTCATCTCTCTGTTTTGTCTTTATTTTTTTCGTTTTTTTTCTGATATCTTTGTCGATTAAGGTTTTTTTTATGTGTTTTGACTGATTTCAAATATTTAGGGGTTTTTCATATTGATACGCATCAGGTATGTTCTTATTAATATTTATTTTTGTTATTTTTGTTTGATTTCGATTTGTTGTAATATTTAGGGTTTTTTTTTTCTAATCATACGTTGTTTGATTGTGATTCACATCAGGTATGTTTGTAATGTTCATTCGATTTTGATTTAATATACTGTTTAATTGTTTTTTAGGAAACATAACAGTAGTGGTGGTTGTTGTACGTTTGTTGGAAACTCAAAGGTGAAATGATCTTATTTTCTGACATATATGAAGATTTTGAGTTATTTTTTCATCTTCTGTCATTGGTTATATCATATATGAAACAACTGTTTGAAATTTGAATATAGCTTATGTCAACGTACCATTACCAAATCTTGCAGTACTATTGCACATGAATAATGACTTGGGTGGAACACCTTTCAGGTATGTTGCTTATGGGTTTTTTATTGGTAAAATCACACAATTCAGCATTTTGACTAATTGAGTATGAGCCCACCACAATTTTATCGAGAGCATTACACTGAACGAAGATGAGAATCATAGAAAATGATGATTTTGTTGAAACGGATAGAACATAGATGCTGGGGACTGTGAATCCTACTACTGAATTCCTAAATCAATGATTAGAGAAAACAAACTCAAAAGAGTGAGACTAAAAGTGGGATGGTGAGCATGAAGACTACCTTATACCTGATTATATAAATATGTATATTAGTTGTAATATGAATGCAACATATTAATATATATTTTTTGGTTGGTCGTTTGCAGAAGTGATGAAGCTATAGAACTGAAACAATAGCTGAAGTCAAAGCTGGTAGACACATACAAAAAATGAATAGTAATATGTTATAGCATACTTTTATTGCTTTGGCTATTACTCTTTACAGGTTAGCGCGTAACATGTTTTATATTTTTTTCACTAAAAACCATAGGCATTTGACTATTGATAAAATAGGTGAAAATTGCTTATATTTATTATATTATCTCCTTCAAGTATACCTTAATGATTTTCAATTTATATGTTGGATAGGGTGCCATAAAATTCAAGCAAAGAAGAATAAGTTGACTCTAACACTTCTTATAGGTGGTGGTATTCTTTAAACAACATTGGCAATGGAGAATATTGTTGGCTTTACTCACTTGCAATCTTATTCATCAGCATATGTAGGGGCCTAATTTGAATTTGACCAGCTATTTTGAATGGCACTTCGTTGTGATTTTTTATGAACTTAAAATGTTTGGAGTAACATTGAACGATTCGTGTTTCAACACAGATATTATCATGCATATCTTGCATTATACATGTGGCTTATAATTGTTTCAGGTGATAGACATATCTTTTGTGTTGGAAGACTCTCAATGACCATGTGTTAAATAGGGCTAAGACAATAGCATATATCAAAAGCTTCAAGCTTATTGTGGATCAGAAAAAGGGCTCGGGTCCTGGTCCGTTCACTTAAAATGATGGTATGTTGATTTGTGCTTCATTTCAGTAAATTGTACCAGTCATATGCCAGACTGTTGAATCTGCGGGCTTTATTGAAGTTGATACACCAGTTCTTTAGGTTTGTAAATCATCCATGAAGACGTAAACTTTTTTTGGTTTGATGTGTGATGATTTGATCTTTGAAAATAAACTTTTTATCCTTTTATTATATAGGGAGCAACTGGTGGTGCAGAAGCTAGGCCATTCATTACACACCATAAATCTGTTGGCATGGATCTTTACCTGAGAATTGTTAGTGAGATTCTAAATAATGCACTTGTAATAAGTAGATGTATAAAAAGTTGATTAAGTCAGCATTTTAATTTATTTTTTATATATGTGTTCTGTAAGATTGTATATGTATCCATATAGTTAGAATTCTGATGAGAATATAGGTGGGGGATTCGAAAAGGTATATGAAACAGGAAGAATATTTAGAAATGAAGTCATTTCAGCTTGCCATAATCCAGAATTTACGACCATAGAGGTAATGTATGCATCAGTTTTGCCTTCATAATCCAGAAAATCGGGTAGTCATATTTTTCCAACCGAAGGCCCAAATAATATAATAAAAAAATGATTATGGCCATAGTTGCTACTAGCGTAAGATATCTTAACTCACTTTATGGTACCATTATTCCATACACTTTACTATTTATGAATTTAGTAAAATAGGTCGACACTTATATATGCATCAGTACATATGAATAACTATGGTGTTCTCATCACGAAAGATAGTTCATTACATAGAAGCATCTCTAAATGGTAATTTAAATCAATTTTATATATGTAAATATTAGAAATACTTTATTTTTTTAAACATTAATGCATTCAAAATAATACTGCAAATACTGTAAATTAATACAAACTATGTTTATGTCAAACTTTACAAGTAGTTTTGGGACAATTACTTTTGTGGGTCCATCAAACATTGCAGTAAGTGTGTTGGCTAAAGGGTTATTGGTCAAATAGGCGGGTCAAGCATGCATTTTTTATATGGGTCAAATACACAAAACTTTGTTATATTTCTCTATTTAAAATAATCCATGTGTTAAATGAGTTTGATTATAGAACTTTATTGGTATGTCTTTGTGATTTAATAAATTTGTGCATTTGAACCCATTCAATTTGACTTTAAACCCATGTAATCTGTTTTGTTCATAGCTTACTATCTTAACTTCACCTATTTGATAAGTTAGTAACACAACTTGCAATGGTAGTTGCATGTTTGTTCACTTTTGACCAGCTAAAGTGTCACATACATCTATTCATTTGTATCTAATGGGTCAAACGTAGATCTATTTACATTTGGCTTTACGTGTCTCGGGGATTCGGATGTAGTGGAATCTTGCACTAGATGTGTAACACCCCAACCGATGGCGGAAACATCGAGGTGTCACGTAGTGACGATTGTTCAATAGCTCATGGACTAGAAATGTAAATTTGAATACATTGAATTTAATAATTTATTACATTGAAAGAAGTACAACAATTACGACTAGCAATCTAAATTAAGATACAGTAATCTCAATCTAAGTCTACGTTCCAAACGCTTGAAAGTAATCTCATAAGAACCTGAAACATGTACGAAAATGATTTGGTCAATACAAAATGTATTGGTGAGCATACCCTGTTTGAATATAGTAGGAAAAGTGTTTAGCAATTCATGTGCGGTACCATTTGCAATTATGTAATAAGTAATATCCGTTCAAAATCAACCCTATGTAAAGAAAAGCAGATATATATAGTATGCGCTAGTAGTAATGTAATACATAGCAATGACAAGGACTCTCAACAGAGTCACAAGGGTATATACCATAGTACTATTCATTGAAATGCCAGGCCCTCAAAGGTTAATGATTTTGACAAGTCATAGACACACAAATTAACATAAAGCAAACACACATGAGAATTGCATTTAGTAAAAGAATAACATTTAGTAAAAGAAATAGAAACTTGATAGTAAGTACATGAGTCACCCCAAAATAATAAAACGGTAAAAAGGGGAAAGATATACTCACAGTTTGCGAGGAAAGGTAATTCTAATAAAGCGGTGAGAGTGGGCAAGGAGGATCCCGAGGAATTTACCCTAAATTGTTTGAGTAAATTCGTGAGTCAACGATCTTAAATTAAAGCCTAGGGTTCTAGGACTATAGACGATTAGGGATTTTAAACCTTAATTTGGGAATTTAGAGTACTAGAGACTTTTATTTATTTTTTTTGATATTGAAAAGAAAATAATGGAAAATAAACTACTAATGTACGACGCGCCATGATAAAATATGTATATATTAACAATCTAAACGATACGCTTTAAATGTATTACGAATAACTGTTAATGCAAATATTTAAATAGATAATTAGCAAACTTTGATTAAATTGAAAGTACCAAATTAATAATTTAGTTTGTAAAGGTATTCATCTACGAAAGAATTTTGCCTTAAAATAGTCTACTTGGTATATATGTATATAAACGTACTTTATATAAAGAAAATTATCTAATGAAAGCTATTAGATAAGTTTAATAATTTCAAATGAGATAACTCCAATAAAGTTTTAAATATATGGATCGATTTATAATAGAGTTGTAAAATAATAATTGTACCATTTGCTGATCTTAAATAGCTAGAAAACGAGTTTGTCTAAACCATGAAACAAGTCTTTTATATATATATATATATATATATATATATAAAATTTTAACCCAATAAGAAATAATTAGATAAGAGAATTAAGGAAAAAGAAAAGAAAAAAAATTAAATAAACAAATAAACAAAAAAAAAAGTTTCATAAGGGTCATTACCCTTGCACACGTAAGGCAACCCAACTGAGCTACTCTTATTAGAAGATGAAAAGAAAGTTAATAAAACTTGTTTCATCGTATCCCTAATCCCAAATCAATATCTAAAACCCTGGTTTCCCCGAATCCAAAATCGAACCCAACTACTGAAGTGAAATAGGAAATTAACAGAGGGCTATCAGCCTATACCTCAAATTGAGCAGGATGATTGGTCAGATTGCATTACAGATCTTGAGAGCTAACGCGCTAGGAAACATATGAATGTAAAATGATAAAAATTTATCATGGGAAAGGGTTATAAATTTGTATGTTTCGTAATTCCCACAAGCTTCATATGATCAAGGCTTAAGCTAGTATTTATGTTTGTCTACTAGGGGTTTCATGTATGTCACATTAATGTGACTTGATAATTGTGGGTTATTGCTCATAAAAGTCAATAAGTTACTAAACAAATTCCATTGATTCATTCCATCAATTTTTAATTATGGTCACATGAAGTTTCATTTGGAGGGTTAGGAAATGTTATGTAGTAGAAAAACTATTTAAACTCCACTCACAATTACTACACTTCAATATTGTATGTTATAACTAAATGTTAAGTTCTAGTAAAAAAAATAATTTGTTAATTAACACTATAATAAACACTTAAACTTTTATATCTTGCAAACTTTAAATATTTAATGTGTCCAAATCTTAACTCTTCTTTGAAGAGAGTTGTTTAGAATTACTAAAAAAATCCATTAATTCTAGGTAAACAACAATTTATAAATGCTCAAATACGAGGATCAAAAATGAAGATCTTGAAATAGTTGAGGGACCGTTGATTCATTTATGAAAAGCGGAAGGTGTAGGTTGTCACAAGATGTTCGCACATCATCGTTTAATGTCTGTCAATAATTCAATATAATGGAAGTAAAAGGATTTGGATTGTATTTAAGCGTATGTTTCGCAATGACCATCAATAAAAGTCAAGGACAGTCTCTATCGAAGGTTGGATTGTATTTAAGAGACCCCGTATTCTCACATTGTCACACCACGCCAATGGCGGAAACACGTGGCGCGACGCTCGAAAGCATATCAAAGTCAAGATTAACACAAACTATATTTAATTAGAAAAGATCATTATATTGAGATGTCGGGAACGAGTACCTGGTTTCAAACATTACTTAAAACCACATACATTAAGTTTTAAAGTGGGGTGTTTCCGTTTACGTCCCAACCCGATGGTAACAATAGATGAAACCCCCAACCAGTGTCCGACATCCCAAATTCCACCGTACTAGCCGCGTACCTGTTCCGCACTTAGTTACCTGAAAGATATGTTTAAAAACGACGTCAATATATAAAATATTGGTGAGTTCACAGGTTTTAGTTTCGTAAATACGACATTTTTACATCCTGTGCAAATCCAGCACATTTTTACGTCCTGTGCAAATCCAGCACATTTTTACATCCTGTGCAATCCAGCACATTTTGTGGCCTTTGTACGGAGTAGCTAGCTCCTACAAATTATGATGATAAGCAATCCCCTGAGTCCCATAACCAAACCAAGACTAATAAATATGCCCCGCTCCAAGTCGTTTCTCGGAACCCAACGACTTAAGTTCAGAATACGTGCACCTCTTGTATTTACCGGGTTGACGCTATCAACCAGAGGTGGGCCTCGTCAGGCACCAATAGTACTATCCAAATATTCCTTTGGTTTCATTTACCTGAATTAATGGTTACAGTAGCGAGGACCCAACCCCGAGTGGCGACCAAAAACTCAAGTACTCATCATGCCACTTATCACATTTTAACCTTTGAAAACATTTCAACACGTGATAACTTTTGACAAAACATATCTTTCCCCCAGTTAAAACAGTAAAATGGGGTCGTGAAACTCACCTTAAATTCCATGCTTAGCTAGCAAATAAAACCCAAAGCTTTGACCGACTTCCTCGTGCCCTAATTACCAATAAAGG
This sequence comes from Ambrosia x helenae, assembly GCA_030844895.1. NCBI lineage: Eukaryota > Viridiplantae > Streptophyta > Magnoliopsida > Asterales > Asteraceae > Ambrosia > Ambrosia x helenae. Next base: position 60,972,492 of record CM061231.1, read on the forward strand.
ACACCTTAAAGTCTATCATATATAAACCTAGCTCATTTTCCGGTTAAAAGATAGTTTATTCAACTATCTGGACTCGTGTGTACTAACCCGAGTCTTTAAGTGTTTTAACTCGACGAACCGATCGTGACTTATCATAGTTCATGTGTTCGCATACGAAATAGTACCCAAGTCGCGCACTTGTTACTATTCGTGTGCAAACTATGTTGGACTAATATCACGAAACGTATAACTCATCCCGAGCCATAGCTTGTCTCGTAAACCAGATAATGTAATCGTCTTGTATAGTTATTTTCGGAAAATATACCTTGCTGAAATATAATATAGTTATTAAAATCCTTTTTAATAACATTTGTTATTTCTTTTCCCGAATCCGAGTATCTTACAAATCTCCAAGACTTTGCCTTTTATGAACAGGTTTTCCAATTAAAAACCGAACGTTTAATACATCTTTTAATCCGACAACAAACATATTTTAGTTACCAAGTAACCTTTAAAAAAAACTCGTCATACTTGACGCTTGGTAACAAAAGACTATATATTTGTTTGAAATATTTCCCGAATAGACTATTATTGTTACAAATAATATTTGTCAAAACGTCGTGATTTTGTATATGACCACCCTTGTCAAACGTTTGGAAAGTTATTATAAGAACGAACAGTAATGTCACACTTGTCGCGCTTCGGATTTATAAAAATTTCGGCAGAGTTTCCTCTGTTTTTGGTATAAACCAGACAACACAAGTGTCTACAATTTCCCAAAATCAACACCTAAACAAAGACGACATTATATTTATCCGCATTTCTAATCCACGAGATTTTATACGTTGTGACTATTATATAAATCATACTCTTTATATAAATATATATATATATATATATATACACGTATAGTCCATCAATTTAGTCCAACAACAACGCAAGTCACGACTAATACACAAATATTAGCTCATAATGCTTTTCGTTAATATTTTTATCGGTTCTTTAGCGAGTTAGTCGTTTATATTTATATATTTTAGAATTATATGTGCAAATAATAATGAAATAATCACTAATTAGTTTATACCGAAACGCTTGACCGAAGTTCACTGAGTTGACCGGGTCTTGACCAAACCGAATCTGACCCGTTGACCATCAGTTGACCGGGTTGACCAACCCGAATCTGACCGGATCTACCCGAGAGCACCATGCTTGACCCACGACTAGAACTTGAAGACGGCACGCAAACCGAGCCGGATCTGGCCTGACCCGACATCAAGCGAGGACATCAACCAACACCGAGCCCATTTCTGGCCGAGACCCACCACCCCTGCCGGACACCACACCGTGGCCGGACCACCGGTGCCGTGGCCGGATCACCACTGCCGTGGCCGGACCACCACCACCGTGGCCGGACCACCACCGCCATCCACGCCACCAAAACCCCCGTTCTGACCACCCTGCGCGCCACCGGAACCCAACCAAACCCACTCTCCGGCCCCCTTCCTGAACTCGCAAACCACCGGAAACAGCTCGCCGAGGACATCAACCAACATCGAGCCCATTTCTGGCCGAGACCCACCACCCCTGCCGGACACCACCACCGTGGCCGGACCACCGGTGCCGTGGCCGGACCACCACCGCCGTGGCCGGACCACCACCGCTATCCCACGCCACCAAAACCCCCGTTCTGACCACCTTCGCGCCACCGGAACGCAACCAAACCCACTCCGGCCCCCTTCCTGAACTCGCAAAACCACCGAAACAGCTCGCCGGAGAACGAAATTCCGTGAAAACTTGTGAGGGAGTCCCCCAAAGACCCGATCTAAACGTTTTGTACAAAGAAAAACTCAAAAACGAGCTTACCGGAAAGTCGCCGGAATGGTACCAACGTTCAAACCGCTTCGTTTTAGGGAAAACGGCTTCACCATCGTGTTCGGGGCACCGAAATTTAGTGGGGGTGGGGGTGTCACGCGCCGGAAAAAGTCGCCGGAGGACCGCCGGAAAGTCGCCGGACGGCCGCCGGAAGCCGCCGGACAGCCGCCGAAGCTGCCGAAAGCTGCCGGCCGGCCGCCGGAATTTCTAGAGAGAGAGAGAGTGGAGAGAGTTTTGGGTGGTTAGAGAGAGAAAGTAATGTGGAAAAATGAAGAGGATTTGGGTTTTATGGGCTTATATAGGTGGGATTTTGGATTGGACTTCAAGCCCGTCGTCGCGTACCAACTGCTCCGTTTTAGCCCGTTATCGCTTCTGGACTCGGGTTTTTGTTCGTAGTCGTAAATAATACCAGACTGGGCAATTCAATAATATTTTCGTCACCCGACGCGTGAAAACGGCACACGCGTTAAAATCGCGTTAATCGGTTCGGTTGTGTTATCCTTCATTTAAATGATCCGATAACTTTCGAAATTCAACCGATAACATTATTTATAATAAATAATTATTCCGGAAGTTCGGTAACGGTTAAAGCCACGCGTTTGACGTTCGAATCCCACGTCAGTTCCTCTCCGCGTTTCTCCAAAACGGCTGCGTTTTGACCGTTTACCACGCCGATTTCACATTCGATCGCATCGATAATAAATACGTGTCGTATTTTCATAGAAATAAGCTTATGTTATTCCAGTTTGACAAATTTTTGCTGATGTCAGTTCCGTTACGTTAAACACGCGAAGTCTTTCTTTAAA